>QCXZ01000075.1:704087-1039169 GCA_025024175.1 Rhyzopertha dominica
AGGTCCAGAAATTTATTTTTTGCAAATTGACCATTCTTCTTTAGGCCACTTTTCAGCCGAACCGTTGCAGCTAGAGACCAACTGACACCACTCCGGAATGCAGCAGGTTCACATTAGTAAATGAACATAAAATTAGCTTAATCGGAGACCATCAAGTTTCGAGGTGAAAAACAACAAAGGGGTTAGCCTTTGCTTTTTTGCAATTTTCGGTGGAAATTATTTTTCGCTCAAAATCGGCATACTGATGTATTTTGAACTGCAGATTTCAAAAATGCAGCCAGAAATGAGGTAGGACGTCCAGAAATTTATTTTTTGCAAATTGACCATTCTTCTTTAGGCCACTTTTCAGCCGAACCGTTGCAGCTAGAGACCAACTGACACCACTCCGGAATGTAGCAGGTTCACATTAGTAAATGAACATAAAATTAGCTTAATCGGAGACCATCAAGTTTCGAGGTGAAAAAACAACAAAGGGGTTAGCCTTTGCTTTTTTGCAATTTTCCGGTGGAAATTATTTTTCGCTCAAAATCGGCATACTGATGTATTTTGAACTGCAGATTTTCAAAACGCAGTCAGAAATGAGGTAGGGCGTCCAGAAATTTATTTTTTCGCAAATTGACCATTCTTCTTTAGGCCACTTTTGAGCCGAACCGTTGCAGCTAGAGACCAACTGACACCACTCCGGAATGCAGCAGGTTCACATTAGTAAATGAACATAAAATTAGCTTAATCGGAGACCATCAAGTTTCGAGGTGAAAAAACAACAAAGGGGTTAGCCTTTGCTTTTTTGCAATTTTCGGTGGAAATTATTTTTCGCTCAAAATCGGCATACTGATGTATTTTGAACTGCAGATTTCAAAAATGCAGCCAGAAATGAGGTAGGACGTCCAGAAATTTATTTCTTGCAAATTGACCATTCTTCTTTAGGCCACTTTTCAGCCGAACCGTTTGCAGCTAGAGACCAACTGACACCACTCCGGAATGCAGCAGGTTCACATTAGTAAATGAACATAAAATTAGCTTAATCGGAGACCATCAAGTTTCGAGGTGAAAAAACAACAAAGGGGTTAGCCTTTGCTTTTTTGCAATTTTCGGTGGAAATTATTTTTCGCTCAAATCGGCATACTGATGTATTTTGAACTGCAGATTTCAAAAATGCAGTCAGAAATGAGGGTAGGACGTCCCAGAAATTTATTTTTTGCAAATTGACCATTCTTCTTTAGGCCACTTTTCAGCCGAACCGTTGCAGCTAGAGACCAACTGACACCACTCCGGAATGCAGCAGGTTCACATTAGTAAATGAACATAAAATTAGCTTAATCGGAGACCATCAAGTTTCGAGGTGAAAAAACAACAAAGGGGTTGTTAGCCTTTGCTTTTTTTGCATTTTTCGGTGGAAATTATTTTTTCGCTCAAAATCGGCATACTGATGTATTTTGAACTGCAGATTTCAAAAACGCAGTCAGAAATGAGGTAGGGCGTCCAGAAATTTATTTTTTGCAAATTGACCATCCATCTTTAGGCCACTTTTCAGCCGAACCGTTGCAGCTAGAGACCAACTGACACCACTCCGGAATGCAGCAGGTTCACATTAGTAAATGAACATAAAATTAGCTTAATCGGAGACCATCAAGTTTCGAGGTGAAAAAACAACAAAGGGGTTAGCCTTTGCTTTTTTGCAATTTTCGGTGGAAATTATTTTTCGCTCAAAATCGGCATACTGATGTATTTTGAACTGCAGATTTCAAAAATGCAGTCAGAAATGAGCTAGGACGTGCAGAAATTTATTTTTTGCAAATTGACCATCCTTCTTTAGGCCACTTTTCAGCCGAACCGTTGCAGCTAGAGACCAACTGACACCACTCCGGAATGCAGCAGGTTCACATTAGTAAATGAACATAAAATTAACTTAATCGGAGACCATCAAGTTTCGACGTGAAAAAACAACAAAGGGGTTAGCCTTTGCTTTTTTGCAATTTTCGGTGGAAATTATTTTTCGCTCAAAATCGGCATACTGATGTATTTTGAACTGCAGATTTCAAAAATGCAGTCAGAAATGAGGTAGGACGTCCAGAAATTTATTTTTTGCAAATTGACCATCCTTCTTTAGGCCACTTTTCAGCCGAACCGTTGCAGCTAGAGACCAACTGACACCACTCCGGAATGCAGCAGGTTCACATTAGTAAATGAACATAAAATTAACTTAATCGGAGACTATCAAGTTTCGAGGTGAAAAAACAACAAAGGGGTTAGCCTTTGCTTTTTTGCAATTTTCGGTGGAAATTATTTTTCGCTCAAAATCGGCATACTGATGTATTTTGAACTGCAGATTTCAAAAATGCAGTCAGAAATGAGGTAGGACGTCCAGAAATTTATTTTTTGCAAATTGACCATCCTTCTTTAGGCCACTTTTCAGCCGAACCGTTGCAGCTAGAGACCAACTGACACCACTCCGGAATGCAGCAGGTTCACATTAGTAAATGAACATAAAATTAGCTTAATCGGAGACCATCAAGTTTCGAGGTGAAAAAACAACAAAGGGGTTAGCCTTTGCTTTTTTGCAATTTTCGGTGGAAATTATTTTTCGCTCAAAATCGGCCATACTGATGTATTTTGAACTGCAGATTTTCAAAAATGCAGTCAGAAATGAGGTAGGACGTGCAGAAATTTATTTTTTGCAAATTGACCATCCTTCTTTAGGCCACTTTTCAGCCGAACCGTTGCAGCTAGAGACCAACTGACACCACTCCGGAATGCAGCAGGTTCACATTAGTAAATGAACATAAAATTAGCTTAATCGGAGACCATCAAGTTTCGAGGTGAAAAAACAACAAAGGGGTTAGCCTTTGCTTTTTTGCAATTTTCGGTGGAAATTATTTTTCGCTCAAAATCGGCATACTGATGTATTTTGAACTGCAGATTTCAAAAATGCAGTCAGAAATGAGGTAGGACGTGCAGAAATTTATTTTTTGCAAATTGACCATCCATCTTTAGGCCACTTTTCAGCCGAACCGTTGCAGCTAGAGACCAACTGACACCACTCCGGAATGCAGCAGGTTCACATTAGTAAATGAACATAAAATTAGCTTAATCGGAGACCATCAAGTTTCGAGGTGAAAAAACAACAAAGGGGTTAGCCTTTGCTTTTTTGCAATTTTCGGTGGAAATTATTTTTCGCTCAAAATCGGCATACTGATGTATTTTGAACTGCAGATTTCAAAAATGCAGTCAGAAATGAGGTAGGACGTGCAGAAATTTATTTTTTGCAAATTGACCATCCTTCTTTAGGCCACTTTTCAGCCGAACCGTTGCAGCTAGAGACCAACTGACACCACTCCGGAATGCAGCAGGTTCACATTAGTAAATGAACATAAAATTAACTTAATCGGAGACCATCAAGTTTCGACGTGAAAAAACAACAAAGGGGTTAGCCTTTGCTTTTTTGCAATTTTCGGTGGAAATTATTTTTCGCTCAAAATCGGCATACTGATGTATTTTGAACTGCAGATTTCAAAAATGCAGTCAGAAATGAGGTAGGACGTGCAGAAATTTATTTTTTGCAAATTGACCATCCATCTTTAGGCCACTTTTCAGCCGAACCGTTGCAGCTAGAGACCAACTGACACCACTCCGGAATGCAGCAGGTTCACATTAGTAAATGAACATAAAATTAGCTTAATCGGAGACCATCAAGTTTCGAGGTGAAAAAACAACAAAGGGGTTAGCCTTTGCTTTTTTGCAATTTTTGGTGGAAATTATTTTTCGCTCAAAATCGGCATACTGATGTATTTTGAACTGCAGATTTCAAAAATGCAGTCAGAAATGAGGTAGGACGTCCAGAAATTTATTTTTTGCAAATTGACCATCCTTCTTTAGGCCACTTTTCAGCCGAACCGTTGCAGCTAGAGACCAACTGACACCACTCCGGAATGCAGCAGGTTCACATTAGTAAATGAACATAAAATTAACTTAATCGGAGACTATCAAGTTTCGAGGTGAAAAAACAACAAAGGGGTTAGCCTTTGCTTTTTTGCAATTTTCGGTGGAAATTATTTTTCGCTCAAAATCGGCATACTGATGTATTTTGAACTGCAGATTTCAAAAATGCAGTCAGAAATGAGGTAGGACGTCCAGAAATTTATTTTTTGCAAATTGACCATCCTTCTTTAGGCCACTTTTCAGCCGAACCGTTGCAGCTAGAGACCAACTGACACCACTCCGGAATGCAGCAGGTTCACATTAGTAAATGAACATAAAATTAGCTTAATCGGAGACCATCAAGTTTCGAGGTGAAAAAACAACAAAGGGGTTAGCCTTTGCTTTTTTGCAATTTTCGGTGGAAATTATTTTTCGCTCAAAATCGGCATACTGATGTATTTTGAACTGCAGATTTCAAAAATGCAGTCAGAAATGAGGTAGGACGTCCAGAAATTTATTTTTTGCAAATTGACCATCCTTCTTTAGGCCACTTTTCAGCCGAACCGTTGCAGCTAGAGACCAACTGACACCACTCCGGAATGCAGCAGGTTCACATTAGTAAATGAACATAAAATTAACTTAATCGGAGACTATCAAGTTTCGAGGTGAAAAAAACAACAAAGGGGTTAGCCTTTGCTTTTTTGCAATTTTCGGTGGAAATTATTTTTCGCTCAAAATCGGCATACTGATGTATTTTGAACTGCAGATTTCAAAAATGCAGTCAGAAATGAGGTAGGACGTCCAGAAATTTATTTTTTGCAAATTGACCATCCTTCTTTAGGCCACTTTTCAGCCGAACCGTTGCAGCTAGAGACCAACTGACACCACTCCGAAAATTTTACTTCTTTTAACAACAAAAATTTTCATTTGCTTCCGCAGTTGTTTCCGATGAGCCGGGGAAGTGTGGGCACATCAGGATAAGAGCGACGGAGGCCTGGGCAGCGGAGAAGTCCCACGATTTCTTAAGGAAAACCAAAAAAACTTCAAACGCAAATATCTCAGAAACGGTAAGTCGTAGAGCGAAACGGACGAAATTTTGCCCCCCCTACGACGATACACCCCCTCTAAATATCCCTTCTCTTTCAACTTATAGTATATAGAAGTCATTAGGGGAACTTTTTTTTGGAAAAAAAATTTTTAAGGTTACAAATTTTCTTCTTTTAACAACAAAAATTTTCATTTGCTTCCGCAGTTGTTTCCGATGAGCCAGGGAAGTGTGGGCACATCAGGATAAGAGCGACGGAAGCCTGGGCAGCGGAGAAGTCCCACGATTTCTTAAGGAAAACCAAAAAAACTTCAAACGCAAATATCTCAGAAACGGTAAGTCGTAGAGCGAAACGGACGAAATTTTGCCCCCCCTACGACGATACACCCCCTCTAAATATCCCTTATCTTTCAACTTATAGTATATAGAAGTCATTAGGGGAACTTTTTTTCGGAAAAAAAAATTTTAACGATAAAAATTTTACTTCTTTTAACAACAAAAATTTTCATTTGCTTCCGCAGTTGTTTCCGATGAGCCGGGGAAGTGTGGGCACATCAGGATAAGAGCAACGGAGGCCTGGGCAGCGGAGAAGTCCCACGATTTCTTAAGGAAAACCAAAAAAACTTCAAACGCAAATATCTCAGAAACGGTAAGTCGTAGAGCGAAACGGACGAAATTTTGCCCCCCCTACGACGATACACCCCCTCTAAATATCCCTTATCTTTCAACTTATAGTATATAGAAGTCATTAGGGGAACTTTTTTTCGGAAAAAAAAATTTTAACGATAAAAATTTTACTTCTTTTAACAACAAAAATTTTCATTTGCTTCCGCAGTTGTTTCCGATGAGCCGGGGAAGTGTGGGCACATCAGGATAAGAGCAACGGAGGCCTGGGCAGCGGAGAAGTCCCACGATTTCTTAAGGAAAACCAAAAAAACTTCAAACGCAAATATCTCAGAAACGGTAAGTCGTAGAGCGAAACGGACGAAATTTTGCCCCCCCTACGACGATACACCCCCTCTAAATATCCCTTATCTTTCAACTTATAGTATATAGAAGTCATTAGGGGAACTTTTTTTCGGAAAAAAAATTTTAACGATAAAAATTTTACTTCTTTTACCAACAAAAATTTTCATTTGCTTCCGCAGTTGTTTCCGATGAGCCGGGGAAGTGTGGGCACATCAGGATAAGAGCGACGGAGGCCTGGGCAGTGGAGAAGTCCCACGATTTCTTAAGAAAAACCAAAAAAACTTCAAACGCAAATATCTCAGAAACGGTAAGTCGTAGAGCGAAACGGACAAAATTTTGCCCCCCCTACGACGATACACCCCCTCTAAATATCCCTTCTCTTTCAACTTATAGTATATAGAAGTCATTAGGGGAACTTTTTTTCGGAAAAAAAATTTTTAACAATAAAAATTTTACTTCTTTTAACAACAAAAATTTTCATTTGCTTCCGCAGTTGTTTCCGATGAGCCGGGGAAGTGTGGGCACATCAGGATAAGAGCGACGGAGGCCTGGGCAGCGGAGAAGTCCCACGATTTCTTAAGGAAAATCAAAAAAACTTCAAACGCAAATATCTCAGAAACGGTAAGTCGTAGAGCGAAACGGACGAAATTTTGCCCCCCCTACGACGATACACCCCATCTAAAATCCCTTCTCTTTCAACTTATAGTATATAGAAGTCATTAGGGGAACTTTTTTTCGGGAAAAAAATTTTTAACTATAATAAATTTCCTTTTTTTAACAACAAAAATTCAATATTTTTGACGTCAGTGACTTTATTACAGGGGGGAGCCATAGCCGAAGGAATGGACAGAGCCACTGCCTCCATTTCCGGGAATATTCAGGAGTCTACGGAGCTACAGCAACATAGAAAACAAACTGTAATACTTTGAATTATACATATTATTCAACAATAAAACTATTTTTATTTACACTGATTGTTGCTTATTCCGACTAATTTGTGAAAATTTCTGATTTTAAACGACAATTTTTATTAAATCTGTAATAAAATTGTTACAGGTTTCTGTAATATGTAGTTCGGAAAAATCTCAATAGATGGCGCCACTTGTCGGGTGCCCAAAATCCTAGAGGGCGCCACTTACCGGGACCCGAAAAAGTACTAGTTCTTAAAATTTCATGATAAATTCGTACTTAAGTGACTTAAATTGTACTTAAGTACTACTTAAAAAGTACTTAAAGTACTTAAAAAGTACTTCCTGAAAATATGATTAGTACTTAAGTACAATTTAAGTCATGTTTAAGTACTTTTTAAGCCTACTTAAATTCGAAATCCATAAAATTCGATTTTAAGTGACTTAAAAAGTACTTAAAACATGACTTAAATTGTACTTAAGTACTACTCATATTTTTCGGAAGTACTTTTTAAGCACTGCTTAAATACTTTTTAAGCAGTGCTTAAAAGTACACAAGCACTGCTTAAAAAGTACGTAAGCACTGCTTAAAAGTACTTAAGTACAGCTTAAAAAGTACTTAAGCAGTGCTTAAAAAGTACTTCCGAAAAATATGGGTAGTACTTAAGTACAATTTAAGTCATGGTTTAAGTACTTTTTAAGTCACTTAAAATCGAATTTTATGGATTTCGAATTTAAGTAGGCTTAAAAAGTACTTAAACATTACTTAAATTGTACTTAAGTACTAATCATATTTTCAAGAAGTACTTTAAGTACTTTTTAAGTAGTACTTAAGTACAATTTAAGTCACTTAAGTACGAATTTATGATGAAATTTTAAGAATTAGTACTTTTTCGGGTCCCGGTAAGTGGCGCCCTCTAGGATTTTGGGCACCCGACAAGTGGCGCCATCTATTGGTTTGTTGCTGAACTACGTATTACAGAAATCTGTAACGACTTCATTACCGATTTTTGAAAAAATTAACAATTTTTACTGAAAATAATGATAAAATTATCAACTTTTACTAAAAATAAAATAACTGGCATTCTAAAATGTTTATTTATAAAGAAAATGCAATTATAATAATTTTTACAGATCATTTATTACAAAAATTAATAAAATGTACAATAAAATACTAAAACAAAGATAAAAAGACAATCTATATTGCAAATATACAGTTTGTAGTCTATTAACATGAAAAAAAAAACAAAATACAAGTGAATGAATGAATAAAAAATATGCCTGCAATGATTGGTGCAACGTATACAACATATTACAAAAGAAGCAGTAAAATTATCGAGCCGAACTGGCTGCAGTTTCCAAACCAACCCCTAATTACGAACGGTGGGATCTTAAAGGAAACGGGAGACCCCAACAATCCTGCCTCTGCAGCTAACAAAGCACCCTCAGTATGCAATTGCGCCAGGTCAACGAGGTCACGATCTGTAGGCATCCCGGTTTAACTAGGAACGTGGATAGGTGTGTTCGTTAATGTCGGGGTTGATCGAACCTCACGGATCCTTCTCGATAACCTTACTGCTGTGAGTGAGTGAAAAATCTGTTGCAACGACCATTAAGACAAAAAATTTTGATTGAAAACCACTAAAAGTTATAAATTTGTGTGAAATATGCTACGATAATGCCCTACCTGAGTATGGTTTTTCAAAATTACCATCAGAAATCCTTTATAAAAATTAATAAAGTTAATATTTGTGTGATTACAATCAATTATGCATTGAAACTAAAAAAAATCTGTCAGAAAAACAATGGAAATATCACAGCACCCTTGATGTGAGGGACTCTAGGCTTTATTAAAAAAACACCAATACAAAAAAGAACTAATGATGAAATGAAATCAGTATTGCACTGTTAGCAAGCTGAAAGGGGAAATATTGTGTGCAGAACGACCCCAAGAGCAAAGTTTGATTTTCAAAGCTTCAGTAGGACCTTATCCAAGGACATCCCTATCCCTCTCCCAATGGGGCGAACCCCTGACGGAGACTCCAAAGTTCAGAAATGTCCCCCCGAAGGAGGCGTATCCCAAAAATTGTCGTGGCGTGTCGAACTTCAGCTCCTACTTTTCTCACAATGCGCGCGGGGGTATTCTGTACACTTGAAGTGCAAAGAGAGCACACAAGTACTGACTACTATGAATGAATTACTGTGGAATTGGTTATTTAATGATTTGGTTAAATTATTATTAAAAGCTATTTGTAAGATAAATGAAAATTAAAGAAGATTGTGCAATACAAAAATACAAAATTTTGAAGGGTGCTGCAAACCAATTACGTATTAGAATTTTTTTTTTAGTTTATACATAACTGAAGAACAAATGTTTAAACACTTGAAAACCCCTACAATTATAAATTTGTGTGAAATATGCTACGATAAAGTCCTACCTGAGTATGGTTTTTCAAAATTACCACCAGAAATCCTTTATAAAAATTAATAAAGTTAATATTCTTGTGATTACAATCAATTATGCATTGAAACTAAAAAAAAAATCTGTCAGAAAATCAACAGAAATATCACAGTAATCTTTATGTGGGGACATCTAGGCTTCATCAAAAAAAATTACAAAACAAAAAAAGAACTGATGATGAAATGAAATCAGTATTGCACTGTCAGCAAGCTGAAAAGAGAACTATTGTATGTAGAACGACCCCAAGAGTAAAGTTTGATTTTCAAAGCTTCAGTAGGACCTTATCCAAGGACATCCCTATCCCTCTCCCAATGGGGCGAACCCCTGACGGAGACTCCAAAGTTCAGAAATGTCCCCCCGAAGGAGGCGTATCCCAAAAATTGTCGTGGCGTGTCGAACTTCAGCTCCTACTTTTCTCACAATGCGCTCGGGGGTATTCTGTACACTTGAAGTGCAAATAGAGCACATAAGTACTGAATACTATGAATGAATGACTGTGGAATTGGTTATTTAATGATTTGGTTAAAATATTATTAAAAGCTACTTAAAGATAAGAGAGTATTCGTAAAAATTAATGAGGATTGTGCAATACAAAGTTTTGAAGGGTGCTGTGAACCACTTGGTTACTTATTACAATTTTTTTTAGTTTATGCATAACTGAAGAACAAATGTTTAAAAACTTGGAAACCCCTGCAATTATAAATTTGTCTTTAATATGACACGAAAAAATCTCGCTTGAGTATTTCTGGTGGTATTTCAAAATTACACTGTCTATCAGAAACTGTTTGAAAAATGAGTGAATTAAAATAACTCCAACCAAAGAAATTATTAAAATTGTACTTAAGTACTAATAAAATTTTCAGGAAGTACTTTTTGTGTTTGTGTTTAATATGACACGAAAAAATATAACTTGAGTATTTCAGGTGGTATTTCAAAATTATAAAGTCTATCAGAAACTGCTTGAAAAATGAATGGATGAAAATAGCACTAACCTAAGAAATTATTAAAATTGTACGGTTCTTCTGTTCTAGATCGTCCGGAAGACGTCCACTTCTCCGCCTGCTATAACCTGTGACGTGCGCCTTTCTAACTGGAACAGCTGGAGTTAGCAACGCTGCATCCGTTGCCTTCATCTCTCCTCCATATCTCCAAAAACGGAGACACACCCTTCGGATCCCTGTCCTCTTTCGGATGCGGCTCCTTCCTGTCGAAACAACCAAAGATGCTTATTAGGACAGAGAAATATTATCGTAACATTAATATTTTATATCAGACAATTATTTCACAGACAGAAAAAAATCTGAAAAAGATTAATAAATACTTTTATGAGCTACTATGTCTGAGATCTGCAGTCTACAGTATACGTACTAACAAAATGCATGAGTTACCACCAAATTAATTCGATACTTGTCTGATTCGACACTACTCTTAGTAATTTTTTTTTAAGAAACATTATTTATATTCTGTGCTAAATGTGACAGTTTATTTATCTAACACATAACCGAGGGTTACATAATGTCAAAGTTCTGCTACTTGTACTTATTTTATACTTTAACCAAATAAATGCAGAATACATTGAACTGTTGTTTTATTTCAAGAACTTTCAAGATATTGTGATTATAGTCATTCCATAGTACGTCTTTTGAGTGTACTGTATAAGATGTTTTGATATCTGATGAGAAAAACACAAAAATGATTCTTAATTATAAGTGTTTAAAGCAAGAAAGATTATTTCCTCCTATTTATTTTCAAAAACCAATTTGGCAATAACGTGTTGTGACTATATTGAGCTACTGCTACTTAAGCTACACGGTAAATGCAAAAATGAAAACTTAAATTACCCTGATCATACCACTTCAAAGGATAAGAATAATTTTTTTGATACTACTTATCAATTGGCAAACATACTTATTTCAAATGTATGTTTTTATTTAAAGTGTGAGCTAAAACTACGATGATTTTAAAATCAAGATTAATGAAACTCACCTAAGTTCTCTCTGCATTGATGTTGCTACAGGAACTGGTCTTGATGATGGTGGTCTTCATCCATCCTCCATCCAAAACAGGAACTGGTCTTGATGATGGCGGTCTTCATCCATCCTCCATCAGTAGGGTTGCGTACCACCTTCAAGATAAATTTAAGGATTTCAGTTCAGTTACAATTAAAAAAGATCCAATCCAAGAGGATATAGTTATTAATCAATTTACTAAGACATTTAATGAAAAGGAAATTGTGTTTCTTAATAAAGGTTTGAAATTTAATTTATCTTTAATCTACCAGTATCTAAAATCATAGCTGGTATTTTGAAGATTCCAACGACTTTATTAAAAACACATGCAAAATTCAAATATAGAATAATTTAAGAGAAAACTTTGGAATAAATAAAATCATCAAAATATTAAAATTTTCAAAAACAAGAATTGCTTTTATCAGAGAACCGACAAAGGAAAAAAAATTGTGATACTGGATAAACCAGGCTGTTTCAAAAGGTTCCAAAACCTTTTAAATCAAAGTTGCAACAGCTTTGCTCAGAATCTCAAACTGACGCTTCAATTCAAGGCAATGGGTATGTTATCATTGATTCTGTAGCTAAAAATTGATCCGTGTTTGTGCAATTTGTAAAGTGATATTTGAATCATTCAAAGCGAAGAATTTGAAATATTAATGACAGGGCACCTATGACGGAGTATTTACTAGTAAAAATGGAAGAACTATAGATGATATAGAAGATAATGGGTCCCAATTATTAGTAATTCACACTAATCAATCATAACTTGGTTGTTTATAAATCAAATGAAATCTGTAAGACTCTAAAACGTACATAAATTTATGCTGAATCAAATGCCAAAAGAGATTTCAAATATCTATAAAAATTTAGAAGAAATT
This sequence comes from Rhyzopertha dominica, assembly GCA_025024175.1. Taxonomy (NCBI): domain Eukaryota; kingdom Metazoa; phylum Arthropoda; class Insecta; order Coleoptera; family Bostrichidae; genus Rhyzopertha; species Rhyzopertha dominica. The sequence goes on from QCXZ01000075.1 coordinate 716,276, forward strand.
AGGAAAGAATCGATGAAAAGAGCAAGTTGATATTAAATTTAACAAAACTTTATCGTCTCATAACTTGGTTGTTTATAAATCAAATGAAATCTGTAAGACTCTAAAACGTACATAAATTTATGCTGAATCAAATGCCAAAACAGATATCAAATATCTAAACAAATTTCAAAGAAATTAGACAAGAATCAATGAAAAGCGTAAGTACATATTAAATTTAACGAAACTTTATCGTCTCATAACTTGGTTGTTTATACATCAAAACGTACATAAATTTATGCTGATTCAGATGCCAAAACAGATATCAAATATCTATATAAAATTAGAAGAAATTAGACAAGAATCAATGAAAAGCGCAAGTTGATATTAAATTTAAAAGGCTGTTAAAAGGAAAAAGGCGAAATGATTAAAGTAAACAAATATTTGTAGCATCACAAAGTAGTTACTTTATAGTTATAAGGAGGAAAATTTTTTTGCCGTACTCACCGATGTTCCTCTCTTGGTATGTATAGGTCAGAGGTCGTCTGGGTAAGCTTCTTGTTGATGAGACAGAGCTGCGTCGCCACAACAGCATCAGGATTGAACGAGTGACAGCTGACGTTCCTTTGAGTCGCTCTGTGCAGATGCAGATTCGGTACGAACGCAGAAGCTGTTTCAAAATCGAGATTTAAAGAAAAACAAAATGGAAGCTTTCGCTTTTTGTTACCTTTCCAAATCTTACATGACTCAATGTTTTCCAGGTCGCTGTGGGAGCTGTTTTCGAAGGCCCCCAAGGGCCAAGTTGTTGTACAGGGGAAGGTCGATTGGTTGTGCCGTTTGGGTGGGAAGAATCGGTGCGACCTGCTGACGGAAACATTACAAATAAATGCAATCTTAAATTTGAACAACGAAGACAGTATTTCAATATTTGTCACAACTGTCGAGGAAATCAATGAAGATTCCTATGAGAATTTTGTGTCAGTCTAGTAAAGCATTTTTTTGGACTAATAATGTATGTAATGCGTCATTTTTTGGTTTGAAATTATTAATATAATTGATATTAAAGGACAGTATGAAATAAATTTATGTAAAGATGAACAAAAAAGCAAAACAAATGTTTCTACAACAAATGTAGTTTTGAGATTAAAGCAACAGTGGCTTTCCATCACCAATATTAAGCTTTTTGGTTCATTATTTAATGCTTTTATAAATAATAACTCACCTAAGTTGTATTTGTATTGGCTGCTACAGGGAACTGGACTTGATGATGGCAGCTTTCATCCATCTTCCTCGTCAACAACTTGATACAAACCAGCTAGATGCTGGCATGTATCAAGTTGTTGGCGTGACGTTTCACTACGCGACGCTTCGTTCACATGCAGACAATATCAACTAGCCTAGTACCCTTGCGTATACATATTAATATGTATACACAAGGATAGTACTTACACCTAGTGTTTTCTTCATTGGCTCGATAACAAAAATCGATTTGTTATCTTAACAGAGGACGCCGGTAGTCCAAACTTGGACTACACACGTGTAGGCTGAAGATGGAGAAACTTTCGCAATTAACATGCCAAGTTTTGTGGAAGTCTCACCGTGTCCTCCCTGCTTGTTGTCCTTTTCAAAAAAATTACAATTAAAATTAACTATTTAATGCAATTGAAGTGAATTGAAAATTGAGGACGGTCAGCAGTCTAAGATACACAAACTTCGGAGAAATCCGTGCATCTTAGAAATACAATTTGTTAACAAAGAGGGCGCGACGCAATCTAATTCTAAACTAACCAAGTGTTAATCTAATTATTATTATACTATATATTATATATTGCGCGACGCCTTTAAATTAATTAAATACTATAGTTAAAACCTATTCTATAAACTAATTAAATACTATAGTTAAGAGCTATTCTAATTAGACCTGCCTATCATTATAATACTAGTTACAAAGTTTACATGACGCGACGCTACGAGACGTGACGCTTCGCGACGATCTTCGTTCTTCTTTTTTCTTTCTTGAAGGCTGCAAAGAAAATTCCGTAACTTGAAAGAGAAAAGGCGAATAGTGCCCCACGAAAAACTCCACCTAATTTAAAGTGGCCATTGGGTATATAATATTTGGGGTGTAATACCTGGTGTGTATGTGTGATGCCCTCAAGGAGCATTTACCGGGAAACATCGGACTGCCCCGAAAGGGACAGCCATAGTCGTTTCCTCGGTGTCTGTTGCCAATATTGGCAGTGTAGAGTTGTAAGTTGTTGGTGATTTTGTGATATGAATAGCACATATCAACAAAATCGTTAAAAGGTGTTCCGCCCGAGAGGGAGCCGCCCCAACCACGACAATAATGACCACCGTTGTAGGACCAGGTTGGGAATCGAAGGTATACAGGCATCCCGCCCGTCTAAACGTGGCTCAGATACAAGAAATGAAGCCAACAGAGTTCGACTCGTCAGGTCCATGTCAAATAGTGAATCAATACCAGAAGGGAAAGGACGAACTCCAACCCGCTTGGAACGGTTTGTTTGGTGCGCAATGGAAGCGCTTTGTGACTGGTTTGCAGTCATAGTGTCGATGACAAAGTCAACGACAAGTTTAATAAGAGGTGTAATGGCAAGGAAGTTTGGGATTGGGTGGTGGTTTTGGCCACTAGCAAAACTAAAAAATATATAGTTGAGAGTTTGTGTGTGTGTATGGGGGGGGGGGGGGGGCGAGTATATATAGCTGGGGATAAACCCCAGCTGTATGTTAGTACCTATAATTGGAGTTTTCGAGGGGAACAATGCACCAAATCCCAACAAGTTACAGAAGAGAAAGCAATTAATGAAAAAAACGAAACCTAAAACTAAATGTTTCATCTTCATTGGTCGATAACTGCAATAGTTATCTTAACGGAGGACGCCGGTGATCCAATTAATTAGTAAAGTGAAAAAATATGACAACGCTGGATCACACACGTGAAGGCTGAAGAAGGAAAAGCTTCCGCACAACAAAATGTTATGCAGAAGCCTCACCCTGTCCTCCTGGAGCGTTGTCAACAAAAAAATGAACACGTTTTTCTTTAAAAGCCTCCTCACAACTAATATTCTTCAGATTTTGTAAACAGATTGTCAAGCAACTACTTGTGGGCAATATAGTGTGTCGAATGCCGCTCACCACTAGTACGGAGGGAAAAATTAATCGAAACTATGGTTAGTAAGTATACGTAAAGAACAATCTTGAATATGTAAACTGCACGGTAGCAAAATTAAAATAATAAAAACTGAAAATCAGACAGTCAAATAACGCTTTCTTAGCGGGCAAAATAACGTAAGAAACCATTACGCATCCAACTGACCAAAAAGATCACTGCGGTTATAGTGATTGGGGTGTATATTTACACATTTTCACTCACCCCTCAAAGTTTTGAACAAGTCTTGTGAAACCATAGTTTGAGAATTACAATTGAAAACATTAGAAGGCTGCTTTCTTCCAAAAGATTATTTAAGGCCACTTTATGTTATGTTGCGTATACATAGATTTAGGGTATCAGGAAAACAGAAAGTTCTAGAGCTTACCTTAGCTGCCGGGGTTTTCCAGGGGCCCCACTTTTCTGCTTTGAGTGCTGTCCTTATAATTTTGAACGCCGATTCGTTTGAAATTACACTGGAACGTTTAAAATTATCCATAAAGCAGAGTTTTGCGGAGGATAGAGCGATTTAGTACTTGACACGAAATGCCGCGGTATTGATGCCTTCGAAAACCAAATACGAACAAACAGTTTATGTGAGATACAAAATAAACATCTCTAGCGTCGATAGAACACAAAACAGCACTCACACAAAGAAAATTCGGTTAATTTTTATCGAAAACTCAGTAAAACAGCAAAGGCGTCGGTTTAGGACATTCTAGAATGTTCTTCGGCGTTAACTACGCCTGATACATGACCAGAGATAAGATACGATAGATGTGCAACTCTGAACTGAAACACACGAAAAATTAGATCTTGAAGGCCAATCGCTATTGATATACTTTATAATGCCTGTGCAACCATGTTTCAAACATAAAACGAGCGTAAAATGCAAGTTTTCGTGGTAATTTCAGCGTAGCGGCAATTGCGAGAACTAACTCGTATGGTGAAAGTAGTTCAAATGTACCTCATCCCTCCGTTAATGTTTTTACTCTATGACGCAATCTGTCAGTTACGTCATTGTCATTATGTCAAACTCGATCCGATCTAACCTCACATCCTGGATTTTCACTTTTACGTGACTTTATGGTAAAAATAAGTATTTATAAGCATTTGCAATGTTTTAAATAACAAAAATGTGTCAAAAGGAAATGTCGGCTACCATTTGATGCTCTTATACGACAAGGATTTATGAATTTACCTGATTTGTGATGTTAAACGTGAGAGTGCTACATACCATGATATCAAATCCAATCATTTTATGGCGATATAGGGCAAATTTTGGGTACAAACGCTTAATTTTTCTTGAACAATGAAAAAATGAACGGGCTGATCGCGTTATTCAGTTCTGAATATCGATAATTGTAGTGAAATGACGAATTACTTAAGAAAAATCTAAAAATTTGTATGTACACACTTGGAATACAATTTCGAACCAATTTTGGGATTAAAATTGGTGTGATCAGGTTTGAAGTGTTAAATTTCGATAATAAACAGCCATATTTGTGTATAAACAGACGAATTTAGGTTTTTATTTCAGTAAAGTTACTCCGATCTAACTTAACTTTTCAGACTTGCAATTGGACACAATAAAACACAATTATTAAATGCTATTAAGCAAAAATGAAGTGTTGCATGGACAAAATACATTTAAATGGAAGTATTGCCGACCATTTAACATTTTCCATGACCAGAATTAACGAAATCACATAGTTTGAGCTGCTATACTCGATGGATTGAAAACTGATGGCATTATGTACTTTGTTTGGTGTCTAGCTGCCAAAATTTGAACACACAATGCTGGATTCTCAATAAAGAATTAAAAGCTGAGCTGTCAGGGACAATAATTCCAAGTCTAAAACCAAAAAGTAGTGGGAAATATGTTTTCCAATGTAATTTAAAAATTTGCAAGTAAACCAAATCTTTAGCCTGAAATCCAGGTCGAAATGTTACATTTAGCAATTAAACCAAGTCCCGAACTAGTTTTGAAGTTGAGGCGTTAGGTTTGGTAAGGTTTCACTCACCCAAATGCACCCTGTAGTGGAGCCACCACCTAATAGGCTTCGTCCAGGCTCCTGTGGGTGCTCGCCTCCCAACTGCAGTCATGCATCTCCTTGCCGATCGTCAGCTCCAGCTTGTGGTATTCGATGGCCGATTCGTAAAACCCTCCGGTAGAAGAAGCATCCCCCAATCCGGTACGATCTTGAAGGCTGCGAGCGAAAATTAAAGAGGATTGTGCAATAAAAAGTTTCTAAGGATGTTGCACACCAAGTATTTTGTGACAAAAATCAGAATTAAAATTTTTGTGCATTATACCATGGTCGTCATTTTGACGTAAATTCATGTGACTAAAATAAAGATTTTTCAGTGTTTTAGTTTTTGGCTTATAACTTTTTAACAGATCTACAAAAATTAATGTGTGATGCTGAAAGAAGCAGAATTTTATGCTCTACAAGATGCAGAAAACCAAATTAGAATATTGAGACTAGCTTCCGAAATACATACCAAAAACGGAACAGTTCCTTTTTAGATTTTGGCTTATAACTTTTAAACCGATCTACAAAAATTAATTGTCTGATGCTGAATTTGATACTCTACAAGATGCAGCAAACCAAATTAGAATATTGGCTCTAGTTTTCAAAATACAGAGCAAAAAACAAAGAACTGGAGTTATTCCTTTTTAGTTTTTGGCTTATAATTTTTAAACCGATCTACAAAAAAATAAATGTCTGATGCTGAATTTGATACTCTAGAAGATGCAGGAAACTTAAAATATTGGCACTAGTTCCCGAAATACAGATCAAAAATTAAAACAGGAACTGCTCCTTTTTAATTTTTGGAAACAAATAGTTTTTTGAAAGATGCAGCAACAACTTAAGCAGAATTGTATAACTGATTCAATTCTCTAAACAAAACAAAATTCTTTTGCAAAACCTTCCATAACGCTAGCTGAACCAAGAATATCTGCTAGTGAACAGAAAAAATATTTCATCTGTAATTATGTCCTCATATTTTTGAAAACTTGTATAATACAATAAATTATCTAATTAATATTATTGTCTGTTAAAAGATTAGCTCATCTAGAATAATAATATAAAACGACCAACATTTAATAATTTATTCAATAAATACAACTTTGCGCCATTTCACAGTCCAGTGTACCCTCAAATATGTCAATGAACAACAGGAACAAATAAATGTAGAACTCTTTGTGCCTAAGAAGTCTATAAATAAAAATACCGATCTTAACAAAGCAGTGCAAGTAACAAATCTTTCAAAATCGAAATGCATTAATTTGTTTAGAAACATTCACTACTACATAACGCAGTTACTGAATTATTTTAATAGGATTGTTCATTTCTACAAATAAATTATGTTTAAAAGTTGTCTAGTTGCCACCATTCAAGCACTTGTTGATGAAATTGAATACGGTGTTGACATACATTTCCTTGTGGTACGTATAATGCTTAACATGCGGACTAGATTCAAAACACAGCGAAGTAACGTTCACTCCCAGGTTCTTTCTGTATTTCCAGAAGTACTCAATGTCCTAAAAAGAGGGAATAACCTGACCAATCACGCAAATTTTGTTTTACTAGTTAGGTACCGTGTGAGGGATCAAGATGTCCGCTTTAGAATAAATGAACAGCTGCGGCCATCTGTATTTCTCCTCCTTCAGATTTTCCAGGGGATTCGACTGGAACGTCTTCTTCGGGCTTATGTAGTTGCTAACCACCTAAAAACGCAACTTAACACCAAACCCTTAAAATAATTCTTACTGAAAACCTCGTAGAACCATATCATCGAAAGAAACATCGTCATAAAAATCGACACGGGCAGGTTGTACCAGAAATTACCACCCAGTATCGCCGAAATCGCCCTAAATAAACTCAAAATCCGTCTCTTTCCCGGGGCGGAATCGAAAATCACCCCTTTAATCTGAAAAAACGCCATAATCCCATCTCTACAGTGCGTCTGAACTAATGTCGGTACCTCCGAACTACCATGGGTACATTCGAACTACCGACCAGTTCAAACTCACCTGCAACGGTTTCGGCGCTTTTTCCAAAGCTAGCGAGAAATTCTGGTATAGAAAAGCCCCGCCGTTCGAGAAGCAGTGCACTATTATCGGATGGTTCTCGAAATTCAAATCTATCAGCAGTTTCAGTATCTTTTCCCCGATCGTGATCATCTGCAGGCGCTTCCAGAACAAACATTTCACCGGCGCCGTGTACCTGACAGTTATCAACCTGAAAAATTCGCGTCGGGATCGTACATTTCAAAGGAAGTTTAGTTTAAGATCGGCCGGTTTCCGCTCACCCCTTGTCCTCGTATATCTGGGAATACTTCGACAAATACTTGTCCTGACAGCCGGCCCAGCCGAACAACAGTATCACGGGTATCTTGTCTTCGTTGACGACGAAGACRTAGTCGTTCTCGCCATTTTGCTGATTGTACGTGTAGTTTGGGCTCGGGAATTTAATGTAATACTCGAGGTTGTCTAGGTCGGCCATTTTTGAATGGTTTGCGCGCGCCCGCGTGCCTTTATCGATTGGACACGTTCAATTTGAATGGAGTGATGTCATCGCCGTTAAGGATGGGAGAGGCGGACGCGCCCGGAACTACGGACACTGGCGTGCTGTTTAAAACGATCAAGTTATTAAGCGACAGTTTTTGGAAACATCGAAAGCACAAGATTCATTACAAAACATTGGAAAATCATACACAGGAAGAATGTAATCTACATTTTTTAGATGGCTGTCCATCATAAATCGTTCACACTTTCGTTCATTTGATTCAGCTCATTCCATCGTTCAATCGTCATTGATTCGGAATCGTTAGTGTAGAGTTCAGACTTATTACAGCAAGTTGTATTTATAATCACATTTTCTTATCTTTGCGACTGAATAATAATAAATAAAGCCAGTATTTTTGGTCAAGTTTTAGCATATGTTGTAACTTCCGTATCTACATATTATGACCATAAAAGTATTATTGTTTTGGAGACGTTATGAATAATTTCAGAAAAAAATTAAATGAAGTATCAATTTATTCCAACGCATTTCAAATGATGTCACCCCGCGCACTTCTTGTGATCAAATCGAGAAAAATAACCCGGTGACTAACGCGCGGAAAAGCTCAATTAGTCTGAAACAACCATACGCCCAAACCACCTAAGCATAATTTAAAAACCCTCAGCTCCGCTTAAAAAAACAGATAATTGCTACAAATCTTAATCCCAAGTAGTCGATAAAACGCATACCAGACTCATTAAACAATTAAACCGGCGACACGCAACAAGATAAGTGACTTGCAACTTGTAATAAACAGTTAATTACGACACGTCATCGATCGCCTATGCCATCTTTCGGTTCCGATGGGGAAATACGTCGTTTTTCCGAATAATATTTGTTTATAACGGTGAAACACCCATTCTTTTGCAAGGACGCCGGTCTGTACGATCTAATCACGCACGTATCTCTAACGAAACCGCCATGGATGAGACAGAGAAGGCGCTGCGGCGGCACGTTGACCCACATTCCAATCTCTAATGCGGGCACAGCCTACGTCGACACAGGCGCTCTCTGTCGGTTATCAAATATTGACAGTGTTGACAGTGCCGCACTTGTCTGTTTGTCGCACCGCAAGGAAGTAGCGTTTTTACTTTCTTCACGGACTTAATAGCCCTCGAAAATGTCGACTATACACATTAAAGACAAGGTAAGTCGTGTTTTTTGAGTGGATGTTTCAGTTATTCACGTTTTTCGCATGTGCAGGAAGATTTCGACACCAAACTCCAGGATGCTGGAGACCAGCTCGTCGTAGTCGACTTCTTTGCAACCTGGTGTGGCCCCTGCAAGATGATAGCCCCCAAATTGGACGAGCTGGCGCTGGAATTCGCCAACAGCGTCCTGATCCTCAAGGTAAGTTTGTGACTTTCACATTTCGAGCGCAGCAATCGCATGACATGATCGTAGGTCGACGTGGACGAATGCGAGGACATCGCAGTGGCCTATAACATCACCTCGATGCCTACGTTCGTGTTCATCAAGAACAAGGAGACGCTGACGACGTTCAGCGGGGCCAACTACGACAGGTTGCGCTCCAAGATACTCGAGAACAAGTAGAACGAACATGTTACCGTTGTGCCCGCGCCTTAGATCCAAACAACATAGTGGCTGCACCTATCTTTTTTATGTTACACACGTGTTGGATTGTAATTATTATTGTATTTGGTGGAAAGATGTAATAAAATCTGCTTTTCGAGAGGTGCATGTTATTTGTTGCGTTCCGTTTGCCGTTTGTCCAAAACGACAGGAAAAACAATCGATTTGATAAGAAGAAACGAATGAACTGCAGGTAATGATGTTGGCAAGATGATTTTGCAACACTATTTGTGTAATGCCAAATATTGATTCGATGGGAAAACACCAAAATGATAAGAGGTCATTTCACTTGATAAGTGACAGAACAACATGATTTAATTTATAATATACTGAGTAAAAGATTCATTTAATCCAAAAAAGCTCATTTGCTTCAATAAATAATGAAMAACTTGTCAGAATGGCAACTGTTTCTATCGCAAATAACAAAGTTTTGAATTTGCCGCCAGCAGTATTTAGTTTTAGAATGCTGCAACCGTCCAATTCGAAATGATTAGCTAGAAAATTAAAAACAAGAACGTTCATTTGACCACAGAATTATAAAAGAAGCAATTAGTACTAAAGATTCACCTATTGGATTGACAAATCCATGAAGCGGGAATTTTAAATTAGAAAATGCATGTATTATTCTAATTACGTAGACGTAATACCAAAGAATGTGAAAAAGTCGCCAGATTGGCAAGCCTGTTAGTATTCGAAATAACACTACAGTAAAGCTTCTTCAAAATCCCTTTTGGAAAATTACTGTCTGATGTTGAAATCGCCTATATTTCCGGTATAATTATCCCGGCTGCAGTTCTTTTTTTTTTAAGAGAATGACTAATTACATATTTCAAGATCTTTATTACGTCATTACTATTTCCATTACGCTATTAAAACGTATTGATCACTGGTACAATAGCGAGAAATTCAACGTTAACCGATAACGCATCCAGTACTAAATCTGTTTTATATCATCTTAACGTAATCTCGACCAAAAGCTTACTGCTAATCCACGTGTAAATAGTGCACAATATTATTTTTACTAAAAATATCAATGAGATTTCGTTTCGGCGCAATATAAAATGAAATAAAATCCACGCTATGCAAGTTAATAAAGCGGCATATTCACTTTATTTTAATGTGGAATTTATAAACTGCACACCCCACTCTTGATTGTATGTATTCTTGCTAATAGCTCGAATGAGATAAGCAATTACATGAAGGATATTGCCGCAAGCGCACGGAAAAGGAAATAAATTAATATGAATGTTTCGTCACATTTTTGAAATGTTCGCGCCAAATAGAAGGCGCGGTTTAGAGATGGGCATATTAACATTGAAGAAAAACGCGACCTTTGTAAAGCTTAAATTAAGATTTGTTTGTTTTAAACGTTCGCCGTGAAATTGATTATTATTGTCGCAAGGAAAGGAGAAAGCTAATATGAGCGTTTCGTTGTTTCAGTCATCTAGTGGTATACGCACCAACCTCTTCTTTGCGGATGAAAGATGGGCACTCGAACACGTTAATAAACAAGAAAATACGAACTTTTTAGAATATAAAATTGTAGTTTAGTAGTTTTGAAAGTTCGCAGTGGAATTAAAAGAATAAATATGAATGTTTCGTTGCTTTATTATACGCTTGCACCACCTAGCGGTATTCGAAGTAAATATAGGCTTGCCGTGTAGAGATGGGTACGTTTAGACATTAATAAAAAAAGAAAAACTTTTTAATATTTAAATTAGAATTTGTAGTTAAATGTTATCTCATGAAATTGACGGTTGCTGTAGGCGTTAAAATATTGGTAGGCTTTGAAGCATCGTTAAAATTACCAAACAGATTAGAGCGAATTAACTACAAATTAGTTCTATTGGTACCGCGCACCGCATAATTGAACTACTCCGTTGACGTTCATTCAAATTTCAAACGCGAACTCAACAAAAACCATGAAACTCGAAAAACAAGACGACATAGACGAACAAAACGCAGTATTCGACGTAAATACACCAGTGCACGTTAAACAGGAACCAGAATACGAAGTGAAAGAAGAGATTTTCATCAAAGAAGAACACATATTACCAGAGTACCTCAAATATGAAACGCGGGAGATAAAAAGCGAACAAGAACCCTATCAATGCCTAATTTGTCAGAGAACGTTCACAAGCGAGAAAGGCATGCAAATACACTCAGGTTTCCATTACCGCGGCGGCGACCATTCGTGTGAGAAATGCGGAAAGAGGTATCGGCTGCGAAGCAAGCTGCGCAAGCACCTCCGGGAGCACGAGAAGCCCTTCGAGTGCCACTACTGCGGGCAGTGCTTCGCGAAAAAGGACTCTCTCATCCCGCACATACGTCTGCACACTTTGGAGAAGCCTTTCCGTTGTGACACGTGCGAAGCGCGCTTCGGCCGCAAAGACGCCCTCAAGAAGCACAATTTGATACATAAAGGAGTGACGGATCCCTACATATGTCACATATGCGGCAAGAAGTTCATCTACGGCAGCAGCTTGAATAGCCACATGTTCGTGCACGCTCCCAAGCAGTTCTCGTGCAGCATTTGCCAGAAATATTTCAACAGGAAGGACTCGTTGAAAGACCATCTGACAATTCATACGGGTGATAACAAATTCGAATGTGACACTTGTCGGAAGGTTATCAAGTGGAAAGGGAACTTTTTGCGGCATATGCAGCGGCATGCCGAGCTTTGATATTTTTGCGGGTGAAAAAAGTTACAAAAAGTATCGTGACGAGAGTTTTTTGTTCATTTCAAGGTTGATTTGTTGGTTTCTCTCTTTAATTTGGTTGTATTTCTTAAAAATGATTTAATATGAGTTGTTATCTACTTACTGTATGTTGATTTATTATTATATGTAGAATAAAGTTTTTATTTTTGATAATATATTGCTGGGAAACGCTCAATAGTATTTTTAAATCCATCCATCTAACAGTAAGCAGTGTCTGTTACAAAATTTTAATTTTGTGGTTGTAGAAACATACTAGTGTAAATGAAATGGAAAAATTTTGACAAGTCTAGACGTGTGACGTAGAAATTCATAGGTAATTCGTGCTAGAAACAAAATTATTTAAGTCTTAAAAACGTGCAAAGGCTGCTTCCCAACTTACTAAATCGAAGACAAAGGTCAATTTAATCCGATTTCACGGAAAATTGCAAGTTTCATTCTTACCCCACTTATGGTTTCGTTTTCTAGCCTATAAGTATCGCTATATACCACAGAAATGCAAAGAATATCAGAGATTTTGAAGAAATTGAGCTTAAAATGAACAGAAAACGATGTATTTTGTGTACAAACAGAACTGCCATTGCCATTACTGAATTGTTTAACAAAATATTTACCCCATTTTCCAACACTGCAACGAGGAACTGAATAACTTTAAAATTAAAGTTTACTGACGTTATGTAGTAGTTTTTTTGACATATTTTGCTAATAATAACTGGACGTGAAACATAATCAAAAACTTGTACTTACCCAAGTATTTTCTGGAGTCTGGATGGGGTAAATCTTCCGAGCCACTTCAAAACGTAAGTTCTTGTCGCTATATGGACAAAAAAAATCGAAACGTAATAAAGAATGAAAGAAAACTAAACATAATAAATATAAAGAACAAATTATTTGATTTTTAGTAACGGGTACAAAAGTATTGACTTTTTGTAATACATTCTTCAATTTTTATCATTTTGTTTCTCCTTCTTTTGGATATGCAAGTGAAAATTTTATTTTTCTGATTTGATTTCCACCTGAAATTCCGATTCTTGTTAAACCTTTTACATAATAATAATGTCTCTACTCTACTTCTTTCCAATGCTAAAAAAAGGTACCAAAAGAACTACTTTGTAGTTCTGTTGCTGTTTATTATGAATTGTAATTAAGAAAAAATCGACACGATATAAAGAATGAAACAAAAATAATTTTTTTTTTTATAAAACTGCTATAAATATTCCTGTAAAACTAAACAAGAAGATCAAAAAACAAGCCACAGTTATATATCTGTATAATATCGATGATATAATTGAATATATTAATACTATATCTACAATTGTATATTATAATCTCATTGCGATAAAAAATACTCTAACGACAAGAAAAAACAAACATTACACACAAAACAAAAATAGGGTTAAAAACAAGCGGGATTCCCGGACAATGTATTTTTTTTAAAGGCAGTGCGGGAACCCCGCCCGTGCAGCTACACGAAACAGTGGACGGACACGGTTTTTAAGTACTTTCCTCCTTACAGATACGCCTAATCCTACGAGAAATATACAATCACGCTAGTCTAGAAACACTGTGCTATATACCTGATAAATACGTTAGAATCTGAGGTTTGTTCGCTACAAGAATTTGTCTAGACTAAACTTTACTGTGGTAGGAAAAAAGGGAGAAGGATAGACGACACGTCACTCATCACAGAACCTATGGAAATAAAAGTTGTACTCTATAAATTCGACGCCCAGTTTGTTAGAGGACAGTTTGCACACGTTCTGCAACAAAAAGAAACACAAAACACTGAACAGACAAACACATAAGACGTCCAAAACATTACGAAACAGGAACAAAAATAAACACACACAACTTTAGATAATATTTCAATACTAGTTTTGCTAAATGAATGATTGAAAGTTACAAAATGTTTTGAAAAGCCCGTTAACCTCCTATTATTTAATACCGAGTTATTATTTTTGTTTAAAACCTGTGCAGCCTATATAACTAATATTACATTCTTTATAATTAATTTGGTACACACCTTTTCAAAAATCTGCTTTACTTAACATGTAGTAGTCTGTGAATTAAACTATGAAAAGGCAATAATTTTATACTTACTGATTGTTTAGATTTAGTTTATGCTGTTGGTTTTTTTTTCTGTGGTTGAATAATGAAATTAAGCATTGGTACACTAGAAAACATTTTGCCAAATTATACCAGAGTAAACACCTAAGTGATATCAATTTCAACAAAGAAGAAACTGAGTTACTAAACAAAGGTTTAAAGATAGTTAGGAGTATTGTTGTTAGTCAACAATAAAAACGGACAAAGGTAACAAAAGTGGTGTGTACAAAATTAATTATTCTATAAGATGCACAAGTTGTTTTAAAGAAACAATTCAATCCATATCTAACTTTAAGCAACAGTTTCGTTTGTAAACTCAATAAAAACTGAACCACTAACGAGTGCTATAATTATTATATAATTAAAAAAACAAGCGCCATTTTTGAGGAAGAAAACACTGACCTGTACTTGTCTCAGGGTGGCCCTGTATGTCATGAACTTCGTCCTAAATCCAACCATGTCCACCTCGAAGGCAACGCTCTGACTGCCGATGTGCTGAAACGAGCTCTTCTCGTTGATCTTGTGAGATCCATCGGCGTAAAACACAGAATACGGACACTGGTTGTTGTGGTTGTAGCAGTTTTCTATCTCTTTTATGTTCGATTTGAGGGGCCTTTAAAAATGACAGGCATTAAACCCACAACCTACATGGGTGCTTTTTCTCTCACCTGAAGATTAAGTTTACAAATTCGTCTGGCATGTATTTCGAAATTGGAACGGTGAAAGAAATGTTGTAGGGCGAATTCGAGTAGATGTAGTTGCTCGTTAGGGTTGTGTTGAACGTTTTTCCCTGGACTATGATCAGGAAGATGTTATCGTCTGCGATTAAAGTGTAACAGATAACCATTTTGCATACAAAAAAAAACACTATGACAATTTTTCGAAAAACAGTTAGATCTAGCTATTTTTGGGCCGGTCAAAGTCTTATTTAAAATCATTTCCAAAACTCACCGAGGTTATCGAAGGGTATCTCGCTCTCCGGAAGATTGTAGGTATCCCTCCTTTGCCTGAGCTGCTTCTCGATGTCGTTGGAATGAAACGGCTTCGTTATCTTATCCTTTTCCAGGCTCAACAACGGCGCCGTCTTGTTCTGATTGACCGACGGTCTTTTGTCTGTGTACAGGGGATTCTCGAGCTCCCTCGGGCTGTCCAACGGAGGTGGCACGCAGCAATAGATCTGCACAACGGACAAAAAATACGTCCGAATGCTTCCAACGTCTACGCCGAACTTACCTGACACAAATTCGAGTTCTCCAGGTCTTGTTCCACGGCGCCGCACTCTGGTGGTCGCCCGATTATCGAAGACGGACCCCTAACGAGATGGGCCGTGTCCACGGTGACCCTCGTCACACCTAAAACGCCAGCAAATAACATCGTTTCTCAAGCTGAGAAAATTTTTGGCGGTGTTGCCAAATCGTCGATTTTTCAGCAGACCCGGGGATTTTTTGTTGTTGGATTTTGGAAATTTGGCGGTGTTGCCAAGTTTTTGGAAAAGTAGGTAGATCTAGGGAATTTTTTAAATACTGCGATCTCAAAGGAACGACTTGTCGAACTGGCAACTGGACATTTTTGCAAAAAAAAAACACTCACCTGATCCCTTGTAAGACAACGTAGTCGGAACGGTCTGATAATTCCGCAACTTCGTGCTCTTAACGGGTCTTTTGGTGGGCAACATTCCCTGGGCCGCATGCAGCGTGGCCTGGGAAAACTGCCTGCCGTACTTCGCCGTCTCCATCAGGTAAAGTGTGGTTATGGCGGCGAGGCTAACAAAAAAAAATGACAACGCTGAAGACCGGATTCGAACGTTCGCGTCTAAACCTTACCAAAACGCCATGATGAGCACGAGGACCACTATGATTATTTGTATGAACTTGTTGGAACAGAAGTCCGCCTCTGAATGACAGGAGTGGTGTTTGTGGCATTTGTTTGAGCCCCCCAACTTGGTACTGTTAACTAAAACGGAAATTTGAGATGCCGATAAAATATTTCCTTTCGGTTTTAAATCACTCACCGGTACTGGTCGATTTCAAGCTATCCCCCCTCTTCAGCTTGCTCAATCTCCTATTTATCCTCTCCAACTGATCGATTCTGGTCTCCAAATTATCGGTGACCTTACACAATTCTTTCACGGCTCCGATATTCTCCATGAATATCCTTTCCTATTAATAAAAACATTGCATATCGAAGCAGCAAAGATCGGAGATGAAAAATACCTTGTTGACGACCAAGAAATTGTCGATGGAGGTCCCGTTTTCCAGGATGACATCTCCGGCGGGGCTGACAGCTTCCGGAAGGACTTCGGCGACTTCTTGAGCTATCACGCCAGTGTCAGAGCTTTCGCTGTTCCTGTTCAGTTGTGATGCAAAGCCGGGTTCGTATTCGTACCTTTAGTAACAAAAGGACTCGTGACAAACGCAGAAAAAGAAATAAAAACGCCCTACCTTACAACCCGTAACCTCTGGACATTTCTCAGCTGTTCTGCGGTGTCACATTCGACTATATTCTTCTTTGCTCTGATGTCACTCGGTTGTATTATATGGCCGGTTATTTTTAGATTGCCGTGAACCACGAGAGATTCATCCGGCCTGTCAGTGTTTACACCGACTTTACCGGCATGATAAATAGAATCCTGCAAGGTTTTTATTCGTAGAAAATTATCGTCACACACAATTCACGATGAATTATACCTGCGTCTGTCCCTTTTGCCAACAAAGTTCCACATCGCTCTCGAACTGACCGGGATTTGAAGCCTATGAAGTATTACATTGTAACCTTATAAATTTTAATCTACAGCGCTTAAAAAAGGTGTCAAATAAATGTTCGATTGAAGATGACTTACCCTAACAATGATCTTCTGACTTGCATGGCTTATAACTGGGAAATTACCATGGCTTGTGTGTGCATGGAGACCAACAACTAACTGAAAGGAAAAATATTATGCACTAATACATTGACAAAAACATGTTTATTGTGTCTATTTCTGAATAAATATTTATGTAACTCTATTAAGTGCAATAATAATTACATAATATTACAATGAACACTGGTATATGTATAGTGTGATGCAAAAGTTGCACAATCTCTTTTATTAAGGTTTTTTTTACAAAGAACAGAAAAAGAAATTAAGATTATAATTTTTTTTAAATTGCAACTTCATGTGTTGTTTTTTATAGTTCTTATCATCCAAATGAGACATAAAAAATTGCTACCTTGTACAAAAAAAAGTCTCTTCACTATTTTGGTAATGATTCCAGTTTGGTATTGGTGTGATGTTTAAAATTCCGAAAGAACACACTATTAAATCATTTTAAAACGGACAAAGTTATTTTAAGTATGTAAAATGACATGTTCATTGGAATTAGAAAGAATTGAAATTCAAATTACTTTTTTTTTATAAAGCTCAATAGACTCGGAGATTTTTTTGACTTTTTAAATTTACGTGGTGTTGTCAAGATTATCAAAAAGTCTGTAGATCTTTCTTTCCACAAAACTTGGACGATTATTAAATCAATCAAGGAACTCACCTGAAAATACCTCTGCTCCGGATTGGGCTTGCCTTTCTTCCTCATGTTGTTGGACGTGGTCTCGCTGAAATGCAATCTTCCAACGGTCACCTTAGTCACTTGCGAATTAACCAGTTCGACACTGCGAAAACACAATACGGGGGCAACTTTCAGAAAGAAGTTCACAACAAAACCACAGCACTTACAGCACCGGATGAAAGGGCTTTTTGCTCCTGTCGCTCTGGCTCTGTTCGACTCTGATCGTCTGCGTGGGGCAGTCGTGCTTGACGCCGTAGAAGTGCAAGTGGAAACTCGAGATTTTCTGTATGCCGTCCGGCGTTTTGACAAATTGAGCATCACCGAGAAGCTGGACGTGGCAAGTTATCTGTAGAACAAATGCCAGATGATGTAGTCCCTTTTTGTTACGACATGCTATAGAACTACCTACCTGAAAATGATTCTTTTTCTGGCACACAAAAGCATCATCCGCATTCGAAAAATTAAACCCTTTATCAGCATCCACCCGATAATGGGGTACTGGCCTGGAAAGAAACGACAAGAAAATGCAAAAAAACCTTTTCAAAATCATTCTGCTACTTCTTATTTGAACCAAATTATTGGATATTTTAAATTACACACCTTGTCTTGTAACAACCAGTTTGGGAAGTACAGAAGTAAATATTATACTTGATGGTTTTCATAATAATTAATTAAAGTAAATAATATAATTTTGGATTAATTGCCTATCAAATGCGGAGTACCACAAGGCTCCGTGATAGGTCCAATTCTTTTTATTACATTTATTAATGATTTATCTATTACTGATCCAAACAAATAGATTACATACAATGATGATACCAAAATCATTAATCACAGTCAAAATACCATGGAATAGTTTGTACCAAATCAATTATTAATGTAATATCATCGGCAAAATTATCTGAAGGTAATATATATAATCTTTTCCCTGCAAAGGCAAATCAGTTTGACCACTCCCTGGTTTGGTATATTGGGATGACTGAAAAGATGTTTTTCAAGATTTTAACAGTACCATCTCAGTATATACTTGAGGTTCTAGTTTACATAAAGCTAAATGCAGTAAAGTATACATCAAATTTATACAATAAAGTACCATAAAATATATAAGATCTTTGGGGTGTAAGCATTTTGTTCTGTAATGAGAGCACTTGGAAATTTATAATTTATACACGTGTATAATATGTGATACCTAAAGTGGGGATATCGAAACAATCAATTAACTGTCATTTTCAAAAAAATTCTGATCGTTTCACTTACAGTTCTGTCAGATTCTGGTCGCAAAGGGCATGCCACGCGCTCTGTTGGAAAGGCTGAAACCTAATACACTGGTATTGTGATTCTGATAAGCACGATTCCGAAGCAGCATACTCATCATCAACTGGTGCACTCAACGGACCTGGTGGGCTCAGCTGACCTGGTGAACAGTGTTCTGTAGGAGGAGAAAACAGCGTTTTTTCAGATGGAAAAATGATACTTTATTTGTCGTAAACTTTGATAAAATAACCGCTAACGTTCAACTTGAGAATATGAGCCATTCTGTTTAAATCATTTGCTAATCTGACCCCACAGAAAAATAGAAAAACCAAGCTAGTGTTTTACCACAATATAATACCTCTTCTCTGGACTATACAAGGTGTTAATTAAGTATGTACTATGACTTTAACAGACGATTCTCCGAGTTACTTTAAGACAAAAACTTCATATAAACATGGGTGCTCAAATGATTCGTTTTCAAAATACAGGGTGTTAAATTAAAAAAAAAAAATTGGTTTTTCGTAAATATCCTTCACTCAATTTTGATGAAAATTAACAGTGTTAATACTAGTGTTAAGGGGTTAATTTGGCTCTGATTTGATTAAATTTTTCAAGTCCAGTGGCGTCCCGGAGGGCACCTTAATCAATATTTTTTACAAAAAAAATGTGTGCCACTAACTTTTTTAAAACTTTTATATTTTTTTCACATTAAGCAACTAAATATACAACTTTTTTGTCTCTTGAATTTTTTACTATCTTGCTTGGTTTTCGAGAAAAAAAATAAGTCTACTTAATTGCACAATTCAGGAATATGCAATTAAGTTTTTTTCTCCAAAAACCAAGCAAGATACGAAAAAAATTCAAGAGACAAAATAGTTGTATTTTTAGTTGCTTAATGTGAAAAAAATATAAAAGTTTGAAAAAAATCAGTGACGTGCATTTTCTTGTCAAAATAAATGGTTTTTCGTATATATCTTAAATATCCTTTACCCAATTTTGATGAAATTTGACAGTGTTAATACTAATGTTAAGGGGTTAATTTGGCCCTGAATTGATTAAATTTATTAAGTCCAGTGGCGTCCCGGAGGGCACCTTAATCAATATTTTAGACAAAAAAATGTGCGCCACTAACTTTTTTAAAACTTTTATATTTTTTTCGCATTAAGCAACTAAATATACAACTTTTTTGTCTCTTGATTTTTTTCGTACCTTGCTTGGTTTTCGAGAAAAAGAAATTAGTCTACTTAATTGTATAGTTCAGGAATATGCAATTAAGTAGACTTATTTTTTTCTCCAAAAACCAAGCAAGATAGGAAAAAAATTCAAGAGACAAAAAAGTTGTATATTTAGTTGCTTAACGTGAAAAAATATATAAAAATTTAAAAAAAGTCAGTGGCGTGCATTTTCTTGTCAAAAATATTGATGAAGGTGCCCTCCGGGACCCCACTGGACTTAATAAATTTAATTGAATCAGAGCCAAATGAGCCCCTTAACATTAGTTTTAACACTGTCAAATTTCATCAAAATTGGGTAAAGGATGTTTACCAAAAAACAATTTCTTTTTAAAACAAAGCATTTGAGGACTTTTGACTTAAAATAATCCCCTGTTAAAGTTATGGTGCACACTTAATTAACACCTTGTGTTGTAAAACTGAAGTTTGAATAAAAAAAACAATAGAAATCTTGCTCTCGTGTACCGAATGAAACCAAATTAGAAATGCACTATCAAAGACAGATTTGCTCAAAAAATAATTTTGTGTCGTCTAAATTACTTAAATGACAAACAAAAGCCACAAGAAAAAATGCAAAATTTATAAAATTAATCGATGTATGCTCTTACCCGGCTCACTTTTGACCAAAGGCACGTCCTGCGACAATTTCCTCTTCTTCGGTGCATTCTGCAAGTTCGTGTACACATTCTGAACGTTCTCCAACCCCGGCTCACAAACGCCACCCTGTAATTCGACGTTACCGCCGTACCCGAGGTGCACCAGTTGCGCCTTCTCGTATTCCCCCCCTTTAACCAATCTCAAAAGGTTCCCGTCGTTCCTCGTGCAATTCTCGACCAAGATCGGTCGCTCCGCATAATTACCATTCGACTCGCCGCCCTGCTGTATCAAAACCTGTCGATTCCCGTCACCCTCCGTCGTCAAAACCAGGTTCCCCTCGTTCTGCAGGGTGTTGTTGATGCGCAGGTCGTCGTTTATGAGAATGTTTCCGTTCTCCAGCAAGGTCTGATCGGGGTTCTGTTCAGTGACAACGATGTGAGAGCCGAGAATCAGGTTGTCGCTTATTATCGGGTTCAAGAGGGTGGGTTTGTACAATGGCTGGCCGAGGGTTGTGTAGATTGTTTCAGAGTTGTTCAGGTTTTGTTCGCACGTGTCTTGTGGACTGTACGGATGCTCTGAGCTGCTATCTGGTGGACTTTCCGGTAAAGAATGTCTGGAATATGAAATTTAAAGGGTGCTGCTACAATATTTCGAGATAAAAAATAATTAGACGAGACAAGATTCAAAAACTAATGCTGAGAAAATTCTACAACAATCTTTTTCAAATCGTAAATTATCCACACGTTTTTTGAAGGGTAAACAATCCCTCTTTACTAGATCTGATACTGCCAAAGTGGCCATAAGCAACAAAATAATTAGAAATTACCCAGATATCGATTTGGGATCACTAAGCACAATGTCTAGAAGCAGAACAAAACCATGAGTGGACACAATGTCAAAATGTTAAAAAAGAAAAGAAAACTTAGGAATAAATACAGATTATAATATGCAATAGTGGAAAACTACAATGCCAACAAGAACAATGAAATTTAGTCACATGGCAAGTTTGAAAAGAATGAAATATGTTTGAAAATAATTTAGAAAGAGGAAAAACTTTTATAACTATGTTGGAAATCCCCCAAACATTTAAACTTTGTGTCAGCCCGGGATCAGACAATGTTACGCCCCATCAGCTGTTTAAAATGCCTTTGAACAATAGAAAAATTCCAACTATTTGGGAGGAGAGTGTAGTATTCCAGTTTTTAAAAAAATACCAGAAATCTTAACACGAATATTTGAACAGATTTATTTTCTGGAAATGCATCGGCAACCTTCTCTAAAATATTTACCTGGAAACTTATTTAATCTCTTTTAATTCCTTCTTGGGCTTGTGATTTAGAAAAAATCATTTTCTTGTGTGTCAACCAGTCAAGTTCTTGCATTTTCCCTTGTTGCTGTTGTATAATTTCTCAACGAAGCAGTTTCTTTCGAGACTATAATCGTATGTTTTAAAATAGCAATAAATCTTGGGAAAATTGCAAATTGAAATATTCTAATTATAAAAATCTGGAGACCGTGGTATGAGGTGAACGTTTCCCACCCACAAGAAGGTGAAAAAATGGACCTAACTGCTATACCGAATCATAGATTAATTAATTCTTCTAAAGAAAATATTCTTAAAGTGAACTTGCACTTTATTTTTCCAATTGTAAAGCGCTTTCGGCTACATGTTAGCCATTGTCAGTACAAAAATTAAAAGGAAACTAACAGTTTGACAAAGTCAAAAATCAGAAACAAGCAAACTTGACTACAAATTGAAATGCAACCCACATGCCAGTAACTCAAACGAAACATTAATTTAGATCAAACAAAGAATTTAGAATAGGACAATTGAAATTACAAAAATCATTTAGAATAGTAAAATTTTGTTCGTTAATAATTTTATAAATCTCTAAAATTTCCAAATAATTTAATTTAGATGATTTACTACACAAAAGTAATGAATTTAGATTGTCTAGCGTAGCAGTGTGTTTATTTACTAATAAATGGTTGGCTAACGAAGAATTTGTTGTAACAATATCTGTATTTTTATACTTTTCAAATTGTTTCAGATGTTCTTTACTTCTAGTTAAAAAGGATCTTCAGGTTTGTCCAATATAAACTGAATTGCAATCATTACATGAAAAACTATAAACGCCTGAATTATTTAAAACTGAAATTTGGTCTTTATTATGGACAAAACGGGAAAACACACTGCCTACGGTAGAAAAAGCAATATTTATTCCATTAGAAGAAAATAATTTAGATAGGCTAACTGAGTCTTGACCAGCATACTTGAGAGGAAACCAAACCTTAACTTTTTCATCCAAATAAGTGGTACAGAAAGAAAATTTAAATTTTGTCAAATACTTAAAATAAAGTTTTTCTATTAAATAATTAGGAAAATTGTTATTGAAAGCAATTTGTAGTATTACACCCAATCATGTAGTAAATCATCTAAATTAAATTATTTGGAAATTTTAGAGATTTATAAAATTATTAACGAACAAAACTTTATTATTCTAAATGATTTTTGTAATTTCAATTGTCCTATTCTAAATTCTTTGTTTGATCTAAATTAATGTTTCGTTTGAGTTACTGGCATGTGGGTTGCATTTCAGTTTGTAGTCAAGTTTGCTTGTTTCTGATTTTTGACTTTGTCAAACTGTTAGTTTCCTTTTAATTTTTGTACTGACGATGACTAACATGTAGCCGAAGGCGCTTTACAATTGTAAAAATAAAGTGGAAGTTCACTTTAAGAATATTTTCTTTAGAAGAATTAATAACTCCACTTAGAGAAGATGGATCAGTTTTCAATTTTTTTTAATGGATTAATTAATTTATCTTAATTTATA
This sequence comes from Rhyzopertha dominica, assembly GCA_025024175.1. NCBI lineage: Eukaryota > Metazoa > Arthropoda > Insecta > Coleoptera > Bostrichidae > Rhyzopertha > Rhyzopertha dominica. The sequence continues at coordinate 739,870 of QCXZ01000075.1, forward strand.
TATGACTGCATCTATTACAAATATGTAAAACGGTTTCTTACCCGGGCACGCGTTTATTCTCGACTATGACGTTGAGCAACTTGCCGCTGGAGGGCGCCGTCGTAGCCAGGGAGTCCCCGAAATAGCTGCCATTGCCTTGGGATCCCTCGCTGTTTATGAAGGCCTCCAGCTGTGAGAAGTCGAGGGCCTCATTGTCGATGCCGCCGACGAAATCGCCAGCTCGACCTTAAAAAAATATGACGTAAATATACATGTGGTAGAGTGATCTGGATGCTATGGTTCTTCTCCTGTGTCAATAGAGTGTAGCACTTAGTACTATAGCAGTAATATTCCTCTCCCCATACCGAAGTATAAACAAGAAAGACAACAATACTAAATTGGGGAACAGTAAACGTGAGTTTGGATAAAAACCAGTCCTATAGGAACTTGACACTCAATTTGAAGAGGAACAAAGTTATATTCTATCTAGAATGAATCTTATAGTCAGGGCACCAGCAAGTTTTACTTAAAGCATCTAACTGTTTTGGATATGTGGATACTGAAGGCGAATTTATCAACAAGAATCAGAGAGATAAAAAGCGTATAAATCATGCTGGTAAAGTTCAACAATCTGATAAAGAAGCAACATAGCACAAAATTTTTAAATCATTGGCATAATAGGGTTTCTGACACTTCAACACATTAACAATGTCACTGATAATTAGTATAAGTACACTAGGCCTATAGTTGATCCCTGAGGAACTCCAGAGGTCGCAGCAAATAAGATATTCTTAGAATTGTGATAGCAGGCGATCTGGTGTCTGTGATTCCAGTAAGATGTAATGCAGAAGAGCATGTTGTGATCGAAAGTGTTAATTGCGTTTTGAAAGTCAATGTTAATGAATACAGCAACCTACAAGAAGTCACCAAAGACCTCGACTGTAAACTGAATGAAGCAAACCGGATTTTTAAATGTCGATCTACAAAATCAACCTGATGTAATTTTGAAGATTAACCAACAAGAAATAGCAACTCAAAAAGCAAAAGAGAGTAATGGGAGGTAGTATAGCTTTAATGTTAAACAGAATCGCAAAAAAACTAAATCAGAAGAGTCCACGGTCGTTTTGTTTGTATTACCCGGACTGATGTAGATTCTGCGTAAATATATGCACGCTAAAGCATACCCGCTCTAAGAATTCTGTTTAGTCAATAACTACTACACCCCGTATTGTTTAGCCGTAACCATGGTGATATAACCAGGGATTATTTTAGATGATAGGGTTTCAAGTATCTCTTCTGGGTAGTGAAACAGACGGGAAATATTATTATTACAACCCCTTTTTAGAGGTACGTTTCTAGTACTTGCGAAAATTGACGACAACTCCGAAATTAGCAAAGAAACAAACACTCCACGTTACCACATGTAAMTAACATTTTAAAATCTTCAGAATACTTGACATCAAATAGAGTAATTCGCTCTCACAAAAACAGGGAAAGCTGACACAAAGACTACAAGGTTTGTCTCCAATCTCGAAGGAAATTTTCGTGTTGAATTTTTAAGAAAAACTTTTATCCATTTCACGTCAGAGGACGGAGGTATTTTTTCTGTACTTAGCTCTGTTGGTGATGAAATTTTTACATTTTACTATTAAGGTCTTTTAAATCATTAAGTTTATTATTGTGAGTCTTAGCAGTTTTTTGGAACCAACTTCTCAAATTTTACAATTTTTGCTGGATACACTGGATTTTATTAATTTATTTTCATTTACATTAGTGTGGAGTATATGTTGTAAAGCTCGAACGTAAGCACTGCAAGGATAATTCCGAACTCAACATCAGATGATTCAATGGACCTGTTTGAAACGTTTAGCTTCAATTTAAAGTCAGTGACGTCGTAGCACAGCTAAGTACGATAATTTCATTGTGAATGGCATAATTAACACTCACACAAGCTCATTTTGCCTCAACTATAATATTATGTTAACGAAATGCGAGTTGTTATGTTTATCTACAAGCTCACGATTTAAAATTCGATGTTTACATTCGAAAATGTGTTCTTGTGTTATGTAAAAATATGATCTGATAAAGAGATGTTTATTTTACCTAAAAAAAACCAGTGGGTACGAAAATTTTGCGTCCTTTTTGAGTTGACGTCCTATAGTCAGAACCTAGGTCAAAATTTGCTACACTTTTCTGTAGATCAGTTACAATACGTATTTTAGTCACGTCCGCAGAAAATTTCTCCGTTTAGAAGAATCGCTCATCTACAGACGTTAATTGTGCAAAAATAGCCGCATTGTTGTTTTGTGTGACAGCGAAATTTATATCTGTAAAACTAGCGAACGACCAGCCAAAGTTAAATGAACCGAAGAAATATGTTTTTGCAGTGCAGAATTTTCGATGGCCAATGATCCGTTTGTCTTTCCGACCGTAGAGTGTGTTTACTATACGGTATTTGCCTTTTTTTCCCTTTCCCTGGCGGTAAAAATTGAATAGTTGTCGATACGAATGAAGGGTGATATCGATATCACGAATGCGCCACTAATAAGAATTTCAATTGTTACTTCATTTCTCAGCAATGATGCTGTTTTCAAAATTTCCATTCTAATTGCATTGTTCAGTACCAGTTACAAGTGCATTAATATTATTATTTATATTAATTAAATTGTAGCCCATTTCTTTTTTTTTTATTCACGCCAATATCTTTATTGTTAATGGAGATACACAGTTTTAAAGTGTGCCAGTTATTTATGAAAATTTAAGAACTATACAACAAMAAAATTCAAGTAAAGAACACTACAACAGGAACAATATCTATAGATAACAAGAAAAGTGATATTTCACTTTCCGTTCGACTTATTTTTCTGAAACTGTGCATGGGTCTAAAAAGTAAAAAAAAAAACTATTCCGTGAAAAATGCAGTATTTTTCAGATTTAAATTATAGAAAATGCTCAAAATGTTCCCCATTTACTTACTGGCAGTAATGCAGCCTCGAGTAAAAGTTTTCTAATGTTCTTTGTAGCATATTTGGAAGTAAGTTCTGAATTTCTACCGTGATTCGTCCTTTTAAATCTTCTGAATTATGTGGCCGATCAGGATCAGGATACGATTTATTCGGATACCCCCACAGGAAAAACATCAAGCGGCGTCAGATCAGGGGAACGTGCTGGGCATTCTATCGTTGCGCGCCTACCAATCCATCTATCTGGAAATATCGTATTCAAACATCCACGAAAGTTGACTGCATCTTGCTGAAACCATGTCTGTTCAGAAGAACGCGCAACATTTTCACGATTAGGGAACATGAGAATAAATTCTGGTAAATGTGTTCGCGCAAGAGCTGTAAATACTTGACCGCATTCAAATTTGTGTTCGATCAATATCTGCAACTACAACGATCTTCATGAATTGCATTGTAGAATGCAACTACTTCCGAATAACTTCGCCTTCTATCTCCATCACCGATCATCATCAAAATTTCGATGCGATCATGTTCAGTTAACTGAGGCATTGCGATTGCATATAACAAAGATGAAAATTATCACCAGTCACGAGGAAAATGGGGAGTTTTTGTTCTTACTTAGCGACAGCAAAGTTTTTTGCAAGACCCAAGTTTGTTATCACACTTTTCTCAACTTAGAATAAATTGTACAAGTGTGAAATCAGGAAAAAATATCTCGGAAACGAGAACTGACATCGAGTTGAAAAGATCTCTGTTGTAACCACTTCTGTTAAAGTGTTCTTTGCATACTTAAGAAGTCTTCCTCCCATATAAGCATTTCCCCAACGTTTCCAACTATTTCCATCTCAGTTTTGGACAAGATCAACAATTTTTCGGCACATTTCACCAATGTCACACACAAAAACCAACGACTAATGTCAGAATCGGACGTAAAAAGCTCGGTCACGTCTGCGTCAGTGTTTATCAGAGCAGAATTTCACGACGAAACGCTTTTACGGGTTCTTATAAGGTCGACAAGAAGAGAATTGAAATGCAACACTTTCCCTGGACCGGCAAAGAAATGTTTATGGACGTACGACGTGTGATGCGACTTATGGCCGTTTTTCGGCGACGACAATTTCATAAAGATCAAGTGAGGTGAAAGTGAGATGCAGATGGAAAAACTGGGAAATTATGCATGTGCTGCATGTTATGTGCAGGCGATCATGCAAGCTCATATTGGGACGGAGGTTTTTTTGACGAATGGGAAAGAAACAGCTTGCCTTGCATGGCTCCTAATGCCACAGATAAATTTTCGAATGATTTAAAAACCTCCACCTATACTAAACCAAAAGAAAAAGCCCCTTCTCCATAGAATTTGTGTATCAAACACCTTGAATTTTCCTACTATTGAAGTGATTTCAATTTGCAGGTAATCAGTGCGTTTGCATTCTTATTAGGGGTACAGTTAAATATCGAGTGGAGGAAGATTGCATGCAACGATAAGAAAAGACGTCAAAAATGCCTGGAAGTTTAAAGACATCAGTTTGAACCACTGACTTTAGCACGCTGCCAAATTTTCAGATTATATGTGGAACACATTATGGACACGTATAAAAACCAATCATCAAACATCTCTTTCCATTTCTCGTCTGCAAGATATGAAAATACATCATTCTATACTACTAACAACGTCTCGTAGTTGGCAAACTTTTGCCTTTCAATTATATCCCCACAATTGGAACCCAAAGTCACAAGGGACAAGGTCGAAACTATAGGGAAGGTAGTTTTAACCTCTTTCTTATTAAAAATCAAATGTGTCGTGAGATATATGTAACGGTACATTATCGGGGTGAAAATACCATGTGTCTATGTCTAATTTGGCATAAAAAAAAACAATCAAAATTTCTGGGGAGGTCAGTTTCTGCCACTTTTTCTATAGGATCGCTGTCATCCATCTTCAATGGAATAAGGAATACGAAGGAAATCTTCTGTACACAGAGGTTTTCTGGAAGTTAGCCGAGTTGCAGGTAGCTCTTGCAGATCTCGGGAAATCAGAAGTTGATTGATATTTTTCCCAAGCTTTATATGTAGCAAACTCCCTGCGAACCTCCGGAGGAGCAATGTTTGAAAGAATCGGAAGCCAAGGTGATGGAGCTGACTCGATTGTTCCAGTCGCATTGAAGTATTTAGTTGAGTGTCAATTTTTCCTGTGTGACGACTGTTTTTCCAGACAGGACAGCTATAAAGTACGGAGTACACCTGCGTTTGCACCCTAACTTGTACCAGCAAGCTTATGCAGGATGTTATTTCTAGTCTGTAATTTGTATTGATGTTTTCCAGACGTCACTCCAGGGTATTTTGGCCAAAAATTATGCCTGAGAATTTTGTTAATTGACCAAAAAAGGTTGTTTGTCTTTTGATGATTGTCGAGATGAAAACAAGTTCGATGGATTATTTCTTGCCTACGCTGGTGATATAAGAATATTCAACTCCATTTCTTCTCAAGAAGTAGTACAATAATTTACTTCAAATAAACTTGAATACGTTGCGTGGTGTTTGAGTAAAGTTAAACGTCAACAAATACTATACTGTGCAGTCGCATGAATGATAACGTTCTTGAAAAAGAAAGAACTTCTAAAAACCTTGCCGTAACTTTAGATTCTGACTTGCTTTTCGTCTGTTTTGTAACTCTGCTTATAGATTCGTAATGTAAGTTAGTAGAAACTTCTTTAACATTACCCTTTTAAAAAAAAATTTATGTTAAAGTTCTTTCATTCAAATTGGATGGAATATATCCTTTATAGTACGTAATCAAGATGAACTGTTATGTCGACATTATGTGATAAAAGACACTTGCTTCAACTTTATTGTCAAATTAATAAAAAATAAGATAGATTGTCTATCGTTTATATCTCAAAAACCCTTTGACATCGATCTACTTTTCACCCCTCGTTAGCAAAAACAAACGTTCGGTAACCAATTTTTGTAACCTGCAGAGTCAAGTCAAATTGTTATACTTCATCCCAAGTTCTGTAACTGGTTTCCGTTGGACAATAAAGATTATTATTATTACAACAGACTTTTATTCAACGTGGATAAATGCATTTTTAATGGAACAGCAAAAAAAACTGACAAATAAGCTCTGAATATCCATTTGGGTAAATTTACTAAATTTAGAGAAGGTTAAACAATTTCTACTGCTTCATTTCGATTTTTTTGACTCCAGAAGAAATAAAAATACGATCAACAAAAAAACCGCAGTTTTCCCATACCTGGAATGGTTCTAATCGCCCTGTTCTCCCTTCTCTCCTGTTCCATCCCGTTCCAGTATTCCATCTTCGGCGTTCACGTCGTCATTTTTGGTTACGCGAACGAAGAAGGAAAAACGAAGTAACCGATCCTTGTATTTATCACTTGAGTGTCCTCATAGTCGAACGACACGGTCACACCATAACAATTCACAACCGACTAATATTATTTAATAAAACATTTTAACAAGTCGAATTGTCGGGTGGTCCCCACCTAGTATTTGAGTCTCTATGGTTACGGTTCAATAAAACGGTCGATGAAGGTGATGGAGATGGAATATTTCTGTTCAGTTCGCGTGGATTTCGGCATAGAAAGTGACATGATGTGGGGAAAGAAGTATCAGATCGATACTTTGGAATTCATCCTGCATCATTTTGCTGAAACCCCATGAAATTTTAAGCAATCGTAAAAAGGATATACCCCAAATGGTTTAATAACGAGTCTTGTCATCTTAATATGAAAATAAATGTTACAATATAATGAGAAAACGTTACAGAAACGCAGAAACTGATTACCCAAAAAGACGCAATCAGAATATATCACTGTAAATTGAGCAATACAAATCTGGAGCTTAAAATTCCATATAATACCTAACAGGGGGAATTTAGGAACATTAAACTACTATGTATAGGTTCAATGATTAATCTGGTAAAAACTAAAAGGATGGCGAAAAGAAAGAGGCTTCGAGACTTCAAATACGAAAGAACACGAAACAGAAATACAAGTACAGTATACTTTTTCTATTGCAGGGTCCTTTTCTGTAGAAATAAATCGCTTCAAAATGGGTTTACCATTTACAGCCTCTTTAGATATGAATTTGCGTAACATTCGGGTGGGCATGTTTGCTTTTTACCTGTACAGATACTTCTTTATCACGATTTACCCAGAATTTATAAGAAAAAAAATATATAAAAAGTTACGAGAGAGAGAGAAGTGGACAAAAAAAAGTTCACGAAATTCAGTGAAAGTTTGGGTACATAAATAAAGAAGGTTATATACGATATGTATAAGGAAAATATGCTGCCTACAGTAGCCTCATTGGAACATGATATTGAACTTAAGTAATGGTTTTAATAACAAAACGCTTGACAAAAGAAAGAACTGATTTATTTAAAACATTGCGATTTATATTTGAGTGAAAAGTAATGTAAACTTCTTGTAACGAAACTAAATGCTACCTGATTATTTAGGAAGAACAACAATACATATATATGAAGCAAATACTGTAAATGTGTATGTATTGTGTTAATATTTGCACACTATAATCATTTACTATTAGTTTTTTTTACATCACTGATTGGTATGATCAAAAAGAACACAAGCTTAAAAACTCTTAAAAGGTTATTACTAAAAATCAAGAAAACATGACGTACATAACTAACTGTTTAAATTCGAAATATTTAGGGTCCATTGTTAAATCACACGTGAAATAATTCATGAAACAATTCAATAATTATTAACACGATCGATAAGAATTTCCTCGTGATTTACCACTTCATAAATGAATGAATGTACTGAGCTACAATACCTTGATGTAAACGAGTAATATACTAACTGAATAGCAAATGTATCCGCTAGTAAGATCGAATAAAAACAATACAGGATGTTTCACAAATGATAATGACCCTGACGAAATTAAAAATGCTCATAGCCAATGTGGTTATTTTACATAATGGTATTATTTTAAAAATAAATTGGGAACCCATGACGGCTATGCGCTATGGTTCCTGTCACTGTATTTATTAAGAATCAAAATGTATTCAAATGATGAAAAAACAGATACGATTTTGATTTAAGGTGAATGCAAGAAAAATGCTTCCGCTGCTGCCCGTTTATACAGACAACGTTTTCCAAATAGAAGAGCTCCTGCCGATACAATTTTCAAGATACTTGAATTAACTTTAAGGACAAACTGGCTACCACTGAAAAAGTCCAGAGAAAGAACAGCAGCAGGCCCTGACAATGAAATTAGAGTATTGGAAATGATTGACGAAAATCCTCATATTAGTCAAAGGGTAGTCTCAAGAGCAACCGGTATTAGTCTGTCTTCAGTACACCGAATAATTAGAGGCAATCAATTTCATCAGTATCACTTGCAATCGGTTCAGGCCTTAAAGGAGACAGATTATCCTAAAAGACTGGCTTTTTGTAACTTTTTTTCGGGTACACCAAAATTTGAATGTGAGATTCTATGACAACATTTGCTTCTCAGATGAAGCAAGATTTTTTAATAATGGTGGAGTTAACAGACATAACATGCATTATTATTTAAAACTAACTACTCGACGAATGTCTGGTGCGGAATATTGGGGAATCAAATTGTTGGACCTTATTTTTTTCGCGATAGTTTAAACAGCAATACTTTTTAAAAAACATTTTACCGGTACTTCTCCAAAATGTAAATTTACAAGTAAGAGAAGATCTATGGTTCCAACAAGATGGGGCACCTGCGCATTATCATCTTGATTTGGTTTTGCCTAACCGATGGATAGGAAGAGGTTCAATTAATCCTTGCCCACCGAGAAGCCCGGACCTTACCCCTTTGGATTTTTTCTGTGGGGAATGGTAAAACAGCAATTGTACCAAACACCAATTGAAAGTGTAGAACATTTAGAAAATAAAATACGTGATGCATGTAGATCCATCACTCCAGAAATTTTAATGCATTTTAAAAGATCGTTTTGGGCACAATATCACGCTTGTGAAAGCAGCGGAGGGCGACATTTTGAGCATTTATTACATTAATGTTATTGAATAAACATTTTTCAAAAATAACATTTGTTTTACAATACCGAATTTACTTAACGCAAATGATTGAAGTTTATGTCAAAATTTACGAATTTATACAGCTCTTTACGTTTTATATTTTTAAGACGATGGATAATTATCAATGTTACCTCTGCAAATGTATTTTGGGTTGCATTTAGAATTGCGAAAAAAATTAATGAAGAAGTTCAGCAATATTGTGAAAGGGGAAGATTGATGGGATATTCATAAATCATAAGTTCTTAAGGTATTTTCCTGAAAAAAGTGGTTCCTCAAGCGTCTGTAACAACTGGTGCTCTCATTTCCTATAAGGACCGATTTCTGGGTAATAAAATATTTATGTGATGGAATATTACTGCATAAAACCGACAAAAACTTATTTCTAGTCCTCCACAAGTTTTCAAATGCCACTAATCTCTGTAATCTCGAGCGTAAAAAGATACAAAGCATATTGGTTGGGTGAGAGCCAATGGTATCCAAGGGGAAGATCGATACCACGCAGCAATTGGAGCTAACGTTAGCGTGCAAAGAGATTATATCATGGAACGACAATAGATGGAGGTTTACAGCCAATGAAAGGGCGAAATTGTGTGACGCATTTGCTTTATCTTTATTATCTCCTGAGAGGTGAAGCGGGACTAAAAACTTTGGCTGATTGCGATCGAAACAGACTAGAAGATATTGATCAATCTGGCTCTAGCTGTACAATGCAAGTTGTTTCGTGAAAGAAACCCTTAGTAGACGATCTTCCAGCCTCGATTTTCTCAATCTCCCACAAGAATTAATTTGTAACAGACATAATTCGAGAGAAAATGGCGTAACCAACAATGTATGGTAGCGAAATCCACTAAAAAATACGCGTGCCTTGACAAACTTCTCCCCGCAATGTTAGTAATACACAGATCCAGATTTTTAGGTTATTGATCAAACAGCCACACTGTCATCATGCTGCCCTTCTGATCACGCGATGTACCTACGTATATTTTTATCTGTGCTCAACACGAAGCCTGGTCGATGAAAAAGAAAGCAAAAAAAGAGCACCCATTCAATTCTAGGAGAAGTACATATATTAATACAATAATAAACAACACACAGGGTTGCTACAAAGTATGGAACCAGCAGGACATTTCATATATGGGCGCAAGTGGCATTTTTTTAATAGGAAGGGGGACCAAAAGGCACGTTATTAAAAAGGACATTTTCCTGATTCCAAAAACGCATCACACTTGTACAATTTATTGCTTCTGAGTTGAGAAAAGTGTGACAACAAACTTGGGCCTTGCAAAAGCTTAGGGATAAAAACGATATTCGTTATGGCTAAGTAAGAAGAAAAACTCCAGGTGTCTCCAGATGGATTGGTAGGCGCGGAGCGATAGAATGCCCAGCACGTTCCCCTGATCTGACGCCGCTTGATTTTTTTCCTGTGGGGGTGTCTGAAAAATCGTATTTATGCTGGATCGGCCACATAATGCAAAAGATTAAAAACGACAAATCGGGGCAGAAATTCAGACAACAAATATGCTACAAAGAACATTAGAAAACTTTTACTCGAGGCTGCATTACTGCCAGAAAGTAAATGGGGACATTTTGAGTATCTTGCGGCCATATTTCGGAAACGAGAGCTGACACTGAGTTGAAAAAATTCCAGAAAATGTATTTTAATTACCCATAGGCCCATGCACAATTTCAGAGAAATCAGTCGAACAGAACCTGAAATATCCTGCTGGTTCCATACTTTGTAGCAACCCTGTATTTATAGAAGTTTTTAATACGTTAAATTGAGATACAGTTTGTAGTGTGTCCATAAATTAGCCTTGATAACTACACCAATAAATAAATTAAATTTATTACCATCAGATACAGACATAATGTTGCAATTTTTTTTCAAATTCTTCAGCCTAACAATATGCTTCTATATTTTTTAAAGTGATTAATACCAATGTAAAAAAAATGAAAAATTCTTTATTTATTCTTCAGATAGGGTACCTCAGCACAGGCTTATAAAAAATCAACAAGAGCTTGCTATAAGATGGTACAGTTTATATCAGAAACATATCTTGACAAAAGACGAAGGTATACAGATATCTTCTTATTTACTGAAGCTGTATTTAAAAGAAACAATAACCAAGGTTGTTAAAAATCAGAATACAGCGTGCATCAAGATAATACAATGTATTGGGCAAAGAAAAAATTAGTACAAAAAGCAAAATGCTTCCAGGTGGATTCTGTTGTTTAGAAGTGGGTGCTAAACAATTAATGATGAAATATTTAAGAAATTTAAGAACGTACCACAAATTAATTTAGCAAGAATGGCAAAAACAAGACCAGCCAAGCTGAAGAATGGAGAAGAATGAGCAACAAAAACCTGGGGTACTGTCATGGCAAGCTTCTAAAGGTAGATGATTAATTTCGCCAAAGAAGAAAAATGCTTAAAACAGTGTACAAATAAAATAAATTACACCCAACACCAATAAATTGATAGATACATATAATATATATTTACAAATGTACCCCCTTTCTACAAAAAACTCCATGGCTCTTTTTTTTTTAGTTTAAGTGATTCCATAGATAATTTCGTACTGATGCAATTTACACCTAATGCAGGGTCGATAAAACGGTATTAAACTTTAAATTTAAATTATGGGGTTGCCATAGAAACACGCACATTTAACCCACCCTGTATAGGCAACCCTCTACGCACTAGCCTGTCATAGGGGGTTGCATAACTCGAACAACCTGTTGCATCCGCTTTCACGATCTAGAATCGATGTAATTATTTTATTTTCGATAACTCCAACCGGTGTTACATAACAAATTCATCACCTTGATACCTAACAAGCAAATTCAACGTGTTGGACGATTTAAAATGAGCCGAAAAGGATCAAAGTTTAACCGACATGCCCCCAGGGCTTTAGCATTAAAGAAACAATTATTCCAGTGCAAAATAAGATAGGGACTGTATACAAACGCTCTGTTACCACACTCGCTTTGTTTATTATCATTTGTAATTCGATATCTTTTGATGACACCCCCACAAAACGATTGCAAGTACTAACGACACGAAAATTCGTTTGTACCGACGAAAAACGTGTACGATTCATCAAATATCAAACATTCTCCTCCAAATAATCCAAAATACAGTCGCTTTTTGGTATATGGGAGGCCGCAAAACGTAAAAAACGCGTCGAAAAGACTTAAGTAGGTAAATAAGTCGACTTACCGAGGACAGCTTGCAGGGCTAGGTCTGCAGAAAGGGCGTCCATTTTCCGGCCAAAGGGGGCTCAAAAATCGACCATAGTCGCGAAATTTTGGACTCAATTCTCCCTCGGAGTCGTCATCTTCACCAGTGCCCGAACTTTCAAAACTTCTTCCATGTTTTCGAACTGTCAAACTGAAACAATTGATACCACGTATTATGACAGGTGAAGTGCGTCCCAACTGTCATTGCACATGATTCAAAAGTAAAAAAAAAACATGATATGCTACCTCTTTTTATCATAATTATGAGCGGAATTCTTGCGAATTCGCAAAGATAATTAGCCAAATTAATTAAGGAAAGATATGATAGGTTATAGAGAAAGAAGGTTGGAATAGAGTTCGGCGTTATAGTTTGCGCGATCCTCGACAGATGGCGGCGCCCACAGTGGCGCAATTTTTTAAAACGAAGTCAAGGAGATTCAAAAATTCAACGTATTCCGGGGTAATTTGGTGGAAATCGGGCGTTTCTTTTTAAAACGAAACCATTGGGAAATGATGTCATCGCTTTTTCCGCCTCAACCTTGAACGGTCATGTGATTTTCGCGAAATGCACGGCGAGCTCTATCGATCTTATCAACACGTGCGCAGGGACCAATGAGCACCTCGGAGCAGTGTTGTCAACGATATTTTAAAACAAAACTATTAAACATATCCTCTTTCTCATTCCAAAATCGTGGTGAACAATATGAATGATTATCTTCTTAACAAAAATCGTAATGTCGACGTAAATTAATGTATATACCAGTTTTGGTTGTTGTCTTGAATAAATAATGTAAATGTATTGTTTTTTTTTTTGAGGGAATTATCTATAAGCCTTGATGAATTAGATACACCTTTGCTGTGATTGTATTTTATCTTCAAATCTTCTTTTTGCTAAGTATTGCCTCTCGAGAATACTGTTTTGTTTCTTTTTAGAGATGAATGTACATTTATAGTATTTCTTGCAATACTACTCCAAAATAAACGACCAAAAACATACGTACCTATAAAAAATGTTGAATAATAAGCCAAAAACCGAGTAATTAGAAAACAATCGTAGCGGGAAATTTCGAGGGAGTAGTCAAGGAATTTTTCCAACGTGCGCTTGGCAACACCGCACCGGAGTGACCCACAAACCCTGTGTTTACGTTTTTCGCAAACATGGCCGCCACAACTTGCCATTTCGGATTAAAAAATAACCACAGCACATCAAAAACATCCACAATGACTATGACAGAAGGTTCGGACGAGCAATATCAACAAACAACCGACGTACGAGGTACGGTCAAAACAAACCGTGGTCTTATGACGTTCCAAGACCCTTTAAATCTTTCTTAGGTTAGACACTGCATAGCATGGAAGAGAGGAAGGAGAGGAACTTCCCAAACTTGGAGTTGCCCAATTCAGAATCCCTAGTGACGAACCAGCCAGTGTTGGTGATACAATCTCCGAAAACTCCCACCCTGTCGAAGAAATTCAAGGCTGTCAGTCTCGATTCGGACCCCCCGAAACAATCGACCAGTTTGGAGGTGTCCAGGGATGTTTTTTCCATGCCGAACACTCCGAAGAGACAGTTCAAACAGAAGCTCTCGTGTGAACTCGACGATACCGTGCAAAAATCAACGTTAACGCCCAATTTCAGCTCGAACCTGAAGAGATTTGCGTCTAACACGAGCATCAGCGGGTCCCAGACGCTAAAAACTCTGCCGGAGATCATGACGCTGCATGACTTCGGTGAGAACAAGTCGGAACCAGTCAGAATCAAGGCGAAAGGATTGTTGGAACGTCGGGGGTCGAACGCGAGCTTGACCATCGATTTAGGTTCGACTTCTAACATTTCCGAAGTAAAACCAGTGAGGTTAAACACGGCAAAGAGTGTCTCCAACCTGTATTTGTCGAGCATGAGCTCGGAACGTTGTTCTTGTGCGTATAAACGGTGTGAAACGCAAAAGATCGTGAACGACAGACGGAAATCGCAAGCGCACGTGGAGGCTTGCGGTAACTGCACGATTTACGAAGCGGTACCTTCGATAAACAACGGGTGCCAGTCGAAATGTCAGGTCTTGCACAAAAAGTGCAGCTGCCTGTGCAATTTCAAGTGTAGACGGAAATCCCTGTCTAACGAAAACTTGTACGTACCGCCGTGTAATTTTTGCCAATCGTCTGCGTCGGATGAATGTAAATCTGCGTACAAGCAGTGCAAAACAAACCGAAAGGCTTGCTATCCTCGTCAACCCGATCTGGACGCTTCGCAGCTCCTCTCCGAAGACTTCAAGCTTCATTTACAAAACATACAGTACCTACAGACAGCGGGAAGCGTTCTGTCCATAGCCGACTTGAAACAAGCCTGCGAAGTATAGTGTTCCTTAATTTTTTTGTGCGTGTCTTGTTATCTTGTGATTTTTAGAGCCATCGCGTACCCAAATTGCACCAGGAGTTTTGGGAAGTGCCCTTGAATCTCCAGGAAAAATGTCTGGTGTCCGGGAGTCAAAGCAGGAATCGCTATAGGGGGGTGCTGCCAAACGAACATAGCAGGGTGCATCTGCCCGGACCCCAAACTTACATACATGCGAATTATATCAAGGTTGGTGAGGGCTGAAGCATATAATTGCGCTGATGAGGTTTAATGACATTGAAACTGCCCCACTGGTCTGTTTTATTTATTCCTTATTGTTTTAACGTGATGTATCTATACCTAAACAATTACTCCTGAAGATTTTTAATGTTTAAGTTGATTATTTGTTTAGTATTATGACTCTTTAAAAGTTTTCCAACAATTAAAATAGATTAGTATCATAATATAGTACTTAATCTTCCTTAATATCTAATAATACCTCTAAACAATTTTAATTTGAAACATTTTCTTCCAAGTTGACTTTAGGTAACAAAAAGAAAACTTCCCACAAGCTTCTCTCTTTCACAGGGTCCCGATTACACAGAAACTGCATACATAGCGACGCAAGGCCCTATGAGCCACACCTGTGAAGACTTTTGGGAAATGGTGTGGCACACCAAGGTAAATCGACAACTACAAACCCACAAATTCCTTAAAAAAACAATTCTTTCCAGTGTAATTGCATAGTCATGTTGACCAACCTGGTCGAGAAGGGGAAAAGCAAGTGCGAACTGTACTTTCCGCTGGGACGGAAAAACACCGACGCCCCGTCGTATTTTACAGTCAGGACGATGAAGGTGGCCGACAAGTTCACATTCGAAGCGAGAAATACGCAGCAGTACGAGGAGGTGACGGTGAAGTTTGAAGAGATCGACCAGGTCACCTACGGGAAGTACAGGATCAGTTACAGGGGGGAGGAGACGATAGGAGGGTGCGTGCTGCGACGGCTGTATTTGGAAAAAGATAATGAGCAAGGTCAGTTCATTTTTCACTTGAATGTCAATAAACGAATTATTAAAAATGTGTATTTTGTAAAACATCCATTTATCCAAACACATTTATGGGTGAAAATGATAAAGGGACATATAATAAATAGAAAAAACAAAAAAAACGTAAGAGTTAATTTTTCTGGATTCCAAAATATTTATGTTTTCCGGTCTGCCAGTTCTGCCAGTGCTCATTCTTTTCGTTTTGATAAAATAAAGAAACCTGTAGTCACGATTTAAGAACTTGTTCAAAAATGCAAAAGAAACAAAAATGTCCCTTACAACCATGAATTTTTCAATCATTGTGAATGGATTGGTAAAATTATTAAAAGAAATAAAAGACTGAATATTGTTATTAAAAAAAATCCCTTAAATTATCATACATAACAGTTTCATTAGTATTTTTTTTGTGTAGACTTGAATGATGTAATCAGTTTTTATTTCTTCCAATATTAGTACCCATTGACAATCATTGAAAAATTCATTAATTTTTTGTTCTTCAAAAATTTTCATATTATATTAAAAAGTAGCTAGACATAAATTGTTGATTTTTTTTTAATCCTTAACTTTGGTATTGTACGTGTTAGTCTGTTTATTGTGTTACATTTCTGCAATAAACTACCACTTAAAGTATTTGCCCACCGACATTTTATTTTATTAATTTCTTAGAACATGCCTTTCTATTTGTATTAAGTGAGAATGGTTTTACTGTCAAAAAACATCTTTTTATCTAGTATATAGTTTTTCATGGAATTAATATACATAATTAATTTGTACTAAATTCTGAAAATAAATACTATTGTGACTCTTGTGAAAATATAGCACTTTATAACTGTATAAATAATATTTTTTACTTTTTTTATTATAATTTGGCTGTGTCGTATAGATATAAAGTGGAAGCTTGTTATTTTTGAGGTGTTTCATTTATAAAAATGACAAAAAAAAGCTGAGTTAAGTAAACGGATGTCTAACAGAACCACATAGCAGTCAAAAAACCCACTTCTATGGCCTCAGAATAAGAACAAAATACTAAAATGGGCCCAAGATTACAAAAAACTGGACAAGTGCTTTGGAGAACACCAACAGAAAGATTTACTGATTCTCGTATTGCACCCACAGTAAAACATGGAGGAGGGTCAGTGGAGAATCTGCAGTAGGAGACCTTGTCAAAATTGATGGTAAAAGAGCGGTATAAAAAAATTCTGCAAACGACATGCTATTCCATCTGAGACGCGTTTAATTGACAGAGGATTTATTTTTCAACAAGATAACGACCCTAAATATACATCCAAACTATGTCGGAAGTATCTGGGTAATCAAGAACGTTAAAAATGATGGAATGGCCATCCCAATCACCTGACATAAACCCTATCGAGCTACCATTTGATCGTCAAGAGTGCAAGGCTTGTCCTACATCAAAAGAATAGCTTTGGAACATTAGATGGCCACATAGAAGGAAAAAAATGTGTAGATATATAGTTTCTGATAGAATTACGTTTGTTTTTTAATAAAATATATCCTTACTAATATTTTTCATGGTGGGCAAATACTTTTGAGCAGTAGTGTGTATTAATTATTATGATTTTATGTCACAGGACACACGCTCCACCACTACTGGTTCCCCAACTGGCAGGACCACAAAATGGCCGATCCCAAGGAAGTCTTGGAGATCGCCACGCGCGTCCTGACCCTGRTCGACGCCAACAACCGCGACAGACCTCCGCACGAACCGACACGCGCCCGCAAGAAGACCTTCTCGGACCTCGACGCCGCCAGCCATATCAGGGAGACCCAGTGTCGGAGTCCGGTCGTCGTTCACTGCAGCGCCGGCATAGGTCGAACGGGCTGCTTCCTCGCCATCCTCAACGGGATGCAGCAGCTGCGGAGCAACCGCAACGTCGACGTTTTGGCCATACTGTGCTCGTTGCGGCTGAACCGGGGTGGGCTGGTGCAGACGGCCGAACAATACGAGCTCGTGCACAGGGTGTTGAGTTTGTACTGCGACGGGTTGCCGGGTTAGGAAGGGAGTTTTTTTTTTGTTTATTAGGTGATAAATGTCGTAGTATCGGCAGACGTTGGGCGGGCGTTTTTATGTGTTGGTCCAGGGTGGGTTTTTTTTTGGGTAATTCGTGAAATCTTGAGCGATACACGGGGAGTGTAAGAGAAGTTGGTACATGTAAGTGATCACCTAGATCCTTTAATTTATAATTATAATAGGGCCCATGGTTACGACGGCCTATTGATGCCACATGGATAAATAAAATTTCAGACACAAATCTTAAATATTTTGACTTTATAAATACAGAATTATTTATTTACTTACAGTTACACACCTTTATACACGGTGTCCTGCATAACACTATTTTACAGTGTAACTTTTTTTGAAATAACACCCTCCTACTGAGATATTCATTCTTAAACATGGGGGAAGAGAAAGAGTTTTTCAAAAATATCTCTTAAACCAGTTGATATAATTTCATCAATTTTGGTTATTATTATTTTAACCCTCAAGGTTAATTTCCAGATTTTGCAAGCAAGCATACCAAACCTGATTTTTCATAAATATTTTTTGCATTGTTTCACATTTACTTATATCTTTATCAGCAAAAAAACATTAAGTAGATGTTTGAAATCTTTATTAAGACTCCACCAAAGAAAACATTCTTAGGGAATGAAATAACAAAAACATGGCTACAAGTGGATACATAGTTAAAAAAAGTAAAATTTTATTTAAAAACACAAAATTTTGACTTTTTAAACTGTTAAAATTTTGAGAATGGTATCTAAAATTTTATTGTATGTGGCGCCAATACGTAGTCCTACAAGGCTGCATGAAAAACCCCAAAATTTTGAGTAACATTTAAATAAATCAAATACAAACTTCCTTCTAAAGAGAGAGGCTAGAAAATATACCTTTCAATTAGGATTGCAATTTTTAATGTCTTAAAAATAAATAGTTTTATGTTTCTAGCATATGAATTCTGTGATTATATCATATTACAAATTACGTCCCTTTAACCAATACATAAAAAATTATATTGGGGTCTCTCAATTTTATAATAATCATGAAAACACATAAATCTGTTCCGGTAAAGTTTCATTAGTAATCAAGACTGAAAAAATACGATGGCAGATCAAATATAAACGGGATTTTTTTTAATATCTGATATATAATTTGCAACAAATCTAGAACTCCATATTTAGAAAATTTCAATATATAGAATTATTGCTTCAAACAATTTCAATTGTATCAACTTCTCACCCTATGTATCAATCAAACTTTTTTTACCTGCTCAGCAATTAGAAATTATGTAAGCAATTGTACAGTTCATAGTACAGATTCACCAGAAGTATATATGAAATAATAAATTACCAGTATTCGAAATTGTTTTTTCTAGCGTTCGTTTTTGAACAGTTTTTTTACTGGACCAACACGTTTGGATTTCGTGCCATCAACGGTCGTTAGTATCCCGACCTTGATGCATTGCCAAAAAATAGATGAAAAAATTCGATAATCAAATAGCTAAGTAGGACAGGACAACTATTAATATATGTGATAAACCTGTGCGTTGAGAAAGTGTGTTTTTGTTTTTCTCTTTGTATAATTTTTCTATTTGCCGTTTCTTTTTTTATATATTTATTTTTTATATGTTAACCGTGGTGGTAGTCGAGCGTAGCTGTGTACGGCAGATCTGTAAAAAGTACTCGACGTTCTTTTTTTTTTCTTGTGTATGTAGATGTGTGTCGAGACTTCTTTCTGTTCAACTTTAAAAGAATACACAAAACACCAATTCCGATAAGTACTTTATAAATTATTATGTGTCATATTAAATAAATGATGATGTCAACAGATATTTGATTTTTTATTTGCCTGACCTTAGAAAAATCAGTCATTTTCTAATTCCCAAATGGACAAAACGAAACAAGAAGAGCAAAGTCACTGAAATTCAGAAAAATCATCCGGCACAGCCATATGATGCTTGTTTAGTTTGTTGCATTCTTCTAAAGACAATTTGTTAATTATTTGAAATAAGGATCCTGTATTGTTTAAAGAGTAAATGGTTTGTTTTTTTCATGTCGATTCTTTAACTAAAGCTTGTAAAATGTATGTTGTAAAATTCAATTCTGTAATTAACCACATGGAAGTAATTATAATGATCTATTATTTAGATTATAAACCCTATATCATGACAACTTAAGATTATATAATAATAATAAAGAATGCAGTAAAATAGCACTTTCTTTTTTCTATATATCTTTCTTAGCTTCACTTTCAAACATCATATTTTTCACAAAACGGCAGATAACATAAAAACAGCTCAAGACAGACCATATCTATGATTAATAGTCATATTAAATATGCTATAATATGCAGGGTGTTCAATTTAAAATAGCTAAATTGGTGTACATTTGCAGTAAAACCGAAAGTACACTGTGTTTAAAAATATTTTTGGAATACCCAGCTTCTGTATTACAATATTGTACCGATCACTAAAGTACGATATTAAAATGTTAAATTATCTCCTACCTTATCTCTAAACTAGGCCTCCACGCTTGAAGTGGTAAAGATGGGACTACAGCTCCAATCATCGAAAATCTGTAAATAAAATAAAACAAATAACTACTCACTATTTATTTACTTTACTAATCGTGTACAACCAAACTGTATCTACACCAGAACCTATCGTTTTTACCGGTTCAATATTGGGCAAAGGAAATCTACAAGCAACTATTCTAACATGGCTGCCGCACTCGTTTATAAACTTCGCTTCCAAATCGGCCATCTAAAAACGACAATAATTAAACGGAGAAGGGCAAAATCAAACCGTCACACCATCTGTTCTACCCCGAAGATGACTATGTTGTCGTAAACCGAGAAGTCATGCTTCCACAGATCAGATCGGAAAAACTTCGTGTTTCTCGTCAAACCTAACTTCACAGCTTGAAGTTTAGAATACAAAACCAACCATGGGTTTAATTCAATGCCGTAGGAAGTGAAACCACGCTTTGCCGCTTCTAAAAACGTTGAGATCAAAGACGGCGGTTAAATTTTGGCGTTTCCAAACCAACCAATCGTTATTCGTCCGTCCCCAGAACCTAGATCAATTAGACTGCCTTTACGGCTGGCTAAAGCTTTAAAGACGTTTTCCACCTGTGCAGTGGTAGCCGGTACGTAGGGCAAACATATTTTTCGAAGAGCCGGGCTTACGAAGGGAACACAGACAACTGTCAAACCCAAGGCAACTCCACCTACATCACAATTGAATAATTTATTGGTTTATTCAAGAAGTGTTAGTATCATACCTGTAATACCTAACAAAAATTTGCCCGTGCGAGATATATGAACAGGTTTGTTAGTGTTATCACTGGGGTTTAATAGTAGTACGTCTAGCATGTTCGGTAAACGTCAAAAGATTGAGGTTATACGGGACATTCGAACTACCGGTTGGTTGAGATAGAGATGTGCACGAACGAATCGGAACGATTGAATCTGAATCGTTCCGAGCAACCAAAGCCTACTGTGTAATCGGAACTACCGTGATTTGTTTACGTCAAACATTTAAATTCGCGTGACACAACATTCATTCTACCATTCTAAGACAAAATTTCAAAAAAAAAAATGCGTTCCAACCATTCAATTAAGCAAATCTTGAAACATGTCATCCGCTATGCATCCCAACAAACCAAATCAGGTTAGTACAAACGAGGGGTCCAAACAGACTCGAGCAGGTCTATTTTTCAGCCCAATTTGTCGCGAACTGCCCCCCTTACATGCAGTTAAGCGATAAATTCAGCCGCACTGATCCAAAGTATGCTACCGAGCTCATAAATTCGATGACCGTTCATAACGACTTCTTGGGCGAAAACGAAGAACGCAGCCTCTTGGACGAGATACTGCCGTATATGAGAACATTGCGATACGAATTCAATCACTGGGACAATGTATGTATATACGGAGGTTTTGATGAATGTGTTGCTGTGATCATAAATTTTAGGCAATACACGCTTACAGAGAAACGGAAAGGGTGAAATGGAACGATGCTAACAAGATTATACTGGAAAGGGTGAAAGAACTGGCATTTCCAATTAAATCTACTACGTTAAAGTACATACACATACTGGATCTACAGAAAGAGGGTTTTATAAGGCCACATGTTGATGCCGTTAGAGTAAGCAATCGTAATTTAATACAGAGTGGTTTCCAAAAGGTTTTCTCTAGTAGTCATTTGTTGTTTAAAATTATCTATTATAACTAATTTTTGTCAGTTTAAATTCAAAACTTCTGTTTTATATTTTCTGTAGTTAATGGTACCCAAAAAAATATCTAACTGCTGGACAATTATGTAAAAGACTTAATCCTTTTTGTCTATTTAACGTTTTTTGCAGTATTGTGGAGACACCATAGCCGGACTGAGCCTTATGAGTAACTGCGTTATGAGACTAGTCCACGTCAAAGATAAAGAGATGTTCTGCGACGTTCTCCTAAAAAGACGGTCACTCTATATCATGAAAGGCCCCGCTAGGTATGACTACACGCACGAAGTATTAAAGGAAAAGGAAAGCTTGTTCAACGGCCAGAAAGTAGAGAGAGATAGAAGAATATCGGTCATATGCCGGAACGAACCAAAAGAGACCGACATAACACAATAAACGTCATAATTACTTCCAATTTAAGCCATATCTAGTCATAATAATACATTTTGGTATACTTCAGAGGTAGTTTTATTTTATTAACATTGTTAAAGCAGTTTTTTGGAACATGAGAGGGAAGGCTGAGAAACTTCAAAAATTTTATCAGTGTTAAATAAAAAATGATAAGACTGACTTCTTTTTATTATTAAATTTCCTACATGTTCCTATAGTGCTTCCACTGAATCTGATTTTCTAATAGAAACTTTGTTTTTTTATCATTGGACATAATAGAATAAAAATTTCTAATGGCAAAAACATGGATTGGGAACCATATAACATCTGTACAGTTATGAATAAACTGCAACAACAGAAGACAGAAATTGACATTTTTAAACTCATAATATTGCACAGGATGTTTTTTTTTTTGGAATGCTAGTAACAGTACATAAGTAATGTTTCTGTTTAAAAAAGGATTGAATTTTTTCATTGTTTATTTAATTAGAAATATAATTTTAAATGACATGGAATTCCTTAATAAATACCATGACCATTCCTATAGATTTCTTGATTTTTATGGAAAATATTAAATTTTTTTAATGGTATAAATGCTAATAACTTGTTAAGTGTAGTTGTTCAGATATTGAAGTTTTTTGCCAGTGTCTGGGAATTTAATATTTCCCACAAAAATCAAAATATATTTGGAACCAGCATGACTCGAAAAAATATTTTCATACAAAATTATTATGGAATTTATTAGAGTTCAAAAATGTAGTTGCCATTTAGAATAATAAAGTTAACACCTATACATACAAAAATATTTTAGTTAAACTAATCCCTATAATTATTAAGGTATACCTACAAATTTTTAAATAATTACCATCTCAATTTCAATAAATACTTCTAATGTAAGCTTAAGTTTTTAACACAAAGAAAATGTATTGATTTAATATTTGCTATTGTTTAATTCACAGTCTACAATAATTTATTTTTGCCATCCTTTTTTTAATCTTGTCTTTTCTACTTGTCCATTTTCCTTAGTGACTTCTATCTATTAATTACCTTAATGTAAATATTGGAAAAAACTAAATTCTTTTGTGATCAAAGAATGATCAATATAAATGCAGCGATATTAAAGAAACGTGGGCAGAAATAAACGTTACAAAAACATTCACTAGTTTGACAGTTTCCCGCCTATTCTGGTATGGAGATTACGGGCCTTCCCCCTTTTTACCCATGTTAGGCCAAGCACATGGAAGTGTCTCCAACACCAAAGATCCGTGTAAATAAAACGTCCGCCATCATATTACATCCCGAAAATAAATCACAAAACACATCCCTTAAGAGTGATTCGCAAATTAATATAACAGAAATAGAATTATGACGCAAACTTCCTACTTTTTATAAAGGAACGACGATACGGGGGAGTTTCGTTAGTTTACCGGACGCATAACTTTAGACACAGATTCGACCTGCTGTTTCGCCGTCTTGACATCTTGCTGACGTTCAGAATCAGAACCTAGCAAGTGTTTTATCCTTCTTATCTCGATTATTTATTGCTTTGTGCACTTTAAAAGCACCAAAGTACCTAAATCGACAGTGCGGTGAGGTTTTACCATTCATAAGCGTTTCGATTTTTTTTTTTGGGTAAGTTCGCGAAATTCTCAAGAAATTGACCCCACGTTTTACTTCCTGGCCGTCCTAGTTGGCGAAATTATTTTTAACCCCTGTTTACTCTCGCAGGCGAAACCGGGAAGGCGTTAAAACCCGGCAGGCGTAGTTTTACGATACTCTTTTGTTTCGAAAGCGGGAATTTTCGAATCGCGTCACCAGATTGGCAAGAAATCGCCCGAATCAGACGATAAAAAAACGCTATATCTACACGTAGTTTTCGCGGAGTACAGAAATAACTTGGTCCGCCGTGACCAGATCGTAACTTCTATTTTTATCGCGCGAATTCATTGCCTTCCCCTTTGCCAGTCGGTCGCAAAAATTTAACGCGATATTCTTTTGTTCAGGTGGCGGTGCACCGGCTTTTTTTTTCGTTCAGTAACAGACACCATGGATGTGGAGTGCGAGCTTTGCGCAAACTGGTAAGTGGATTAGTTTCCTTTGTTTCTTTGTCGATTAATTAACTGAAGAATCGGCGATAAAATCGCGATTACTGGAAAGGTGTGAAGTCATACGATAAGGGTGGGTTTCCCCCATTTTCTCGTCGCTACTGTCCCCAAAAATGACGCTTATTCCTTGGCATACCAAGAATTAAATGTAATATATAAATAGAAAAACCTTCGCGAGTTACACCGACCAGTTCTGAGTATTCAAAATTAACACCTACGGTGAAAAAAATGTCATGAGTTTTCTGCCTTGAGAACCCCAAAAAAAAGCTCGTTTTGTTTTATACGCGTCACAACACGTGGTAATAAAAACGATCGCGTTTTTCGTAGTTGGCATTCAATTTGGATGTTTGTATCATTTTTGAATCACCTTTTTAAAGGTGTACACGTTCAAAATGTTGACTGGCGAGGCGCAGTTGCAAGAAACAGCGTCGTTAGTGTATTGTATTCAAATAAAAATTATTAAGTCGTCAGAATTATTATTAAATACAATACAAGAAAAAAAAGATTTGAACTGTGTCATTCACAAATGGATAAATTAATTCATTACAATTCACATTCGAGGAGTCATAAGTTCAAGAAAATAGTTCCTTGTGACACACCATAGCTTATGGGCAAATTGAATTCCTTTGAGTTAAGTGCCACTGAAAACGTGATTTACTTTACTAGTCCTACAAATTAGAAAAAAGCCAAGACACAATTTTTAAGATGTGCATTTATCTAAGCATGAATATTATATATTTTCAGCAAGAAAGAAATAATAATAAAAACTCTTCATGCAATCAACAATCCAAATGGTTGACTAAAAACATAAAATTTGCCTTCAAGGCCTGACTATAGAACCATATATTTAATAACTTCAAAACGATATACCCAAAATCAACTAACTGTCAGGAAATTATAAACATTAAATGAATTGAGTAACAGGATAGGAACAACTGATTGAATTAATGCAAAAGTATCTAAAAAATTGTAAATTTTATTGCTTCACCTTCAGAAAAAATCTTTAATACTGATTATAGGCCGTCAAACTGTTAGAATCAAAAGATAGTTACAGTGGCTATGAAGCAGTAACAACAGGAGTCCGGCGGGGGACAATATTGGGGCCTTTGCTTTTTGTACTGTACATCAATGGTCTTTTAAGCCTATTATCAGGCAAGATAGTTTTGTCATATGCTGATGATACCTCAATTTTGAGCAATGAAAACTCTTGGAAAGGAGCTCAAGATAAAATGAACAGATATCTTAAAAAAAGTTACTGTCTGGCTTGGGTCGAACCAACTTTCTTTAAATGAAGCAAAAACAGTTTTTATGACTTTTGGAATATATAGAGATAGCAGCCCTAACAACATTAACATATGTTAGATAGAAGTCATCAATATTCCCAGTCTAATATGTAGCATAACCAGAAATAAAAGTTTAATACTACCAAATATATATAAAAATATTAGTACTAAAAGCAGTAGGATTGCGGCAGATAAATATTTCAGTGAGTTACCTGAGAAATTAAAAAATTGAACAGTCAGTAAAGATACTATTAAGCGAAAATTACAGAACTGGATATAGTATAGTTTTTATCTTCTAGAGAACATATTATTTTTTTGGTATCTATAATATTTTATGATATTATATTTCTTCCCCGGACCTATGTACAGGTATTATATACCTTTCTAGGACTTGGATACATAATGTATTTTTCTTGTATTCTGGTGAATAAATAAATAAACATACCATTGGATTCTCGATCAATATAAAAATGTATTTGAACAAAATTCTGTATCCTAAAGTATAAAAATATAAAGAATAAAAGAAATTCAAGTGAAATGTCAGATTAACAATAATTTAACCCACAAACTTTGCTCTCTTTCTTGCAGCAAAAAAGAAATACCGCACAACAATTATGTAATGCACACAGCGCATTGCGCCCGCAACATAACCCTATGCAAAGTGTGCAAAGAACCGATACCGAAAAACCAATTCGACGACCACGCGAAAACCTGCCGTCCCAAAGTCGAAAAGCCAAAACCTCCCAGCCTCGACATAGAGAAGACCGAGTACTATCGTAAACAGAAGTCGATACAGGACGAGAAGGAGGCGAAACGGAGGGAGGAATACCTGAAAAGGTACGACAGATTCGTGGACCCGGGACATAATTTAAAAGAAAAAAAGACAGTCGCGAACGAGGCGAAAGAGAATAACGTCGCTGGAGCCGCAGCACTGCCGGTTTTAGAGAGAACTAGACCGTTGCCGCCGAATCCCAAGTCCTCCAAGTCGTCGCTCATCCCTTGCAAGTACTGCGAGTTGGAGTTGCCGAAGTTGGACCTCGAGGAGCACGAAGGATATTGCGGGGCCAGGACGGACAGGTGTCAAGAATGCGGTGAATTAGTAATGTTCAAATATAAGCAATTGCATGAGGATAGTAATCATGGATTTTTGAAACTGAGTGATGGTAAGTTTTTGTCTCATTAAATTAATAAAAAAAGATAGAAAGATACTGTTTTCTTTTTTTTTGTTGATATGAGATTTTTTGTTTTTTCCCAGCACACTGTAATGGTCAAAATCATCATATAACTTGGTGAACAATTTTTAAACATTTTGTCAAATTTTTAATATTCCGTCGTATCTTGGGCAATATACCCTGTATACTTCAAAACTTGTGTATATGTATATCCAAAAACTCATTATTACAAATAAGTTTAAAATATTTTATGTAAACCTTGCAATTTTGGTAAATTATGTCAAAAATGTTAAGAAGTGCGACATTTATAATATCAAATCACTACTAATTATAAAGTAAAGTTTACATATGCAGAATTTTTTTTTATATTGTTAGTTTTATACAAGATTTATCTAAAATCTTTCCTTTGCTGTTCTTATCATCAACATAAAGCTGTCTTTAATCTTTTATATAATATTCCACAATCCATACAAAAGATTGTTTTGAATTATTATCTATACACCTGATTAAGTAAAAAAATACAGAAAGAAAACTAAAGACTAAATTAAATGTACAAACACATCAACATTTTGAGTTATACACTTTTCAATTCTTTTTAATAGACTTAAAAAATACGTGATCCAAAGCATTAAATGAGGGGAGTTCTGTACACTCAATCTTTTACATAACCCCAAATAAAAAAATAGACAACTAGAGACTACTTTAATAAATGAATTTTGCGATAAATATCAATTGGATTTTTCAGTCATGTAAAGTTATATTAAAAATGTCTGATCGAATTTTTTAGAGCCCGGACCACGACCCACATGGGAATCCTCGGTACCACGTACAAATTCTGAATCTTCGATCAGACGTAGAAGACTCTCCCCCCTGCGGTCGTTCTCTACGAACTTCGATCTGCCGTACATACCACCCCCACCGCCAAGTAACGCAGAGAAGAAAGAAACTTACAGGGAGATATCACGTAGGCTAGATTGTAAGTATATCTTATCTTTGTTTGTCATAAGGAAATTTTGCTTTCGCTGCTCGTGTGATATAGTTATGTCATACTGATGCAGTAGGTAAGGGGTTAGTGGAAATCAACTGTTATATAGATGGTATCTGTTTCCGATGAAGTGCAGATAGTTGGATACTTGTAAATTTCATGTATTTTATCAAATCTATAAAAGCTAGGTATTAGAGGAAAGTAGTCAATTGTTTAAAATTTATAATTATATTACATTGTTTTGTTTTTGACATATAATCTACTTATCTCAAAGATAAATTGTCAGTTTAACGTTAAATTACAAGTATTTGAAGAAATTTACACAAGGAAATATTACTCTCTTGGATCCTCCAAGTCTGTCATCAAAGATGATCTACATTTTTCAAGAATGATATTAATAACCTTGTAAAATGTTGGCAAGAGATCATATCAATTGATGACAATTTCGTTTCAAAATAATTAAATAATTGTTACGAAACTACAATGAAGTAAGTAGTTACAAACTACAATGAAGTAAGTAGTTACAAACGGCGACTAAGAGTATTTCTCCAAATTCAAGAAAAAAGAACCAGAAGATTATTTAAAGTCTCAGAAATTCTGGAATTTATTTGAGAAAGTTTATTATGAATTTGTTGAGTCAAATGAACAAAATCTGTTAGAGAGATAATCGAAGAATAAATCACAATTTTATTTTTAAATGTCAGTTTCTTCTACATAAACAACATTGTAATCGAGCAATTTTTCTAGTAATTTCTAACTTAGAAGAGGTAACTGATTGTAGAGAAAGCAATAGCTTTTATCTTAAATATTTAATTTGATAAATGCAAGAAACATTGTTGAAAATTTCTTCAAACATTTAATAGCTACTTGAAAACTGTCACTTGTTAAGTAAATATGCAAGGAAATGACTGTATCTTTAAGTTTTCTAAATAAGACATTGATTTCTGCAAATCCCCGAAAATTATCATTACCCACACCACATTTTGTACATCACTGAATTGTGTTTCTGTCTCCTTTTAGGCAAAACTGAATACATAAGAAATTTATTGCACGATTCAGCAAGCATTACAGTACCATTACGCACTAACGGTGCAGTTCCCCGAAACCATTTCAATCACAACAAGGGTACGTTCATCACTGTCATCAGTGTGCATGTCGTTTGTATGTGTTTTGTCTGTATTTGGTATGCCGATGTGTATGGGAAGATCATGCATTCATTATATACAAGCATGCCCATTTGGATATCAGAATTAACCGACTTTTAGTTTGCTTTGCTCGAGATTGGTAGTTATAATGTTGAATGCTTTTCTGTTTGTTTGAATAACAATATTTATAATTTTTTTTAATGCAATACTTACGTATTATATTCGTACAAAAATCGCTGAGTCGGGGCTTTAACTCATACCCAGGGAGTTACTTTTTCATTTGAGTGAAACTCAACCCTACACATCATAATAATAAAATTATATCTATGCCATGTCGAAAAGCATCGAAACAATCTGTGGACAGATTCTCGCATTAACCCTATACATTGTTTTATTTCGTTACTTTTAAAAGTAGCTTATAACTCCAAAAAAACTTGCGGCATTTAATAACTACTACCAAATACTCTTTAATGCACACACTCAATAAAATGTAGTTTTTAGAGGCTAAATCTGACTATACCCTTTATTGTTAAGCGAGAATACCTAGCTTTGTTCAATTTAGAAGTGCAGGAGAAAACTTCTCGTGATCATATAAAAATGGGAAACTTACACATCTGTAGCTAATGAATGTTTTTCATTTTTTGTAATTTTCATCTTCATAATAAAAAAAAGAAGTTTAAAATTCATAACTTTTGTTTATCTTTGTCTWGTTTTGGTTCGGGGCCAAATATACAATTTCTGACGACTATCAAAAGTACGTCTAACCTTTATCTAGCTCATAAAAATATTTCATTCAAGGTGGTACAGAATTAACCCTGTAGGAAGTCAGCGATGAAGGGTGAAATAGCATGTTCTTTGAGTGAAATAATTTGTGGTTTCATATAAAAAATGCTTCCTTGGTGATTTGTTTACTTTCAAAATTTTTTTTGAACTTGTGTCAGTCAATATTTTGAGGTCCTCGTCTATGAGAAAGGTTAATAATTGTTTGTTAGTGTTTTATAGTGATAGCGATCCTCCCGAAAACATATTATCTAACATTACGGACACTGAAAACATTCACTTATTATGTATGTTTCCAAATATACTTTTATTTTCCTACATCCTTTTTTCAGTCAGCGCATAACTAATCTTTTTACCCACCTAAGATCTAATAGCACGAATAATTTGTAGAGGATCGTATATCTGAATTAAACCAAAATCTGCCAGAGAAATATTCAACAAAACAATCTTTATTTACTAAAAAAAATTCCCATTCTATTCCAGCAATCCTTTTCAATACTTCGAAATTCAACATCATCGGAACATTTTCGATCTGTTTTTCCGGCAGGTCCCGCGCCGCAGCCCCCGAGACGCAACCCCCCGACCGAGCTAGAGATACCCTGCGAGTTCTGCGGTGTTCCCATCCCCCACGAGGACCTGATCCAACACGAGACGGGCTGCCGTCCCGACTTGGCCCGCTTCAACCCACGGCGGAGGTCCCCGTCGCCCGACGATTATTTCATCGCTCCGCAACCCAGTTCTCCGGAAGTCGAGTTGCCGTGCGAGTTCTGCAGCGACATGATACCGGCGTCGCAGCTGCTGCGCCACCAGGCGACGTGCATATGAAAAAAATTTTTTGTTGTCTTTTTTTTGCATGTTCGTTGGACATTTTTAGCAGTTTTTAGTGTTGTGGGTGACTTCTTTGACTATTATTACGCCGAGGATACAAGCGTTGTTCTTTTTCATTTAGAAAATTTTTGCGAGTTACTCGTAATGTGATTTTTAGTACAACGTTTCCTTACTTTTGTTGCGCTTCTATATTATTTTTTCGCTATTTTGTTAATTTTCGTATGACTACTGTAATCAACATGTTTACTAATAAAATTACACGAATTTACAAGCGAATATGAAATTAATTAATAAAAAAAGTGAATTTTTCGAAAAGATTTGCGATAATGATTTAGAGTAATTATGCAATCATTCTCCATGTGGGAACATTTTAATATGCCAGTCCGATTCTGAAGCGATGCCTGTTCACAGTCTTTGTGAATTATTTATGAGCTCCGTTTCGGCATTTGCTAAAAGGACCTCGTTATTGGGGTTACAATCTTTTACAGAGGCTATATAACCTTGGGAAACTAGGAATACAATACCCTGATTTGCTTAAAATATTGAGGTGGAATTATCACCCCCGATTATTATCGAATTTTAACAAATTTTTACGACAGCCGCCATCTATGAGAACAATCGCGAACCAACCTGTTTCCCCGAATGCTCAAGAGGTGGCGCTCCCACTGACAGTTGACAGGAAACGTCAAACGCGTCAGAAATACCGAAAGCACCTTCACGCCATTTTCTATTTTGTCATTATACGCAACAAATCAAATTAAGCGTTAAATACCAATTAAGCACTTCGATTCGGCTACAAAACTCGTATTCTAGTGAAAAAAGAAAGAACAGGTGAGCTCACCTTATAATATTGAACGCGTGTTAAGATCGCGAGTTGCAGTTTGATGAGAAACGCAACTAATCAGCTGTTTCTTTGTCGTGCTTGATAATTCCTTTCTCATTTCCGATTTATTTGTTGTTTAGTTACTCTAATGACCCTGTGAGTCATATAATTGAGCGATACTGCGGTTGTAAAGCAGGGAGTTTCAAAATTGCCAGCGTTTTCGTAAGAAAAACACTTGTTACTCAATTGTTTTGCCAGCGACGTACTAACAAGTGACAATCGCCAGTTATTTTCGGTTGTTTTGCAGACGATGGCGTCAAGGAAAAAAGTACTCCTCAAAGTAATCATCCTGGGCGATTCTGGTGTTGGAAAAACGTCGCTCATGAATCAGTATGTCAACAAGAAGTTCACCAACCAGTACAAAGCGACGATCGGAGCCGATTTCCTAACAAAAGAGGTCATTGTCGACGACAGGGTCGTCACTATGCAAATATGGGACACGGCGGGGCAAGAACGGTTCCAATCGTTGGGTGTCGCCTTTTACAGGGGTGCCGATTGTTGCGTGTTGGGTAAGTACGGGTAATCGCCTTTGATCGCGAGGGGTTAAACTGTCGTTTTCGCTCCAGTGTTCGACGTGACGGCCCCCAACTCCTTCAAATCGCTCGACAGCTGGCGCGACGAGTTCCTCATCCAGGCGTCGCCGCGCGAGCCCGAAAACTTCCCGTTCGTCCTGCTGGGCAACAAGGTCGACCTGGAGCCGCGCGCCATTTCCACCAAGAGGGCGCAGCAGTGGTGCCAGTCGAAAAACAACATGCCCTACTTCGAGACGTCCGCCAAGGAGGCGCTGAACGTCGAGCAGGCCTTCCAGAGCATCGCGAGGAACGCCCTGAGCCAGCAGACGTCCGGCTTCGATCTGTACAACGAGTTCCCGACGGACCGCGTCGACCTGAAGCAGACGCAGCGACCCAACAACGGCGGCGACTCGTGCGCCTGCTAATTTCATATCACCGGGATAACAACTTGTAAATATGTGTATGTTGTAATTTTACGTTGGAAATTATAAGCACGACAGCCGGCGTTTTGATGTTTTCTTTCCCCGGCGTTAGGTGAATATTAAATTCCGGCTTTATTTGGGCACACGCGTTTTATTGATCGCGGATCGTCTCACTAATAGGTCTTTCTTTGATTCTTCCGGTAGGTATTAAAAGTAGGTCCGATGCGACTAGCTAATTCTTTTTTTTTTTTGTCTGCAGTGGCGTTAGATATGTTAATTTTATTTCTATTTGGAAACCTAATAATTACATATATGATAAGGAGTTTGTATATTATATGCATTATTTACAATAAATATTAATATCTAGTTAACAATTTTGGCTTTATTTKATCCTATCATTTAAAAATGTTTTGAAACACCATGATCTCTATAGCACATTTTGGCCGTGTTTCCCCCAGATATGAGAATTCTCCTAACAGCAGATTTCAGTATAGACGTAATGGAAAGTTCAAAGCAAAAGTTAGACCTCCTACTAACAAATTATGGTCTATAAAACCTACAATATTCTCTGCTACTAATGTCACATAAAACTGTCAAACTTGTATTGATAATTTACAGGATGATGAGTTAAACAAACATGGCTACCCAGATAATATTTAAAATATTATGAAGTACGTCCCTAGATAGCACATTTTTGTTCTAGTTGCTATGGCAACAACAACAGGCGGAATAGAAGTTTCAAATCTTCAAAATGGCGTAACTCAAGCATGGTTTAACCGAAATCAACGAATGTCTAGTTTTAAAGTGAATTTTATGGTTTTAATGTAATCATAAACAACTTATGATTTATTGCAACTGTTAGACAAAGCAAGGCATTAATTATAAAAAAATATATATTTTCGCAAATATCTTAAAAAAAATCAAATGAAACTCTGTAGCCTTTCTTTGTTAATCAAGCAAGACCAATATGAAAACCAGAAGTTGTTATTTTTCTTCGTTTCTTGGTTATAGTAAGAAAAAAACTGCAAACCTGTTTTTGGTCAGCTATTTTTTTCCTTGAAAATAAATTAAGTTATATTAAAAAAGTCAGACATTTACTTATCAGGTTAATTTGAAGATAGTGATAATTTTTCTAACACAACTAGAGTAAATTATTTACCTTACCCCGTATAATGAATATTGCTCCAGGTATGCCTTATTTTTACTCAATAGGAAAATTGATCAGTGTAAATCCATTGAAAATAAAGATATTTACAAAATTTAGTGTTTACTTCTTTTGTTTATTAAAAAAAAGATTTCCAAAAGAAATGTTTGCCCATATTTTCAAGAATATGCAATTACATAGTTATTTTTTTCTCAAAACCAAGATACGAAAAAAATTCAAGAGACAAAAAAGTTGTATCTTAAGTTGCTTAATATGAAAGAAATATAAGTTTAAAAAAAGTCAGTGCCAAATATTTTTTTGCCTAAAATATTGATTAAGGTGCCCTCTGGGACGCCACTGGACTTAATAAATTTAATCAAATCTGGGCCAAATGAGCCCCTTAACACTGTCCAATTTGATCAAAATTGGGTAAATGACATTTATAATATATAAGGTCCGCCACTTAAAACTCCCCAGGCTTGTATTTTCTCTTTTTTAGGTACAACCTTAAGTTATATATCAAATTGTAGGTCTTTTTGAACTCTTAAAAATAGCATAAAGAGGGTCCAAATTTTTTTTGCAGATTATGATATTTTGCAAATAAAGTTAATTGTTGTAAATATTTTTTAACCTTACCCCATATAATAAATATAGCTTCATGGTTGGATGCCGACTTTTGTCTTCTTCAATTTGTATCATTACCATGTATGGGTAATTTCTACTCCTTCTTAGTGAAAAACAAGAAAAACTAGTCGCCGCCATGTTCTGTTATAGGGCCGTTCACAATTTTTCAAGTGTTAGTTTAGTAGCTTATTATGGTACAAATTATACCTACATACCCATCGCTGCACACAAAACCCCAAAATTTTAAGTAACTTTTAAATAAATCAAGTACAAAGTTCCTTCTAWAGAGAGAGAGGCTTGGAAGCGAAGCCCTGCGATGAGGCTAGTTTGGTTTTCTACATCACATACCAGCCTTGTCACAGGGTTAAAAAAAATTTACAAAAATTAACTTTATATGCAAAATATCACAATCTGCAAAAAAAATTTGGACCCTCACTATGCTATTTTTAAGGAGTTCAAAAAGACCTACAACAATTTGACATGTAACTTAAGGTTGTACCTAAAAAAAACAAAGGAAATACGAGCCTGGGGAGTTTCAGGTGGTGGACCCTGTATTTTTAAGTTAACGCCCTGTATTTTGAAAATGAAGCATTTGAGGTTTTTGTCTCAAAATAACGGGGAGAATCGTCTGTTAAAGTTATGGTACACGCCTAATTAACACCCTGTATAATGGATAAGAATCCCAAACCACTTAAGGTGTATAAAGTGCAACAGAAAATGCAACACATGCGAATATTTATTACTAAAAAAATCTGTACATAATATATACAACTCGAATTGGCTGAAATCCGTAACATTTGGTACTTTCAGTCCTATAACACTTCGAATGTTATTCATTGACGATGATAGTTATGATTTCAGCGTCACCCTCTCCTTTCCTATCGCTCTGATCCTTGTCACCGTCTACGTTCTTCACCTCGACGATTTCAAATGCACTATTCTCCTTGGCCTGACTCAAACACAAATTGTACGCGTCGTCGATGCTTTTCTTGACCCGCTCCAAGATGGCGACATCGATGTTCGTCAAGTCTAGATCGGCCAGTCCCCTACACCGAGTCTTTATGTCGCTGATTATAGATTTCGGTGTCTTAACGTTTTTAACGGTCTTCGTTCTTCTCGCCGGGGGTTCGCCTTTCAGAAAAGGCGCCAAAACGCCCATGATATCTCCGAACTTTTTGCACTGCTTAACGGACGTCAAGAAGACTTTGACAGGTTTGTGTAGAGTGTTAAACTCGACGGAAATGGGAATGGACTCCTTTTGGTAAACCTGTGCCCAGCTTTCGTACGTGTCGTAGTAATTTTTTACGAAATACTCGGCGAATTCTCTCGTAGCTTCGTCGTTTTCTAAGACGGTGACCATAGAGTTTAACTGCTTGGTGAACAGACTTTTTTCCTTGACATCTTGGAGTAGTGACAGCACTTTATTGACGTCATTACGTTTCTCGTCATCTTCTATCTTGGCCAAGTTTTTCTTCCAACACCTGTTGAGTTCCCAAGGTGCGTACAGCATTTTGGGAGAACCACCCATAATTTTCGACCAAAGCTCGGCCATTTCCTCGTTCAAGTCTGTTATTAACACCTGCGAATGCAACGTACCAACTTTGGATTTTACCTGGTCGAGCAGGAATTCCAAAACATTGTCTCTGGTGTTGGTAAACATAACGACAGTGGTGATACCTCGCCCCGAATCGTTAACGACACTTATGACCACTAAATCTAAATTAAACGTGTGGGAAATGTTAAAAGTACTGTCGACGCACACCAAAGTTTCGGAATATTTTCTCAAGGCATCTTCTTGCTCTTGATTCACCAAAATCAAACATACATCGTCAGAATTCAGATGCGGATGCTCTTCTCCGAGTTTCTTATAAAACAAAACACACTCGTCTTTATTTTTGGTCACAAAATCTTCAACTTGCTGCAAACAGCGCTCTTCCTTCCGTGATAATTTACTGTCCCCACCATCTTTTGTAATACAAGGTGCATGTTTATAATGTGCGGAATAATAAACTACGAAACACTTCCCGCTGTCTAACCTCTTAAAAACAGTTACGCCACTTGTACATACAGCTGTTTCGGCGTCCAACTTCCGTTTACGTACATATCCCCGCGTTGACGGAGGTTTCTCTGGAACGTTTCTTATCAATACGACATCTCAACGAGATTCGTGTGCGATCTTACCGTTCCCTGCGCAGTTATAGTACGAAATCTCGCAATCCGAGTTCCTTTTGCTCTTTTCCGCACACTCATACCTCCCCTCCAGCTTTTCCAACCACTCCTTGAACGCTAAAAGACACCAAAACAACTAACACCCTCCTCCAAACTTTAGCAACCCCTTACCCTCAAAATTTTCAAAATCCAACTCCTCCTGTTTCACGTCGAAACCGTGCGCTGTCTGTAAGTGCTCTCTTAGCTCAGAGGACGATTTAAAGACCAACTCGCAACCGTCTAAACATTTACTTTCTTGTGGGCCGAATGCTGGTTCCACCGAGTCGCCGTCTAACTTTTGATGCATTTCGCTTATGTGGCGGTTCAAAACGCAACTTGTACTGAACGCTTTCGAACAGGTCATGCAGTTAACACCCATTCTTTGAAAGCGCGAACGTTAGAAAAGACGCATTTTCGGTTGGACGACAACATAACCTCCAAATTTGAGATTGACGTTGAGCGGATAATGACAGATGACGGGCAGGTTAATTTGACAACCACAAGAGTGACAGGAGACAAAATCCCTAAGTTTGGGTAATGCTAATAGCATGAAAATCCCTAGATTTCAAAATGATTTCTACATTTTTTTTTCCAGAAATCTAGAATGCATCTATTAAAGATGCATTCTTCTGAGATCAAAAGAGCATATAAATAATCATACTACTTAAGAAGCCAACTACTGCGTAAACATTTTAGATGGCATTCATGACAAATTTTTAAATATAATAAACATACCATTGCACGCACTTAATAAATATAAGTACTTGTGTATTTCTTAATTTAATAATTGAGTACGAAACAATGAAAAAACTGTAGGTTCTGGCAAGCAGATTCTTATCAAGTAATTGTTATTCCAACACCGATAAAACAAATATGATATTTTCAATTTTATAGATGCATGTGTATATAGTTCAGTTATTATAAAAACAAAAACAATTTTCCTACGTTATACAACTATTTTCGATTAGACAGGATGTCTTATTTTCTCTGGACAATATCTAACTATATTTTTTAATTGGGACACCCTGTACATGTTTGTATTTTTGTATTTCCAGTCATAAATAAAGGCTCCTTTGTTAATCATACTGTTTTTTTGAAATTGTTGACATTAACAGTAAAATATTCCTCACAAGCAATTAATTAGGTTTGCTATACATATGGAATAATTTAACATTTACTAAAATAATTATCTAATAATAATAATAACAATGAGTGGTGGAATGAAGACATTAAGGAAGCAATTTTGAAAAGGGATGCTGAGTACAAGAAAGCAGTAACATGTAAGCTGGCAGCAGATTGGAAAGAATATAATAAAAAACATAGAAATAATGTGATAAGCTTAATAACATAGGTAAAACAACAATATCATTACACAGAAATTTCCAATAAAAAGAAAACGCCAAAAGCAATGTGGACCAACTTTTAAAGGGCGGAAATTGTAATAAGATAAAAAGGAAAATACAATTTGCAGGATATGAAGCAATAGCAAACAACTTCAATGAATTCTTTTTATAGACATAGTATAGATTTATTGCTTGAAGGAGCTCAAGTAAACAATACAACTCTTGAAAAAAATGGTGATGTACTATGGGAAAGTTTTTAAACCATTTCATTGACGCAGCCGAAAAAGATACTTAATGAAATGCCAAATAAGAATGCGGAATAAACGAAATACCAATGAAGATATTGAAATTATCGTTTGAAGTTTTTGAAGTTTTTAGAAGTAGTGAATATAGGGACTTGTGCCAAAAGAATGAAAAATATATACAGTAGTTCCCATTGAAAAGGGGATAAATCTCTAAATGAAGGCAAAATATTGTGGGAGCAGTTTTTATGGACTTTAAACGAGCTTTCGAGACAGTAAATAGAGAGCGGTTGCTGTGTAAAATGATGAAATCGGTTTGGGTGGAGCTGTCATCAACTGGTTCAGAAGTTTTTTTGGACGGCACCAAATATAACAACAAGACTAAACATGGTGTACCACAAGGATTGGTGGTGGGACCATTTTTGTTCCTGATGTACATGGATAAATAACGTTTTAAAAAATGTTTGCGGATGACCCTTATGTTTATCTAGCGGGTAAAAATCGAAATGAAGTTAGAGAATGTACAAGTGTTGTTGAAATATAATAGTATTGTGCTAAACTATGACAAAATAAAGGTGATGTTTTAGGTTAAGCATAACCATAGTATAAATACACATGTTAATGTTGAAATAAATAATCATGTTTTGGAGGAAGTTTGTAAAGTTAAATATTTAGGCATTGTAATAGATAGTAAACTGAACTTTTAGGACCATTATAATTTTTTAAGCAAACGTATTACACAAAAAAGAGGTTTATTAGGGAATGTACAAAATTAATTGTGTATAATTCAATTATAGCCCCTTATTTTGAATATACTCCTACTATCTTGTTTATAATTAATGATGGTGCTATGAAAGCAATGTGTTATATACTGGGGTGTAACAGATATGCTAATATAGAGTGGATGTTGGACTATTCGGGACTCCTTAGCGTAAAACAAATAGCCTTACTTAAAATCTTTTATCTGTATTTAAATTAAAACATATGTGTGTGGCTATGGAACCAGAAACGACAATGATTTAGATGTTTGCTTTAGCTCAACACATGGGGAGCAAACCAGTTATGTATAAGGAGCGTTTATTCGACAGCCTGCCTACACATTAATATTGAAGGAATGCCACAGAAACTGATTACCTTAAAGTTCAGTAAAGCCAAAAAGACATGATGGTACAAGTGCAACGTTTAAAGACTTGGAAGAAAAAACTGTAAAAAAATTGGAACGTGAGGGCTAGAAATAGGGAACAACGGAGCCAAATTGTCAAGCTATGACCCTAAAAAGACTTTTATTGCAAGACAGATGTGTTTCGGGAGCTCCTAATATTTTAAATATGCAGTAATCAAGTCGAAGGATTGAACAAGGAAGACCACACACAATGCAACTAATTTCAATACCTAATTCTATTAGAGCAAATAATTCAAGTTTTCCAAAATTTACAAATTGATATAGCTATCATGTTTCTTAAAACAAAATAACAATCATCCAAGATACCTGTGCAAATGTACTTTGGATTGCATTCACAATCTTTTTAGGCTCATTATCATTCGCGAAATAACAATATAAACAATTTAATTACGAGATCACGTAGTGTGATTGCAAGAAAATAACATCTACTATAGCATCTATGTAGGAAGACGATAGTTTTTAAAAAAGATACGATCGCTGCGCTAGCAAATTCAAGCAAAATTCCAAACCAAAAAAACATCGGTACACTACTTACATCATTGCGATATTATTCTCTTGCGTCCTATCCATGTAGCCGTGGTCTCAGGAATTCAAAAGTTTCCAAAATCACCAAACACCCCACCTCAGTTCGCCACAAAATGTTAAATTCACACCACGATAGCGTCTTTTTTAACACCGCACCACACCGACGTACGCGATTGAACTGCGTGTTAAATGTTTTGTAAGCCTAAAAAAACGTAGCACTCTGTGACTTTAGCGCAAAAAAACGCTATAAAAACTAGGAATTCAATGCGTTCTAACAGAAGCGGCACAGCGTTGCCGGCTTGACTGTGAAGTCGCGTAGGAATGTGCGAAAAAGACGTAACGTGTGCCCGAAGACATACCGGTTTACGGTCTTAAAACTGGCCGGCTGTTATGAAAGTTATATAACGACTTACAATTCAACACAGCGGTATTTAGCAAATAAATAGGTAGTAAATTAGTAATAAATAAACCCTTTATGAATACTACGACKSAGATTTTGAAAAAAACTTTCTGTTTTCATTGAACTKTTGGTATCTTGAGGTATTTTTCGTTAGTGTATKTTTAATCTTCACAGTGAGTGATTTGTAGTTGACAGTTACAAAACAGTATTTCTCAAAACTCCGTTTTTTTTTTTAAGCTGGGATCATCATAACTTGTTGAATTTTTAACTGATGGTAATGTTGAATTTCTTTATCAACAGACTTCTACTTCAAATGATTCGAAATATCGTATTCAACTGCTGCTACTAATTTATTTAAAATGTTTCGATTATACATTTAATCTAATTGTTTTTTGTATTTTCTTATGGGCAGTGAATCCTTTTTCTAAAAAAATAAAATACAAAAAGAATTAACTAAAGGAGTTCCCCAAAGGAAACAGATATTTAATCTAGTGATTCCAATCTTTTGAATGAGAAAATAATAATATTTAATTGTTTACGACGTAAGGTAATTTCTATCTGCTAAAAATTTGAAGGACGCAAAGGTATATTACCATGAAAGTATGACAGCTGAAGTTTTTTGAATCTGCTCAGATTGAATAAATTCTAAATACGTCTTCAAATAAAGAATAATTCAAAAATTTCTATTAAAACATGACTTATACAGGGTGATCAATAAGCTCTAAGTGACAAGTGAAATGGTTGGTGTCCCCTACACGACTGTGAGAGATATTATTGTAAATAAAGGCAATTTAAGAAATTTCATTATAACTAGATATACTTTGCTTGTGCAAAATAATGTTGCTACTCATCTAAAACTATGTACAATTCATTTTGAGACGTAAATAAAAACGATCGATATAAAACCTCTTATTAACCGAATGATTAAAAACTACTTAGAATAATATACACTAAACAAACAAAAAACGAGTTTTAAAAGCCGGCACTGGAAATTCGCAAAATCACAAAGAGAGGGTTTGATTTATGAGGGGTCACATGCCGTTCCAACTGTGCCTGTAAATGAAAGCTAAATAGTATTGCAGGGTTGTAAAAACGGTAAGAGAGTTGCATTACTATACCACTTAATGTGATCGCTAATATGTGGTACTAGCATGACGGCACACCACCACATAGAGGCAGAGAAGTGGTTAAATAATAATCATCCAAATGATTGGATTG
The DNA here is from genome assembly GCA_025024175.1 of Rhyzopertha dominica. Classification (NCBI taxonomy): domain Eukaryota; kingdom Metazoa; phylum Arthropoda; class Insecta; order Coleoptera; family Bostrichidae; genus Rhyzopertha; species Rhyzopertha dominica. The sequence goes on from QCXZ01000075.1 coordinate 781,134, forward strand.
GTAATGGAGGTCCAGTAGCTTGCCAGCCACACTCGCCAGATTTGAATCCCTTAGATTTTTATCTGTGGGGTCATATGAAGCAGCTGGTTTATCAGGTGGAGATTACCAATCGCGAACAAAGAATGTAGTAAGATATGTAATAAGAAACGACCCAAATTTTGTACAGCACGTAACACAGTCTTTAGTTCGAAGATGTGAAGCTTGTATTCTAGCGGAAGGTGGTAATTTTAAGCAGTTTTTATAATTTATATTTAGAGTTTTATTAAAAATGTTTTGGGCTAATTAAATAAATGTAAATAATTAAAATGCTTATAACTTCTAAACTGAAAGAAAAAGGACATATGTTCATATAACATTTTTTGCCAAAGACCTTATAGATCACCCTGTATTTGGAGGATGATGATAGTGGCTTTTTTAAGTAACTAAAATCTAATTCTTCTAAAGAAAATATTCTTAAAGTGAACTTCCACTTTATTTTTACAATTGTAAAGCGCTTTCGGCTACATGTTAGCCATCGTCAGTACAAAAATTAAAAGGAAACTAACAGTTTGACAAAGTCAAAAATCAGAAACAAGCAAACTTGACTACAAACTGAAATGTAACCCACATGCCAGTAACTCAAACGAAACATTAATTTAGATCAAACAAAGAATTTAGAATAGGACAATTGAAATTACAAAAATCATTTAGAATAGTAAAATTTTGTTCGTTAATAATTTTATAAATCTGTAAAATTTCCAAATAATTTAATTTAGATGATTTACTACACAAAGGTAATGAATTTAGATTGTCTAGCGTGGCAGTGTGTTTATTTACCAATAAATGGTTGGGTAACGAAGAATTTGTTCGAAAAAGAATTGGGTGTAATACTACAAATTGCTGTCAATAATAATTTTCCTAATTATTTAATAGAAAAACTTTATTTTAAGTATTGACAAAATTTAAATTTTCTTTCGGTACCACTTATTTGGATGAAAAAGTTAAGGTTTGGTTTCTTCTTAAGTTTGCTGGTCAAGTCTCAGTTAGCCTATCTAAATTATTTTCTTCTAATGGAATAAATATTGCTTTTTCTACCGTAGGCAGTGTGTTTTCCCGTTTTGTCCGTAATAAAGACCAAATTTCAGTTTTAAATAATTCAGGCGTTTATAGTTTTTCATGTAATGATTGCAATTCAGTTTATATTGGACAAACCGGAAGATCCTTTTTAACTAGAGGTAAAGAACATTTGAAACAATTTGAAAAGTATAAAAATACAGATATTGTTACAACAAATTCTTCGTTAGCCAACCATTTATTAGTAAATAAACACACTGCCACGCTAGACAATCTTAATTCATTACATTTGTGTAGTAAATCCTCTAAATTAAATTATTTGGAAATTTTAGAGATTTATAAAATTATTAACGAACAAAATTTTACTATTCTAAATGATTTTTGTAATTTCAATTGTCCTATTCTAAATTCTTTGTTTGATCTAAATTAATGTTTCGTTTGAATTACTGTCATGTGGGTTGCATTTCAGTTTGTAGTCAAGTTTGCTTGTTTCTGATTTTTGACTTTGTCAAACTGTTAGTTTCCTTTTAATTTTTGTACTGACGATGGCTAACATGTAGCCGAAAGCGCTTTACAATTGGAAAAATAAAGTGGAAGTTCACTTTAAGAATATTTTCTTTAGAAGAATTAATTAATAACTCCACTTAGAGAAGATGGATCAGTTTTCAATTTTTCACTAAAATCTAATTTAAAAAAAATGTAAAAATAGTATGAGTTAGATAAGTTAGTTATCGACTATACCGACACTTTACCAAACAGATACTTGTAGTACCGGCACCTGTTGCCGCTTCGTACCTCGTCCACAACGCTAGATGTCTCCACGTGCCCTCGAGGGCTTCACGCAAGAGAAAAATAACCGGTAAAAAGAGACAGACAATAAACCCGTTACTCCGCAGCGTTGTTTTCTAACGCTGGTTCTTCAGTTTTGCGTGGAGTTCTTGAGTGCGTTGGGCGCCGCCGGTATTTGCTGATTCAACAAGTGTTTATTAAAAAAAAAATAGCGATGCGTTTCCTTTTGGCCACGCTCTTGTTCGCCTTTGTGGCTGCACAACACGAAGCCCATAGGGTAAGAAATCGCATCGTTTTTTTTTTCGTGATATCTTTCGACGACGGTGATGGTTACCGTTATATTGGCCAGGCCGTTGGTAGAACGGGTTTTAGAAAGCACAGTCTAGTATTATGTGTGTCAGGCTTTGATTTCCTCCTGTAAAGGTCCACTGGGATGAAAAATCAATAGATTCTAAATTGGGGATGCGACGTTAATTGAGCCGGAAAAAGGTAAAGCGCCGGTGTTTTTAGGTAGAATGCAGCGGCTAATTATAGAGATGAGTCCTTTCTCTATTGCAGCTGTTTCGTCACCTTCAAACAAAGACTATTCGACTAGCTGGCGTGAGAATTTCGCAATTTTTTGGGTCCTTTTTACTTGAGCGCGCAATAAAAGATAAATATTTGACATAGGAAGAGGTCTAGTTTTTTTTAATTTGTCAAATCAGGCGAATGCGGTGGTTATTTTTAATAATCTTCTGGTAGATCAGCAAGAAATTTTTTTAGCAACTGCATAATAGGTTTTTTACAAAATTGCACCAATAAATACTGTAAGTTTGTGGCAATTTTTTGTCACTCAGCAATTAGGTACCTATTTAACCTTTTTGTCATATATTGTTACCTACTACCATTTATCCTCACCTTATTAGTATTAGACTTCTTTATTTGTATTATAATTATAATGGCTTTGCAATCAGACATAAGAATAATCTACTATGTTATTATGCAGTCATTATATTCATTATAGAAATAAAGTCTAATGTTCATATGGTATTGATAAATGTTAGTTGGTGACTTATTAGGGACAATTTATGACGAAAGTTGTTGAATAAATGCTTCCATAGATAACTGGTTTGCACTTTTGTACATTTTATGTGAAAACATACCCTGAGTTAATGAACAGATTCCTGTTTTCTTACCCTAACTGATACCTACTTTTACCATTTAATCAATCAATAATACAACACATCCAGGACATGTCCTAATATAATTTTTTTAATCCAATCAAACTGTGGACCACTTTGCACCATTCTTTCATTATAATAAAGGTAACATGTGGAAATAAATCTTACGAAAGCCTATGGTGGATTTGCCTTTCTGGGTTACCCCAAACTATTTTATTCTTATTATTCATTAATGATATTTCAAGTTGCCTTCAATTTTGTAATTTTTTAATGCTAACTGCGGTATAATCAAAGACTTCAGTATGACTCAATGATGCGACTTATTAAATTGATACTGTTCCTAACGTGAAAATGACAACAAAAACAATCAATATTTTATTCCAAAGTCTTAATTATAAATGCCCAGTACTATCGATGGACTTAACAATCTTGGACTTTTTGTGGAATAGTTTAAAATTGCATCATCAAAGTAGTAACGTTAGTAAACTTTTAAAAATAAACTGGGGAGCATAAAACTATAGGCCCCACCTTAAATTATCCGTTTTCCTTGGCCAAATGCGAACATAATTCAACAGTAATAATGTAATTTATTAATAATTTCCGTAATTTAATCTTGATGATCCAGATGGTTTCAATTGTTATTGGCAAGATTTGAGGAAAGAACCTGAGTATCTTTCAAAACGAAACTTGGAGGTGGTACAACTTAAAATTCCGGATGGGTCTATAATTATACTCCCCAGTGTATATATAAACAAATGATGCAAAGTAATTCTAAAGCGTAGAGACTTTATTTGAAACAATTCTTATTTGAAACATTTCTCGAAAATTTTTAATGTTAAGGGTTTGAAGTATTCCCTCTTTTTTTTCTATGTAACACAATATTTTGGCCATTCTAATGAACTAGTCGTGGGAGCATCGAAATTCTAACACGAAATCTGACTGGTGCACGATCAAAAGGTGACGAAAACACACAAAAATAATGGAAAAAACAGCGCCATAGACTCGTAAAATAATACGTAACGACCAAAAGCCATCAAGCTTCGTTTCGCATCTAATAAAAGTAGCCAATTTCTTTCCTAATTGGCACTAAAATACCGTCGTGTGTCATAAATCGTTATCGCGTTCGTTAGAATGAGTGCATAACGAAGTGATTCACTGGCTAAAATGTTGCTGACCACGCGACAAGTGGTTAAATATCGACACCCACAGGATTTCACAAGTCCCTGAATCCGCAGAATACACGAAATAATCACCCACTACCGGCATCTACGTTATTACAACCATTTTTTTATTATTAAAAGTCGAAACAAAACGCCAGTCAAGTAAGAGTGACTTGAAGTGTGCTACAAATATTGGTTCTTAATGCAAAATTTGCGAACACATCGTGATGCGATTAGTGCCCAGTAAGATCGCCCGACTTGATAACAAGTGATTCCTCGTACGATAAATCGGATGAAAATCGAAAATGTATTGTTAAAATCCTGACAAGTCTTAACTTATTAGGCTGTTCCTCATTTCCTCAAGTTACACTAAAAACTGATGGATATATCTGACTCTAAATAACGTAAATTTCGACAAATTTAGCTTGCAAACAAAATAAAAATCAAGAAAGTGTCATTTTGTTATTTCTGATAGTATACCCAACACAGGGGAGTACAAAATTTAACTGACATTAATTTTGACAAAGACAAAACAGTTAAAAGATTTAAATTTATTCATTGTTGATATAAAAACCACACACTGTAGCCTGAAGCATTTTTTATTGCTATGAAAGAACGCGATTGGAATTTCAACTAAACACTACGTCGACAACGAAATATTTTCTATTATTCCGACAAACTATGACACACACTGACTAATAACCACAAAACATGCAAAGGAAGTTCTTAATCTACAGCTGCTATTATCGCAGTATTGCAAAAACTTCGTTGGCCACTTAATACACTTGAAAAAGGAGTCATGCAAACGAGTCAAATTAACAAAGCCATCACGTATTTCGAGAAAATAAAGCCTAATTTTGTATCTTTTACGATGGGAGTTTATTACAACACAAATTGGGTATAAGTGAGAGCGTTGGGTGGAATGTTTATGCCTGCCTTTATATACAAATCTTCAGTAAAAACGAAGAATGTTGGCGAAACCTATTTAAATTGACCCAAACTGCAACAAAATCGTTGCGCATCGCCAGGGAAAAATTCACAATACGTCCTTATTTTGCCATTAACATTGCAAAACGCTTGCGTTCGTCTTTTATTGCTAAATCGATGGCGACAAAGTCGCAATAACATCAATTCCGTCGCGTTCCAACCGCGTTCTCGACAACAAAAGTACGTTGCATTTTTACCTGTTATCGTTTAGTTGCTCGTTAAAAAAAAACGCGGTCGCGGTACCGTCGTTTTTTTTTTAATTTTTAATGAAAACTCTACGAGATAGCGTTTTTAATTATGTGCGACAGCTATAGGCATGGCCTTGGGCTAGCTAATTTGTATTCTGCTTTACAGGTGGAGGTCGACGTCTATTATGAATCCCTGTGTCCCGACTCCATAAAATTCTTTACGAAACAGCTATATCCGTCGCTACAAGGCAATCTGTCGAATTTTGTGAATTTGACTCTGATTCCTTATGGAAAATCGAAGGTTTGTACAAAAAAAACGTATTTAACTCAAATCTAATTGATAATAAATAAGTAAATGATGTTAAAGCTTCATTGTAAATTAACACAACAAAGTTTCGAATTATTGTATACCGGGTGTTATTGCGAAAATATTAAACCAAAGAAATAGTACGACAGTTCAAGTAAAAGTCACATTAAAATATGATATGAAAGATTACTTTTTAATTTGTGAGAAAATTGCACATCAGTACTGATGCAACTTACATGAATCAACAATTAATATTTATTCCTCCTAAAAAAGTTTGTATCAAAGATATTCAATTACTGGCAGTTGATTGTGAAGCAATTTTTACCAATTTAAATTTTCCTCTAAGTGCATATATGTAGTAATATTTATTTCTACAATAAATCTCCCTGAAGTCTATCAAATCCACTATACTTAATATATAGGCAAAGCGTTTTCAGCTATAATTAGCCATCATCAGCGCATCATAATCTAAAAAAGGAATACAAAAGAATTTATAAAACTGACATTGTCAAAATCGAAATAAGCAATCTTGACTTCGAACAAAAAAGTAGCCTCCATGCCAAAAGCACAAACATGAAATCAATGATGAAATAAAGAATTCAGAATAGGACAACTAAAATTACAAAAATCATTCGAAATTGTAAAATGACTGTTATCTATAATTTTGTATATTTCAAGAATTTCTAGAAAATTTAATTTTGAGGATTTATTACAAACATGTAAAGAATTTAAATTATTTAAAGAAGCAGTATGTTTAAATAACAATAAATGATTTGCTAACGAAGAATTTGTATTAACTCTATCAGTATTTTTATATTTTTCATATTGTTTCAAGTGTTCATTACCTCTAATTGAAAAAGATCTTTCTTTCTTCAACATAAATGGTGTTAAAAGAAAACTTAAATTTTGTTACATATTTAAAGTATAATTTTTGTAATACATGATTTGGAAAGTTATTATTAAAAGCAATTTGAAGAATTACACCTAGTTCCTTTTCAAAAGCTTTTAAAGAAAGAAGTAATTTACAAAGTCTGTTAAAAAGAGAATGAAATACAGACATTTTGTGTGTATAAGGGTGAAAAGAAAAGTAATTAATAATGTTATCATCGGTGCATGTGGGTTTTCTAAAAATTTCAAATGATAGGTAAGGAGAAGACTGATTTCGCATAATTAATAAATCTAAAAATGGAATTTGATTATTAATTTCTATTTCATAACTAAAATTTATAGAAACATGAAGAGAATTAATACATGTAAGAAAATTATTTAAGTCATTGTAGTTTCCTGTAAAAAGGCACAATTCATCATCTACATAAATATACCAAAATTTAATACGGGAAGAAACGGAAACGTTCTTGAAAATATCTTGTTCTAAATTATTCATAAAAGGTTCTGCTAAAAGTGGGCTAAGAGACGCTAAACCGTTGCTAAACCTGAATATTGTATGAAATATTTATTATCGAAACAGAAAAATTTTGATTTAAGATTGTAGAAGTAAACATTATTAATAGTATGTCTTCAAAATTCGACAAGAAATATTTCCCATGTTCTATTGCCAAAAAAATTGATAGTATAGGATCCAAGTTAATAAAAAAAAACTTATTTTTTCAAAAGCTGACAAAGGAAATTGTATTGCGATTACTTGAACCAAGTATTTAACATTTTAGATAACAGAGATTTGAAAATGGTTCAGAATTATGTGTAGATTCCTGGACAATGCAGTTTTTTTCTCGAAAACTAAGCAAGATACGAAAAAAATCAGGAGACAAAAAAGTTGTACTTTTAGTTGTTTAATGTGAAAAAAATATAAAAGTTTAAAAAGTTAGTGGCACACATTTTTTAAATCAAAACAGTTAAAGTGCCCTCTGGAACGCCACTGGACTTAACAAATTTAATCAAATTAGGGGCAAATGAGCCCCTCAACACTACCATTAACACTGTCAAATTTCATCAAAATTGGGTAAAGGATATTTACGATATTTAAGAAATCTATTTAATTTAGAAATTGTGGAACATACTGTAATCTGTTTGTATTGGACAAACGGGAAGATCCTTTCTTATTACAGGCAATGAACATCTAAAACAATTTAATAAGTATAAAAATACGGACACTTGAGACTAACGAAATTTTGCACTCATTTGAATCTTATCGACAGCAAAAAATCGACGCCCTCAATCAGATCGAATTCGAATGCCACCACGGACCAGACGAATGCCAAGGCAACAAGATCCAAGCTTGCGCTCTGGCCATCATTAACAGAACGCAACCGACACCCAACTTAGGGTACAACAAGATCGCGGTAGGTTTCATCAATTGTTTGATGGACAAAGTCGACAGAAGCAAGAAACCGGTCGACTTCCCGATTGACAGCTGCGCCGCATTGAATCAAGTCACAAACGCCAACGACATCTCTAACTGCGCGAATCACATCGATGGTAAGTAGATGAAAATTGTGTTCAGTGAGCTTTAAGAGATTCGAGAATGATATTGTAAAGTAAAATGACGATTTATTTGTTGCTATTTATCTTATTGTCGTATTTTTCACCTCTACTTAAAGGTGGGTGAGCCTACTGATAATATCTGTTTATTCCGAATTTATAATTTCCATTGGTTTGATTTTTACAATAAATCCTACGGTTACAGAAAAAAAACCGCTGCAAATTGAATCAATACTTCCACATCCAATTGTCAAAATGACATTTACGGTTTTATTTGTTATACTATACGAATAGTAATCAGGTTTTGAGCATTTTTTCTCTCTACACATTTTTTTCTAAGACAAACAGTTCTCGTGATATTAGCAAAAATATATACATTTTAAAATCGGTTTTATCCAAATAACTCAAAAATTATTAACTTAACAAAAAAATTACAAGAGTGCTTTCTGATCAGAAATTTAATTTTCTATATAATACCAAAATAAAAAAAAATCGTGCAAGCAGGGTCCATAATAGTTTTATTGGGAATATTTCGAAAATGTCAAAATTTTGAATAAATTTTCTAAGACACTTTTTGTGAGAAATTTTATTTCCTACCTGATGGTATTTTCATTTTTTGAATATATTAAATATATTCGGAGATATTTAGGAAAAACCGTTTTCTTTAAGTAACACTTTTTTGCTAATATCTTCTAAACAGTACGCTGMACCGAAAATTTATAAGAACGAATAGTACTCGCAGTTATACTACTAAGCTAGATTTTATGTTTATACTTTAACGCAAAATTTATTCATTTTGTTAAACTCCAAAAAAAACATAGCCTCTCTACTTTTAAAGTTAAATAATTAGCATCTTTGCAAATTGAACCGTGAAGCTTCCTTTTAACTGTACAATGTCACGTTTTCGTTTAGGCGTGAACTACTTGGCCGCCCTCGGTGAAAAAACATCATCGTTCCAATCGCCCCTGATCAGCGTACCGACGATCGTGTTCAACAAGCGCTACGCCAAAGAAGACAGCGATCTGGCGCAGAGCAACTTCATCAAGGCCGTGTGTCAGTATATCCACCACGATAAACCGGAAGAATGCACAAGGAGCGGTGCCAGCAGCGTTTCGCTTCCCCTAGTTGCCATGGTGTCGTGCATATTTTTCTACTTCTTCTAAGTATCGATATTAGTATTGATAGTTAACTGTTCCCTCCAATTTCGAGACCAAAAGAGAACACGAGCTATGGAAATTTTAGATGAATGTGATCCGAATATATAGTTATTGAAGCTTTTTCGTAATTAAATGTACTTCGTGTAATTTTATCCTAGATGTATTACTTAAGTGTATTGCCACACCTGCCTTATATGTCCTGAAGTGTACTTTTTTTCAGTTTATTGTGACATTCCGAAGATTATTTTTAATAAATACTCTTAAAACAACCAATGGTGGTGTGTTTTGTTTTTAGTACACTTGACAGTCACAGAAGGGAAGTGACCAAAAGGTCAGGTGGATAAAAATTTGCAGTCAATATTTGAAGAAATTATAAATAAACCAACAAAGGTATGTTATTTTCAGTGTATCAAGTTTTATGGCGTCAAAATGAAAAGAATTTTCCAACTTTGAATTTAAAAATATTAAAATAAATATTAAAAGTGTTACAGTAATCGAAATGTGAGACCTTCTTGATTTACAGAGATTTGGCATTAACATTTGTTATACTAATTAAAAAAAAAGTTAACCTGAACCAACGCCAGCCACACAATCAATGTTATTATTGATTAATTAAATTAAAATTTTATATCAAGTAAGAAGCATAGGAACTTAATTTAATTAATTTAGCATTTACTAAAACTCCAGAGGCTTTAATGAGATTATTTCCTTGAGTTATAGTATCACTTACTAATAGTAATAATGGTGGCATACTACCAATCGTTAATTACTTTTAGGTAGTGAAAATGTTAACAATAACTTATTGAGTGAATTTCCCTTAGAGTTTTAGGTTAATAGTGTCACAAATATCAATGAGCACAAACAAAAATAATAATGGTCCTAAGTTAGAACCTTGTGGGACTCCTGATGTAGAAAAAGTCACCCTATACTACACTGTTACCAGTCAAATAAGATTCAAATAATGCTATAACTGGATCAGATAAACCATATCAAGTCAGTTAATTAAGTAAAACACCGTGTTGGTAATCCGAAAAACAAGATTTGACGTTATAATTGCTGATACTGGAGTCAAAAACTTACCAAACAATAATAAAGAACTTGGTAGTTACATGGAAGGAAGTATCAAAGAATTTTATCCTTGATTATAATAATATAGTTTAAAGTCACGTTTGGTTGTTAAAACACCACTGAACCGGGTATTCTAAATTTACCCCTTCAAGGTTTTTATAAATTGTCTAATTTTTGTAGGATTTGAATATAGAGAGCTTTCATGTTAATTATAATAATAATAATCTTAATAATGTAGATCATAACTTATAGTGTTTAAATAATCAGTAAAACCGGTCAAGTACGTATTTTTTACATTTCTAAATTTTCAATGCACTCTATACTAAGTCTTAAACAGCTGTAATAATATACAACTCAATTGGTTTTGGACTGAGTATGGCAAGTCAGAAGTAGTTTAAAAAGAAAGTACAAAGCCTGTTCCAAATCTGACGAAATTTTGTGGAAAAAATAAAGAACATATTCTAAAACTAGCTGGGTTACGAGAGCAATTCCAGTTCCATGCCCCCCCAATATCACCTGACATAACAACTAACAACTATTATCACTTAAAAATGTAAGAACCGCTTCTTCTAAAAACATTATAGAACTAATTTTGAACAATGTCAAAAACAGAAAGAATCTAAACAAAATCATTTGATTACTATCACTGGTGGTTGTGCTACAAAACCACTAACCCATAATCTATTCCACGAGAAAGAAACTATCAAACACTGCAAGTAAACAACAATCATACACAGCAAACACCGCAGTATTTGAGCCACAAACACATGACTCACGTCGGATGTACATGAAACAGGTTTCTGTGCCACGCACACATAGACTGCTTCTGTTTCTGATATTTACACATGGAATTCACTATTTAAACAATCGATGTGGGTTGTGTACCTTCTGATAAACAGAAAGGTGTCTTGTTTTCTAATGCGGCGATGTTAACAACATTTGTCAATAATGAAGCGACAGGTTAGCACGTAGCCGATTATTTATGCGATAAAAATACGAATTATCGATGGTAAACGCGGAAATTTTGGATTGCACACGAGAACCGGGTTAGCAGGAACGCATTATGACGCAGAAAAAAGAACGCACACGAAATAGTCAGATGGGACAAAGTCTGGTGACTCGTCAGGGAAAGTGCTAAATATTTCAGGGAAAACTTGCAATAAAAATTTCACCAGGGATTTTTTCTCATATTAGCAGCATTACAATAGACAAATCAGAAATAGGATGAGTGTCATAAAAAGGAACCTACTGAACAAGGACAAAAAAAAACACCTCCGACGTTTTACACCATTACGTTCACTTTAATCATATAACATCTTCATTACTTAATTCAAAACTAACCAGTAAAATTTCCTGCTGGACGAACACAAACACGAAAAAGTACTTACAACATTCAGCGGCACTGGTATTCAGTGATCTGGTTTTCGCATCTTGCACAGGTTGACCAACGATATGAGTTTGATGTCGTTGTTTATTTTGACGACGCCCTCCTGCTGATCGATGGATAGCAATTCGCCGGTGGATTCGCGTTCTTCACCGATGATCACCTAGAAAGAATTAAGAACATGCCAATGCTTTTGTCTGCAAAATCATGCGTATCTCGGTAGAGTAGATAAATTCATCAAAAGCTGCAAGATGAGGCAATACTGTATTCGTGGTATTTATAAGTCTGTTTCAGAATCTAGAATTAATTCTAGATGTTTTTAAAACAAAAAAATTTATGTATCATATATTAAAGTTGCTCTATTTAATAATGAAAAACAATATGAAATATCTCCAATAGATTATGAATCATAAAGCAAATATTATCCAAAATACAATATTTCATTCTTTGCATTGTGAACTTAGGGAATTAATTCAGGATATTTTCAAAACGAAAAATTATATATATCATATATGAAAAGTTGGGCTATTTAATTCTCTATTTAATGATAATAAGCAGTATCAAATATCCCCAATAGATTATGAATTATAAAGCAAAAATTATCAAAAACACAATATTCCATTCTTTACTTCGWGAACTTTTTCGGAATTAAATTAATTCAGGATATTCTCAAAATGAAAAATTATACATATCATATAAGAAAAGTTGGGCTATTTAATTCTCTATTCAATGATGATAAGCAGTATGAAATACCTCCAACATAATTATAAAGCAAAAATGATCAAAAATACAATTTTTGTTCTCGATATTGTCAAAAATTATACACATCATATATCAAAAGTTGTGCTATTTAATGCTCTACTTAATGACGATAAGCAGTATCAAATATTTCCAATAGATTATGAATTGTAAAGCAAAAATTATCAAAAACAAAATATTTCATTCTTTACATTATGAACTTTTGGAATTAATTCAGGGTATTTTCAAAATGAAAAATTATACATATCATATATAAAAAGTTGTGCTATTTAATGCTCTATTCAATGAGGATAAGCAGTATCAAATATCTCCAACAGATTTATAATTATAAAGCAAAAATGATCAAAAATACAATTTTTTGTTCTCAATATCGTTAACTTCTAGAATTTTATATGTATTGTACCTGTCAAAATTCAGTTTTAAATGCTCTATTTAATGGTGAAATGCACTATCAAATATCTCCAACAGATTTATAATTATAAAGCAAAAACGATCAAAAATACAATTTTTTGTTCTCAATATCGTTAACTTCTAGAATTAATTCAGGGTATTTTCAAAATGAAAAATTATATGTATGGTACCTGACAAAATACAGTTTTTAATGCTCTATTTAATGGTGAAATGCACTATGAAATATCTCCAAAAGATTTTGACTTATAAAGCAAAAATGATCAAAAATCCATTTGTCATTCTAGACACTGCTACCTTTCGGAATTAAGTTTCAAAATTAAAAATCACAGTATTGAATATGAAAAGTTGCAATACTTAATAATCTATTTAATGATGAAAAACAGTATGAAATATATGCAATATATTTTGAATTAATTAAACCAAAAATGATGAAAAACTTCTGTTTATTATGAAAAGTTGCAGTATATATTTAGGGATGGCAAGCAAATTTCAAATTACTGACCAAAATAAAATACAGTTCAAATGAAGATTTCATACTGTAAGTGAGAAGTGTGTAATTTTTTATGTCAAGTGTACGCAAGATTAAAAAGTATTCAATTTCAAATATCTTTTGGTCCTCAAAAAATGTTGTTTTTCGTTTTACGTTTACAAACAAAAGCTGGTACTTCAGAGAACTATATAAAATTCATATGTTCGTTACTATAAAGTCGAATATGGAAAACATAATTGACTTTGACATTTTTAAAAAGTGTATTTTAATCCAAATATATGAGACTGTTAGGCACTGTCAACAAATTTGATAAAGAAGAGTCTGTTTTCTGGACATTGTCCATTAAACACAACAAATGTAGACATCCATAAAATTTTATATTTTACCTACAAATCTACACCAATCGTTTATGATGACCTCAAAGTAATTATCAATGTTTGGATAGCAATGCATACCATTGGTAAGCTGCGAGTCATTCTGAAGAATAAATAAGCAGTTAATGGCGACGTAAAAAATGTACAATTCATAACATGTAACACATGTTCCTTCAGCTGTGGCTACCATTAATGTTTACAACTTCAAATGCATAAAAAACAACTTGTGTATTTACTTCTAATAATGCCATTTCCCACTAGGAAAAAAATTTCCTTCATATCTTGTAAAGTGCAGAAATGTAATAATTCCCTTATTAGAAATTCTATTAACTGGAAAAAATGACAACCATCATTAACAATTCCATTAGAGCAAACATAATTTAACAGTTAGATTGATATATGTCATAAAACATGCCAAGATAATGTCAACTTTTATTGACAAAATTGATTTCTTGTTGAACCAATAAAGCCTCTGTAATTTTTAATAAGAATACAGTGAAAAGCATGTTTGTTTACCTTATTTTTCATATTAAAACTTCTATCCAATACAAACATTTAAAAATTGAGATTTTTCATGTGATTCAATATTTCAGAAGTTTAGTACTCAAAAATCACGCTTCAACAACACCGACGAGATTGTAACAACACTCACCTTAAACGCGTCCCCTCGCTGAGGTGGAACCGGATCCAGATGATCAGACATGATGTTAACAACTCGATCTTCTTCGGGCAAAAATACTGAGCACATGGCTCCAGAAATGCTGCGGATGATGCCGGTTTGTCCGACTAGACCAGGATCATCGTGACTGTCTCGTATCCTGACCTGATCAACAACAAAAAAGACTAATATCAAACAAACAAAAATTTGCTAACAACTGATAAAAATTCTGCAATTATGGCAACACCCTGTTTACATATTTACTATTAAAATGCAGGATCTCAAGATCTATACTATACAATTGGATTAAAAAGTATCAAATGTATTGAGAATGTTGAAGTATTGAAATAATTTAAACAGAAGGAAAGGTGGTGTTAAAAATAATGAAAATATTAAAAAATGGAGAAATACAAAGATGGACATATAGAAAAATGACAGCATCTACAATATTGATAGTGTCAAAGGTATTGAAGAAATCAAGATATCTGATTAATTTAAAATATAAGAAGAATCAAAATTATTGCACCATTCAAAACCAGTGAAAATCATAGCTGCATAATAACTTTCGGCTAGCATCAAATATCTATCACTATTCTGGTGTTTATACACATTAATTCTGCAGTCAGAATTTTACCGATTTAATAAATGTTCTGTTCAAAATTTCTCTGAATATACAATTTATTATCGCATCAAAATGTTCTGCAATGAATTTTTACCAAATTTTTAACCACCCATAAAAGCAACAATGGAAACACTAACACCACCTGAATATAAGTTATAAATAACGATTCGTTCTTTCTCTAGACTCCGTACAACCAAACATATTGATTTAAAAACTTACCTCAATGTCGACTGTATGCCAATCTTGCATTGGTAAGACGTCCAACCCTGCCCCCGGTGTTTGTGGATTATATGGCATGGTAGGGCTGTACCCAGAGCTGGGGGTATTGTAMGGATGGTTACTCGAAGGACTCTGTCCATATCCGGTAGCGGGACTTGGTGTGGAAACAACACCTTTAAAAATTTGCAAGGGATTGGTAAAAACGTAAATAAACGATTCACTGCATGAAAAGAGAGGAAGTAAGACTCATAGAATTGTTAAAATGGTTGTGAAAAATGTGATAATTACCGACATAAAATAGAGATAAGTGAATTATTTATGGTAAAGAAAATTGAATTAAATGAAATAACACAACAGTAAGTGCCAAAAACACAGAAGAATTGAATTTACTACTTGAGAAGTTTTGCAAAGATTACCAACACGCTTGCAGAAATCTCCTTGATTTTTCTAATAAGAAGAACGTCAAATATATACAGAAAAAGGTGTATTTTTAGGAACTATCATCTTAGTTGATACGTTCCTTGTTATGGAGTATTTATTCAATGTTGAAAGCTACTTTGAATCTCAACATGAATGACAGTGAAAGTGCCATTTTACTTTACTGTTCGATAGCTGTCACTACAGTTGGTCGTTTAATGTAGATAGGCGAAACACAATTTTGCAGTATCACACAATCGTTTTTATGTGTAAGAAAGCACCAAATGACACAGCAAGTAACGCAATTTCGTTGGTTGTGCACAAAACGCAAAACAATCACCCTTTTCTATTTGTATTTCACATAAACATGAAAAGACGATACAAAAAACTAACCTCCAAATATAGCAGCGTAAGACTGAGACAAATCTAYCTAATTCCACGGCAAAAAAAACAAGTATTTAATTGCGTTAGGTACCTATTGTCGCTAATGACTAAAGCAATTATATTTAAACGATAATTTACACAATTAAAAAACAGTATAGAAATTAAAACGCGACAGCACACAACATCTAGCGGCACGTTTGTGAACTACCGCGGCGTCGAGTTTAGAGATGGGCGGGATTGATTCATTCCTACTAAATGATTCGATTCACTGAACCGTTCATCTCAAAAAAATTGTAACCAAAGCATCTCTAATTCAAACTTTGAACTACCACCACGCGTTTGAACTATAATTTTATGATTTAAACATCTAAAAATTTCTCAAAGGCTTCTGTTTCAATGTAATACTTGTAATGCTTTGAAGTTTAACCTGAATATTAAGTATGGTGTTTGCGTCTGATAACTTACGTAAATTTGAAGGTTTTGGCTACATGTCGTCATCAAGGTTATAACAATCGCCGTTTGCTGATTTATTAAAGCAAAAATAGGTTAATTATGAAGGAAAAAACCCCAGTTCTTCATGTAACTATAGTTTGTCACGCCAAACGGAGCAGTTACGTCATTAAATGAAAAAAACTCAGATGTTCAACTGACATTTCATTGTCACTTCGAAATACAGACTGTATTCAGATAATATAAGGTAAACCTATATTATCTATACATCTACGGCCGTGACTTTCAAATCTTATAGTTAAATAAAGTCAGGACAATACTTTTACTTCTGGTGCTTACAATTCTGTCAAGTAATAAGTAAACAAATTAAATGAACTAGTTAAAAGCGTTTGCAATTCGCTTAAAACAAATTTTCAGTACTAAAAGAGAGCAACAATCACTTTAAGGATGACAGCAGCCTCTAATTTTGACTTTCTTTTCCGTAGCAGTTAATAAGAAAAAGAATTTCATTTTTATTTATTAGTAGCTTTTGTTAGAAAGTTTTGATTAGTGATTACATGGTGTGTTTGTTTATTTCAGTGTGGCATCAAAAAGGCACTGAATATGATGTAACTGCTTTGCTTCGTTGGGTAAACTATATTAATATCTTTATGTTTTGTTGTAATTCGTGTACTACCTATTTCCAAGGCAATATAACCTAAAAACACATGTCAATGCTATACTGTCTGTTTCACTGTTATTACAGATCATCAGTGTAGTTCAGGTCTAATTTAGGTAGCATGGTGTAGAACTGGTTTTGCCTATATACCGAAGGCTTGGTATGATGTTCTGATGAGCTGTAACAACAGCAAAATAGATCTATCTGTAGTTGATTACAGTGCAGACAGCATAATATAGACCTGCATTTTTATAGTGCAGCTGACAAAATGGTAAATCTGCTATAGTCTCTGAGATTCCTATATTGATTAGCAAAAAAAACCTTTGAAATAATATTATGTACAGAAGTGAGTGTTCAATTTCAAAATTTGTTAGAAACAAGTTAAAAAATTAATAGGTTTGCATTAGAAAGGTAATCAACTGTTACATTCAAAGGTAACTGAGTTAGCAAAAGAGTACTCACTTTGATATCCAGGACTGGGTTGGTATGGACTGTAGCCAGTGTCATACATCGTTCCAGGAGTTTGTGGAGTGAAAGGTCCATTCATTTGATAACCTGGAGTACCTGTTAGAAAGAAGACATGAAAGCACAGGAGGTAAAAACCAAATGATCCAAAAAGTCAACATTTAAAACAAAAAATTATCATAATTATGGATAACAATTACCAGTTTTCAGAAGTACAACAGCTATTAGGTGCAAAACTCACAACTTTGTTAACGTGTATTTCTGCAATGAATGTTTTTCTTTCGTAAATGGTACAGTCTGTCTCATTAGTTGTACGTTTAGGACATTTACTACTTTTGATGATTGCTGCTACCGAAATTATATTAACCAGCTTTCCTGAGAAATTTAAAATAATCCTTCGACCCCATGATCAATAGGCCAATTCAGAAAGAGTTTTTATAAACTGGTAAACATTGAACCAAAGAAATAGCTGTTTACCTTATACTTAGGTAAATAATTATGACTTCTATATGGTATTTCCAAGATGTTTTCGATTTGATATAATGTCGGAAAGGAAACTGTGGTTTTCTCTGGATTGTTGGAGTGATATTTAAGATTTACTTACTGGGATTGTAACCAGGAGATGGATAAGTGCTCGAAACGGTAGGATCCCATTCGGAACTAGCGTTGGGGGTGCGCGAACCATCGTGGATCGGAGTCATCGAACCGTAATGGAGCGGCGTGCGAGATCCCGAATCGCACATCGGCGTCTTGTTCCCGGAATCCCTGTACAACGGAGTCTGACTTCCGGCGTAAGCTGGCGTGCGACCGTAACTGGAAGCGCTGCCGTCGCGGCTCGGAGTACCTGAAAAAATAAGAATACCCTTGAAATTTCCTGTTCTCTTTTTTTGCGAAATTCAAATAAAAATCATCTTCACTCACCGACGTCTGCGATGTGGTTCCTGTCCACGGAAATCGTCTGGCACGAGGTGTGCAGCTCGATACGAGCCGTGGATTGAGTCGCGTCCTTCACTATGCCGATGTTGCCCTTGTATGGTCCCCTCGTGATTTTGATTGTGGTACCGATGAGGTCTCTGTCGCGGGCTATCCTGCCGCGGCCCCCTCCCTGTCTGGCCGGGCCCCCAAAACCTCCATAACCTCAAAAGAAAAACAAACAGACCCGTAATAAATAATCTGCCAATTAGACAGTAAAATGATCTGTCGGTGTGCAAAACTATGACAAAAAGTCTGTAAATCTGTTAGTGAAGCCGTTTCAGTGTATTATAGCTCATCAGTGTGGCTGAAAGCATAATAAAGGCGCAGAAAAGGTCCCTGTAAATCTGCCAATTAAGCTGTTTCGGTGTAATATACCTTGTCAGTCAGACTCAAATTGTAATAGAAAATTATTCTGGCAAAGTGTTCCACACCTAAAGGGTGTAAGTTAGTTTTCGTTTAAGTCATGAAGTGAGGAACAAATCCACACATATTTTACAAGGAGAGAGGTACAAAAGTCATTCAAATAAAGTTTTTACCATGTTTGTGTATCAATAAAATGTTGTACATTTTAGAATGATTTGAGGTGTTACTTGGCAACTTACTGGATCCGTAAACAAGTGTGTACAATAATCATAATATAGATTTGTCTCTTTACGCTTGTTTTCTATTGAGTTGAAGCGATATTAAGCTGATAAAAAAAGGATATTATTCATTGATCATTTTATTTATTTATTGAAGTTTTTAATTTAGGCTACTTTAGGATGTGTTTTAACAAACTTATTTTTATTTTCAGTTATTCCAAAGTTTACAATATTTATCAAAAAATGAAAATGACATATTTCCACAATAAGTGTTTTGTGTGTTTATATTTAGACTAGAATTTGACAATATTAATTATGCTATGTATTCTTCTATTAACACTATGCTGCGCACATGCAACACGTTTTGCCGGACATTGATATTTTTGGTTACAATTCATTAAAATAATTGGAATATATTGTATTTAATTTTTGTGTATTTTATTGTACCATTTATAGAGTACATATTGTATCTTATTATTAAGTGTCCAGAATGTAAAACAGTAACATGTTTTCATGTAACTGGTTCCTGCTTTTCTAAAGTGGGCAAAACGAAAAGAGTTTTGTGATTTTCTGTTTGGGGAGGTTTTTTTACACAAAATATGATTGCAGATAAAAAAGTCACTCAATATTTTTTTACATACCGATGGTGAAGTGTTAATTCCACTTTCTTTGTCATGATACAACTAAATCTATTAGGTACATCCATTAAATTACCCAAAAAAAACTCACCTCCGCTAGAAGGATGCATGGGAGAATTCCTCCTGGGCGACATAAACTCCATTCCCGTCGTTATGTCGGCGTTGTTGATGCTCTTGTTGCCTCCGGCCAGCTGCAGGTGTTTCGTCTTGCACACGAATATCCCGCCGTTCTGCAGGAATTCGACGGAGTAGAGGAACGCGAAGTTCCTGTATAGATGTTTGATTTCGCCGGAGAAACCGGAATGGGGACCGTCGACAACTTTGACCATGTCCTTGCGGTGCAGGTTGTTGCGGTACGAATCGAGGGCGGCAGTGAACCTGTTCAGTCTGCGTTTCTGCAGGGAACTCGGCCTGCATTCCACTACTTTGCCTAGATGTCAAAGAAAAAGTCAAAAGTATTGGTTGGAGTCAATGGAAGATTAAAAGAATGTGTTATATTAAAAATTATTAATTACGGTAAAGATAATTATTAAAATGAATAGTATTAAGTCGTTGATTTCATGATAAAAAATTCAGATACTTCAAAAAAAAAACTCAAACCAAATCAGTAAATAAGTAAACAGTTCTGTGACACAATCATAAAAGATAGTTCAACTTTTTACTCTTTATTAACAAATAAAACTCCCTTGTAGTTTAAGAGCTATTTTTTGCAGTATCAGTTTGTGTAAGTGCAGTATTAGTATGACAAAAATTTAGGTGTGAAATGGAATATTCCTCTGGCCTTATATTTTAGAAACAGAATAATAAACATCAATATCCTTTCAAAATTAGAAGATAAAAACCAACAACTTTTCAATCATATGAGTATAAAACAGTATACTTTTTCTAATTATGGACTAATTTTAGAATTTTAACAATAAAAATAGATATTGTTTCAAAATGTGTACACAGAAGTATAGCACCAAATAATTTTCAAACTGTTGACTTGTTTTAGAGTTAGAACAATAAAAATTGGATACCTTTTGTAACATATCGATATAAAATGGAATATTTTTTTTCCAGATTTGGAAAAATAGGAACTAGTACTAGTACTTGCCAAAATGTACATACAGATATAAAATCTAGAATACAAACAATAAAAGTATGTACTTATTTAATTAACTAAGTATAAATTTTGCAATTGTGGACTTATTTAGGATTAGAAGTACTTTAACCCAGGAATTTAAAAATAAATTAGGTACCTCCTGTGAGAAACTATCGTCTTGTGTTACCATTAGAATACTAGTCAACATCTACTAAATATTTTCCTTTTTTTTAAGGCACAAAAATGGGAATCAAGTACCTTTTGTTAAATTTTTCACTATGCAATCTAAAAATTAATCTCCTGTATTTCATCCAATCATAGAAAAGCTAAGAAAACGATTAACAAAGACAAAAATATTTGTTTCAAAACTTTTTTGTCTGTGTATTATCTTCAAATTTGACACACATATTTCCTATATAATTGTGCATTTTTTGACCAAATTTAAAGTGAATCCTTCAATGCCAGAGGGCTTAAATTGACCTGACCTGACCTTGCGTACCACTGGATAACCCTTAGTAATAATGTATATCAAGTAATTCTGCATTAGTTTATGTTATTGTTATTCATATTAATTAAAGAAAAATTGTAACCCTAAAATGTTAATTTGTTATTTGGTAGTGCACATGTCGTGGATTTAAAATGATATGTTGGCCCATTAGTCAAAACTATTTAATACACTTTTGTTACTAAAGCACACTTTGCAAATCTTAGAAAAGAGCAGAAGTCTCCCTGTATATGATGAGCTGGGTAAAATTTTTGAACGAGTATCTCTCGAAAACGGTTTATTCTATCGTAACGTAACAAGAAAACCTTTTTTAAAGATTATCACTTATGTAAACTTGAAAAGAATGAATCTAATTCTCAAAAAATAACCACTTAAAAAAATCAAGTTTACATAAGTAGAAAGTTACATCTGATTTATTTGAAAGCATGCAAATGTATTTAATTTTCATCCCAAATATTTTCACCACAGATCTATAAAAGGGACAAAAGAAATAGATTCCTAAAGGTAAAACTACATTAATTAAAAAAGTCCGGTATGCCCTTATTGTTTCGCTTACCGTGCATATTCAAGACGTGGAAATTCTCCCTCTCGAGCCTAACGATGACGCCTACGGTCTCGGAATCCAAGTTGACGAGGTCGCCCCACTCAAATTTACCCAGGGAATCGACACCGCTCGCCATGTCGGTACAGAGCTGCAAGTCCTTGGGCAGGATCTCCATTTCGTGCATCGTCAAGTCAGATATGAGCACCACCCTGTTGTTCTCCACTCTGACGATGAGCCCAGTGTCTCCCTCGTATCTGCCTGTTGGAGAAAAGCGACAAACACATGTGGATTCAAGCAGAACAGTAAAAAAAGACACGAGATTAGATCTTTTCATATCTCACCTGCCAAAACCTTGACGTGATCACCCATCCTGAAATATTTCTTCAGTTCGGACGCCTGGAAGACCAACGGATCCTTCAAGTCTTCGTGTTTCGGCATGACCGTAATCATCGATCCATCTATGCTCAGGATTTTGCCCTGAAAAACCCAAAATGCATCCCATTTCCTATCATCAAAAAAAAAATGAGTAAAAACCTGCAAATTTATCAATTCTCCCTCGCAGACTTCCACGTTATCCCCGGCGCTGAAGGAATGCGTCAAGGTCTTGTCCTCCTTCTCGGGAGGTATCTCCAAATCGATGCCCTCAGGTTGTTCCTCGAACCTCTCGAGTTCGGCTAGCGTCGGTTTCACGCCGTCGACTATAACGGCGCTCAGGGTGAAGTTTTTGTACAGGAAGCCCTTGCGGGAGTAACGGTTTCCCTCGAAGATGAGGAAATCACCGTCGGACGTGACTTCTCCGCCGATGGCTCGTATGGCCTCGGGATCGAACGGTTTGCTCGCGGGGCGACGCTTTTTCTTGCGTTTTTCAGAGTCGTTCTCCTGCGTTCGGTGTCAGATTTAATATCCATACAATTACTGAACTATAGTAGTAGATTTTGTATTCAATGCGCAATCAAGATGTGTCAAAGATTTCATTTCCATACCAGTACTGAATATATCTAAATATACTAACCAATACATGTATTCAGCACTCAGTTTAGCCTAAATTTGGAACCGAGACACATACACTGATTTTTCAGTCTAATCTAAATTAAGATGTGTTAGATTCTATTTCTGTATAAGTACTGAATAAAAATGTACTAAATACACGAACTAGTACATTAATTAAAAACTTCTACACAGTATATTGTCGCATACCCTCTAATCACCCGCAACATCGTTGCAATTTTTCATTTAGTAGATCTGTTCAAAATAAAAAAGAAACATGACAACCCCGTAAAACGTAAAGCTGCGATTTTTACCTAAATACGGAAATTGAAAAGATCGAGGAGTCACGTTCGGGCTTGATCAGCGAGAGGTTGCGACACTACCAACCAGGTATCCCCATTAATTAAGAAAAGAGGATGTAAGTACAATAACTCACGTAAGTAGTAAATTTTATTAACCTTTATTCTCTTTAATAATTCCCTACCGTTGATTTTTGTGTGCGTAGATAATTTTTACATTTTTATTTTGTGAATAGTGTAACTTGTTCTTTATTTTTTGTATGTCCCTGTTGAACTGATCTGCCCATTGTTTGTAAAATTAGTGTTATTAAATCTAGTGGCTTGTATACGGCATTTGACTTACCGATGCAAATTTTGAAGAATCTACAAGTTACAAAAAAAGAAAGGGCGCCTCCACCATGTGTCGCATTTGGGCCTCAGCGAGAGTGACACCTGAAGCGGGACGGGATCAGGGATGGTCAAGTCAAATGCCGTATACAAGCCACTAGATTTAATAACACTAATTTTACAAACAATGGGCAGATCAGTTCAACAGGGACATACAAAAAATAAAGAACAAGTTACACTATTCACAAAATAAAAATGTAAAAATTATCTACGCACACAAAAATCAACGACAGGGAATTATTAAAGAGAATAAAGGTTAATAAAATTTACTACTTACGTGAGTTATTGTACTTACATCCTCTTTTCTTAATTAATGGGGATACCTGGTTGGTAGTGTCGCAACCTCTCGCTGATCAAGCCCGAACGTGACTCCTCGATCTTTTCAATTTCCGTATTTAGGTAAAAATCGCAGCTTTACGTTTTACGGGGTTGTCATGTTTCTTTTTTATTTTGAACAGATCTACTAAATGAAAAATTGCAACGATGTTGCGGGTGATTAGAGGGTATGCGACAATATATACCAACTATGTTACTTAAAAGCAGTTCTTGTACTCAGTACATATACTGAATATTCAGCCTACCTCAAATTAAAATGTGTCAATAATTCTATTTCTGTACTAGTACTAAATAGATATACTAGAACATATTCACTATTTAGATGAGATTTAATTTTGAAAGATTTAAGTATAAGGGCCGTTTGCCACACACACACACATACAACAGTAAAAGTCATTGTTTATGAGTGGGTTACATCTAAGGTCTACTTTTCTCTAGCAGTAGAATAGACGTTGCATTTGCTATTGTATAAAGAGGGAATTTAATAGATTACGGTTAGATTAGCTTTATGTTGAGAAAATCACGATTAGAACTACAAAAGGGCGCACACATATGTATTGAAATACTTACTGAAAAGAATTTGTAATCACAAATTGAGAACAAAACCCTACGCTTATTTCTTGTATTGAAACGGCACGCGCATCTAATTTTCAGTATAATAATTTTAAGAACTTATTTCAATACTTAAATAAGTATAGTGGCAACCGGCTCTAAGTACTAATAGCAATACCACGTCTTGCACTCGGTTCATATACTGAATATTCAGTCCAGCCTAAATTAAGGTATTTCAAAGATACTATTTCCATACAAGTATTGAATATATGAACTAAAAAACATGCATTCAATACTTATATTCTGTACATACATTGAAAACTAGAAGCATTTTCCATTGCTCGCGGTATGTCGTTTGGTTAACCGCGGCAACATACTGCTCGCTTTCCATTGCTAGCGGTTACCTAGCGGTTTAAAACAATGACGTCATATGACTAACCCGGTATGTTGAAGTAACATACCGTGCTCGAAGCACGGTTACACACAGTGGTATGTTATCCATCTTTGTTTTGTTTGTATGCTATCCTTCTTCTGTAGTGTTTACCGGTGTTCACCTATTTCAAAACAAAAGATGGGTAGAACACCATTAGGGATCATATACTGGCGGCTCAACTTTTAACTGTATAAAAGTAAACAAGCAAGAGGGTTATTTGTCGACGAGGAGTGATAGAAGAAAATAAATTTCTTAAACTACTTGGCTTCTCATTACGTCCCTTTAAATATACAATCTTTATTTGATTATTCACATATAAAAGATGTGCGGGTATTTTCAGCCATGTTGCCAGACCTTTGATTTAATCTGTATAAGACGAAATTACATATAGTAATTTTCAATTTTATAACATAAAATAACATAAAACAGGTTTGTAGAGGTTAGAGAACGGCGACGCTTGTTCGCAACAACAACAATGCAGTAACCGCGTCTGTAACCAGTCCATTCCATTGTATTGTTTGATGACGTCATACTCAACTAACCGCTGTCAAAATTACATCTAACCTCTGTCAATTTACTGTCAGTAGAAACTTCAACCGTAACATACCCGGTTAGTCAATGGAAAATGGTTTAGGTTTAGTCTAAATTTTGACCTAACAATTCCATTTTAATACAAGAACTGAATACATGCACTCAGTATCCTTAATGAGTAGTCCATCTATCCTACCAGTACTGAATTCAGTATCAGTTGTTATACTCAGTGGCAAACACAGTTTAAAAAAAAAATAGTATGGCTCCGAAATTATAAGCAAATGACTTATTAACTGAAGATATTTCAAAAATGTTTTGCCATTTCTGAAAAAAGGAGGGCAGTTGGACAGAACCCCGTTGGCTTAGAATTATATGGAAATATCAATGAGGAAATGTGTTCTAAAACATATAGTTTTATTCAGGATTGTTTTAATGCTAGTTTCATGATAGTTAGACATTGTAAGTAATTATGAATTATTTTTCTTTCTAGACTATAAAAGTATTTGTTTTGAACAAAATCCAAAAGAAGTTAAACTAAATTTTTTTAGCATGCTTAAAAAAAAAGTCCAGTAATTATTTTCATCATAATATTGTGCTAGAATATATGCAAGACATTCAGCAACGACCAAAAAGAGCAGGTACAAACTATTAAGAAATTAATCAACGCCACTTACAGACTGTGTAGTTCGCAATGCCCCCCTCAATCTGGTGTAATCGATTCTCGGCAACAACTTCAAGTGAACCTGATTCTGCGCCATGTCGAAGTAATCCACTTGGGCGATGTCATCCTTATACAAGCCCCTCTTCAAACGGACCCACTGCTTCGGTTTCAATCCTGCGAGAAAGAAACCATTCCAATTTCATCGGAGAAAACGACAGATTTAATCAGTTCATCTTCGAGTCGTTACACGAAAGAGAACTCACCGGCTTGCTCCTTCACCACCCGCAAAACATCCGTCATTTCCTTGATAGGAACCATCTGCTGCTGCCAAATACCGACACGCAGATTCGAGACGTTTTCCATGGCAGACTTCACGTGAGACTTCTTGTAAGCCTCTATGTAAATATACCCTTTGACGCCCTCCGGGATAACCACAGATTTGATCTGGAGGGGCTCGCTGGTGTTTTGATAAGTTAAGAATTTTCTCATGAGGAGGAGGCATGTTGCTTTTTCCTCCCCAATGCGGCATTTTACCATCCATAAATTCGGATCTCTGTGCAAAACAGTTTTTAAACATTATGTAATGCAAATCAATCATAACGCTTACTTGACACCAGGAAGGAGTGTTTGTTGTGTAATTTCATCTGACATTTCTTCGCCCCCATCACCAAAGTGTCGAGCTGCCACGCTGTCGTCTGCGTACTTCTTGCGGAGGTATTCTTCTATCTCCTGCTCTTTCTGCGTGCTGGAAGAATCACAGTAAAACGTCTTTTGCCATTTATTTCGGTCATACTCACTCCCATAGATTTGTTCCTCGTCGTCTACCTTCGATTTCACGAGCTGTGGGACCCAATTCATCCACTTCGTTGGCCACGATTCCAATTTCTTGTGCCCCATCCTCCCATTCATCTTCATCCTCTACTTCATCGTCCACCTAAGATAACAAATACGAATTACAAGCAAGCAAAATAAATGGCAACATATAAACTTATAGCTGGTAAAGTTGCTTACCTCGGCTTCGTCAATGATAAATCCACCAAACCTATCCTTCTTCTTCCTCTTACGCCCTCTACCACTATCACTGTCTTCCTCTTCACTATCGTATTCATCTTCGGAATGCAGTGAATCACCATCTGGTTCCTGTTCGTCTTCAACTTCTTCAGGTTCTGATGCATCTCTCGCTTCAGACCTACAAATAAAAGAACTTTAATTCTCACACGACGGGTCAACATAGCTTAACACAAACACACAAAGTGAGGTTATGTAGAGATCAAACTAGAAAAACAGACACAACACGAGAATATTGATCTCAAAAGCGCGAAAATGTTTCAAAAACCCTTAAACACAAAACAACACATCGATTTTCGTCTTCTAATCACACTAAAACACTCGATTTAAGCGAAAAACACTAAAACTTACCCTGACCTACTGGCTGAACGAGACCTGGATCTGGACACTGATCTGCTCCTGGTATTCCCTCTGGAACCTCTGGAACGCACGGAACCCGCGTCAGAACCATCCTCTTGGTCAGAATAATTGCTGTTTTCTGAATCGGACATCTTAGCTAGCTTCGACGGTCGAAACTAGGTTATGTTTGCGAATCCTCGACGATTCAAGAAGTTCTGTACGATCCTATTGATCTTCACGGCAGGATGGAGAATACCATCCTGTTTTTAAGCCATTTTGTTGATAATTTAACACTTATTCAACGAAACACACTGTTTAACAACAATCTGCGACAAATTTGCTGCTGGCGTCTGTTGAACTGTCACTGCTGCGAAAGTCAACTGTCAATGTCAATGTCTACATAGAGMTGTACATCGTTTACTTATTATCGATTCACCTTGATTAATATACTATGATCTGTTTCTGTGATTATATAATGTGGAATAGCACAATAAATTGACCGATAAAATTGCGATAATCACACAACAGAAGAGATTCAATAATTTATTTGGTCTTGATAATGATTGATGCTGTCCTGGTCGGATTCGTTCCGAAGAATTGAGTACAAGGCTGGAACGAATCACTCCAACGCCATTCTTCGGTTTTGTTAGATTCTTTTTTAACTGAATTTGAAATTGGAAGTCTGTATTTGATAGAAAAATCTCATTATTTAACAATGCCCTAATAAAATTATATGCTTCAGTTGATTATGAATTGATTTGGTTTACAACAAAAGCAGTTTTCTGCTAATAAAAAATGATTGGAGTTCCAAATCAAAAACTGAAAATTTTTTGACTGTATATTATTATGTACATCATTTATTTATATTTTATTATGATAAAAACCGTTATAATAAGGGATGACAGTGTTTTTATTCCTTTTAAACGCGTAAGAATGATTACAGTTACCTTTAATATCGGTACTAAAGATTGTTGTCAAAAAAGCAGGTACATAACCTAAGGTTTTTGCAGAACGATGACTTTAGTTAAAAGTGCACAAATTCTGCTAACACAGTGCAGATTAGCAGGTAATTCTGCTGTTAAAACGAACACAGTAGCGCCTGTTTTCACTAACAGAAATCCCAGGAATTTGGAAAAGTTGCGTGTAGGTTACAGACCTAGTGGTTATGGCTTAGAAAAACCAGGGAAATGCTTTTGGCACAAGTAATTATCTCGTGTTGTCCAGCTTTCATAAGCTTTCACAATCAATATTCATTTATAGGCTTGTGCTGACACCTTCTGGACGATACGTAACAGCCTCCATAGTTCACTACGAAAACGGCGAAGTTATCAAAGCCAGTACTCAAGAATGGGCGATCAAAAAGCAGCTATACAAAACAACAGACACATCGGCTTATATAAACTTGGCGCGAGTCTTGGCACAACGATGTTTACAGAGCGGTCTCATTGAAATTCGGTGCGATGTCAAACCTACCCGGCCGGACGGAAAGGTGGCGCTCTTTTTAAAGACGTTGGAAGAAAACGGGATTAAATTAGAAGAACCACCTGTCTTCAAGCCTTGGAGACCGTGGGATCAATATCGACCGGAGAAACCGTGGGAAATAACTGAATGAACACGTGTACATTGTAGTTTTTATTAATAAATTTCTACTAACAATAAAGCTATCTATGTTTATGCATATTTGTCCTTTATGTGCTTCCACAGTTTCTGTAAAGACGGGGAAATTAGTTTATTCTATTGCAAACTAGTTATGTAACATACCCCTTCGTTGTGGATATCGAAGAAAATGTCCACACCATGATCTACTGCTCTTTCGAAGAAGAAAGCAGATGTGATAATAGCCAAAGCGAAAGTAGACGTTCTTTTGAAGACTGTATTATACACAACGCTTGATAAACCCATGTTTTGGCTGGATTTTGAAAATATTCCGAGCTCACTGTGTACTAAATGACAACTAACGTTGACGTATTGAAAATGTCAATGCGAGTTGTACAGGTTGCATATCCATACTAAGATGTATCAAAATTTGTATTTAAATTATATATTCTTTCAATAATACATCGAAATTCGTTTATTTATTTGCTACTGGTGGCTTATTTATCTATTTTGCAATACGAGAGTCGAATTAAACGAAACAGATTTGAGTTGGCTGTACTGCAAGACGCCGCTCTACCTTACCGACCGCACCTGTCAATTGCCAATTCTAACCTCACTTTAACAGCAATCGTTCAAACTTGTAAAAACGATAATGCGTTATGCACAGTTAGTAATAGGCCCTGCAGGTAGTGGAAAGGTAATTTAACCATTATTTTAACAAATTCCAATTAATCTCCAATCGATTTTTAGTCGACCTACTGCAGTGTAATGGCACAACACGGCCAAGATGCAAACAGAGTCATAGAAGTAGTAAACTTAGATCCAGCGGCAGATTATTTTGACTACGAACCCATAGTAGACATTCGCGAACTGATACACGTACAGGACACGATGGAGGATGAAGATCTCCACTTTGGTCCCAACGGAGGTTTAGTGTTTTGCTTGGAGTACTTGCTCGAAAATTCGGAGTGGTTACGGGACAAGCTGGGTGAACAAGAAGACGATTACATCCTTTTTGATTGTCCGGGGCAAATTGAGCTGTATATGCACTTGACGGCAGTACAAAAGTTGGTTAAGAAGCTGCAGGATTGGAATTTCAACGTCTGCTGTGTGTTTCTGTTGGATGTACAGTTCATGACGGACGGTGCGAAATTTTTGTCGGGCACTATGACCGCGTTGAGCATCATGGTGAATCTCGATCTTCCGCATGTGAATATCTTGTCAAAGATGGATTTGTTGAGCAAGAGTGCGAAGAAACAAATGGAGCGATATTTGGAACCCGATTGTCATGCTATTATGGGAGATCTGGAGGGTACAACTTCGAAATTTAGCGAGAAATATTGGAAACTTACTGAAGCCATAGGACACTTGATTGAAGATTATTCGTTGATCAGGTTTATTCCGCTGAACATCAAAGATAACGAGAATTTGACGAATATATTGATTACGATTGATAATGTGTTGCAGTATGGAGAAGATCAGGATGTTCGAACGAAAGATTTCTTGGCTGAAGACGATGAAGATAACGGATAGTGTTAGTTGAATTTAATACAATTGTTGGAATAAGTTTTTTAAATATATGCTTTTTACTAAAATATTTGGTCAAATTCTTTTATAAAATAAATATGGCAAGTTAATTGACAGAAAAAAGTTTGATTAACTGCAAATTTTGAACTCATTTCTAAAACCAAGACATAACAAATCCACATATGAAAGATAGATAGTTGCCCATTTGGTATTTAGTGTTGCTCTTTCCGTATAGTCCTGATTTGGCACCGATTTGTGAAAAATAAACGATTTCCATTACCTGAAGAAGCTATTGAAACATTAAAAAATCATGTTTGCGTTTTTGTGTGCAGGAAATGATGTCTCAGTGATCAGATAAAAAAAGCATATTTATATTTGCAATTTCATCACACGCAATCAATCAAATTGGCAAAAATTACGTCTTGAAAAAATACGGCCGCTCAGATAAGTACTAATTTATGTGGACTTGTTTACCCAGGCGTGTAGCCTATTGTGATGAGTGTTTGGACTCAAAATTGTGGTGAAAAAGGCATAAGACGACGATTAAGTATTTATTAATTGTTGAACAAATTCGTAGACTGCAATAAATATGTAATACAAAAAAAATTAAAAAACTACACATAAGGACAAAAACCATTCAGCAATAAGGCACAAATAACAAGGATCGATAAGCTAACTAACAGTTTGTTATTAATGCCTCGTTCCCTAATCATCTAAAATCACGAACTGTTGTCAATAACGAATGTAAGAGAAACAACCGACTAAAATCTTCAACCAACGTCAACATTGGGCAATTATTGTTTACAAAAATAGGTCGCTAGATATGATGCACGAACTAGAGTATACACCGCACTATACAAGCGGGATATTGTTAGAAATTAATTAGCTTCTACGTTCTTGCCCATTAAATCGGCCCACGCCTGCTTTTGGGCCTTTAAATGCTCGCGATAGTGTTGGACACCCTGGACGTTGTTTGCCCGTACTAGAAGGTCATTTGTCGATGGCACTGGTTTCGAAATGGAGTCGGCTTTTTCCTCGGTTTTCTCTGTGTGTACAGTAAAACTCAATTATAACGTACTCCCTTTCCTATCCTACAAATATTCTACAACTAGGAAATGGCATAGCAGAACCTATGTTCCTGCTAATAATGCATTTAATGTTCTTAGCAATAAAGCTATACATACAAGAACTACTGAAAGTACTTTATTTTAATCGCTGAAGCAGCAAGAGTATTAGCACATGCATTCTTCAAGCAAAGACTGGAGAATTCACAAAGTGGTTGCTTGATTAACATTAACATTTCATAGATAAGACAAGACAAATAGATTGGCATCTCTTAGTGGTAGATTAGGTTCGCATTCTTGGCGCTAGCATCTGTTTAGTTATTTGATATGATGTGACAGTCTAATTGGGACCAATCTGTCACGAACATACATCACTGTTTGTTGATAACAATCGAGTTTAGCTTCTATAAAATATTCTTGAACTGCTGAATGTGTAAACAGTTAGTAATCACAAGTCATCATCCACCACAAAGCGCGAAATTATAGCCACTCAAGGCAACACAAATATTGCGATGTATGAATAAACATAACGCTTACCTTTCAAAGCAGACTTCTTCCTGGTCTCTTCTATATTGGCAAGCCCCTTCTTTATGTAGTCCTTGAAGAAGTCGCTGCTCTTCTTCAAGAAGGGTTCGATCTCCCCCTCAGGATGCGTCTGCAGGAAGTCGTACAGCAGGTTCAACCCCTCCTTAGTCTGCGCCTTGTCGCCGATCTTTTGGAAAATTTCCGTCAGCTGCATCTGGGTCTGTCGTGTCAGAGGTGACGTCGTGTTTGGAGTAGCGGTAATTTGTTTCACTTCTTCTAACTTCATGCTCTGGAAGGAAAGTTGAGAATGGTTCGAAAATGATGGACCCGAATATGGAGATGGTGAAAAATAGGGGGGAAGATTTACGAAGCTGACTTGGGAAAAACTTTTCAGTACTTACATTATCGGCTTGATAAATACAGGGAATGTCACTATCACTTACAAAAAATGAGAATAATCACACAAATGACACGGTCAAATGAACAGAAGCTTTGCAGTTTTCCATTAAAAAACAAATAAGTACACTTTCAACAAATACAGACGTTTATTTTGTCAAAGTCTCTTAGGAAGCAAAAAGAAATATTAATCATTGAAAATGAGGGAGACAAACATTTATTAAAGTATTATAAACATACCAAAAAGTAAATAAATAAAGTGTGAGATCAATGTGGTTTGATTAACATATAAATGATAAACACTTACTACAGCAACTTATAAAAAATAAATAAATATTTCTATTGGACCTATTTARTTTTTCTAGATTACTGTAGCGAGGGTTTTTCATGTATTATTTAGATTAAAATAAGATGCATCCTTATGTCAAAATGTCCTGAGTATGTATACCATCAAAAATATCAGACTTCGCGATGCAAAGGTAAAAGTTTTATTCTATTTTACTTAACTCAATTTTTTAAGACAGAATCTTTGGTCAACACTTTATTATAATTACAAAAAGAAGTCTTCATCACAATCCTACTAACACCCATGTCCCATTAAGTTCGTAACGCTCCATCTACAGGTCAAATTTCAAAACACCCGTTCCTCAATCTTATCTGTTAATCCACCTCTGTACAGCTTCTCTATTAAATTCATTCTAAACAAACCAAGTAAAAATGTGAACTGAACCGTCTATGTGGAGTTTTAATATTAAGATAAATTATGAAAAAATCCTGTCTTCTTCTCTTTATTAAAAAAATATACAGGGTCCGCCACCTAAAACTTCCCAGGCTCGTATTTTCTTTATTTTTTTACGTACAACCTGAAGTTATATGTCAAATTGTAGGTCTTTTTAAACTCTTTAAAGATAGCTTGGTGAGTGTTCAAAAAAAATTTTGCAGATTATCATATTTTGTATTTAAAGTTAATTTTTGTAAATATTTTTTTTTAACCTTACTTCGTATAATAAATATTGCTTCACAGTTGAATGCCGACTTTTGTCTTGTTCAATTTGTGTCATTATTATACGGGGTGAGGTTAAAAAATATTTACAAAAATTAACTTTGTTTGCGATATATCACAGTTTGCAAAAACAAATTTTGGACCCACACAACGCTATTTTAAAGAGTTCAAAAAGACCTATAATTTGACATATAACTTAAGGTTGTACCTAAAAAAACAAAGAAAATAGGAGCCTGGGGAGTTTTAGGTGGTGGACCCTGTTACGGAACTGTTAATCCCAGGTATATAAAATGCATACACAAAATAAAGAGAAATAAAAGTGGATTATGATTAAATAAAAAATATAGGGTGTTCCATTAAAAAAAAATCAAGTTATAGTGGTTTGAAAGAAGTAGAATTTAATCACATGTAGTTATCACCCTACTAAAGTCTAGGGAGAAGTTACCTTCGCTAATGGACAATTGTTAGTTCGGCTTCCAGAATATTTAAGTCAAAGCTTGTATTTTCGGAAAAAGTTCAACGCAGCCAAAACATAGAACAAGTGATGGCTATCGAGCATCTAGGAAGCCTCGCAAGAAAATAAAAAAAATACATAGGGGTGGCATTTAAGAAAAAAAAATTGATTACGGTCCTGTATAGCTGAAAATTATTGTACTGGATGCATCTTAACTGATTATATAACGACACAAAAAATTTGTTTATCCTTAATAGTAAAGTCAGTATCTACCGCCGACGCACTGGCTCACCCCGCATATTTTTTTAATAAACTGGAGGAGACAATGGATTATTGCACAATTCACCTCAAACCATGCAAAACCCCACCTACCTTCAGCAGCCTCGCGATGTAAACCTCCAGTTCCGACTCGCTGGTGTTCGGTATCTTCCCTAGGTGGTTGGTGATGGTGCCGCCTTTGATCTTKACGCAGGAGTGGAGGATGGTCTTGATGGTCCTCAGGGGCGTGTCGGACGGCCTCGCCTTCCACCACGCGCTMGGGAAATCTTTGAGGAACAGGTGGACGTCGAGCAGGACGAAATCGTAGTGAATCTCGTCCGCCCACGACGGGATCATTTTGATGACGCGCCACAGGCATTTCGTGACGAGGTCGACGAGCCGAGACGGGGCGTTCGTTTTGATCGCGTCGTGGAGGAGACGTGTCACGGCGCTAAGGAAAATATTACGTCGTCGAATTAATAAAACGAATCTAAAAATGGAAAGCAACCTCTTCAAATCAGCGACAAAAAAATATGCATTCAAACAAAAAATTTAGAATGCGACAACTGATTTACAAGGATCATTTAGATATGTGTAATTTTGGTCATTTACAATTTTGTATATATGATTTTGATTTCTTTAAAAAATGTAAATCGGGTTGGATCACGCGTTCCCTAATGCTGCAATTTGGGACCTTCGTTTTTTTGTCAGACATTTATAAACTGCAAGTAATTTGCTGATGACATTAAAATGTACAATGGAATAAGTTTGTTACAAAGCTTATTTTTTTTTATAATTAAAAGGACTTACCAGATAATGTTTGTATGATCAGATCTCTCGATGATCTTGACACATTGAAGGTTGATAACACGTACATAAGCACTGGCATCTGTACACTTTTCAAAAGTGTTATTTATAAGCAGCAGAATGAGCCGATACAGGAGATCTTTGATCACGTCCGTTGATATGTTCTTCCCTAACGATTTGTTTGTGTAAAACTGCAAGACAAATGGAATATAAGCTGCATATAAAATCAGGGCAAAACAGAAATTGAAATTCCGATAAAATGTTGAGCCTCACAGTGCCTGGGTGTTTGTTTAAAAAAATAAAAGTAGCGAGAAATGATAAAAAAAATTGTGCCACACAACAATTTTATTCAAATGCTGTAAACACTTTTTCAATTTATAATACTATTCAAACGTTTATCTTTAATTTGGATCACTTTTGTTTTTACACTAATTCTTACGGTTTACTTGTAAAAAGCATTGTAAACAAGGAGTACAATAAAAAAAGTTTGCATTTTTATAAACAATTAATTAAACGTGAAATGGAATTTGCTACACTAAAAATGAAAAATAGGGGAAATTATTCACATGAAGCCTCTTCCCTCGATGGTAATTTTTTTAGTTTTTTCATAGTTCTTAATTTTTTAAACAAATACCCGTTGATGTTATTTTTCTTCTTCTGTTGATTATTGGAATTGGACTTCATTTTCTCGAACAGCAAAAATTACTTACAGCATCTATGATGGTTAGCAGCCCCTTGTACACTTTGCAACCATTCTGAATAATGTCCAAATTGTGTGGGTCCAAATTTTGAAGTTGCGTTGCAACCGCCATCATGAACTGATCCTCGTAGTTGACCATCAGATTGCTTTGGCTTCCAGCCAAGATATCTTGTATCTGGTTGCAAGCCTGCGAAGTAGAAGTTTTTTCTTAAGACCGTAATGATTACTATGGCTTAATAACGCTGATAATATATTTATAACAGACGAGGAAATAGGCCGAAAAGATTTTTGATGCTGTGAAAGGTAAATTTTTAAAGAAAGTATATCCTCTCTAGAAGATTATAAGCCTCTATTACAAGTGTCAACCTTCTTTTAAAAGTGTGATGCTTTATTTCGAAAAGTGTGAAAAGTTCTGGAACTGACACTAAATAAACAAATACGTATTGTAAAACCTGCTGCAAGGTTTCTTAATACAAAAACTATCAGGAAACGATGAAGTGTCAGGATATAAGAACACACAAATAAAATGTCACTTGAAGAAAAGTTACCTACCTTTAATACAATGAGGAAATCAGATGACGCAATCTGCTTTATCGTCTGTTCAAACATAACATCTTCCGCGACTGTACACATCAATCTTGGCTTGTCGATGTTCCTGTTCAACGGATCAGTAGGAATAATTGGCTTTGGTGGAGATAATGGCATAATTCTAGAAACACAACAAAAAAGTTCTCAACACTGAACAATTACTGGAATTCATATCGTCTTAAAATGTAAATGCAACAATGTCAGAAAATTCTAAGGGGGCATTTAACTTTTTAGGAGGTTTTCTTGTAAAAGTTCTCATTCAAGTCGGACGTCTATCGTAACTAATTCAAAAAGATATCAAAAAAGAGCACTTGTTTGTTACTATGTTACTCTAATCGAGAAATTCATATCTGTGATTGTAAGATATTTGTTACCAAAACAAGGTAAGCAAATAAAGAATCTAGAATACTCTGAAAGAGTTCTGTCAAATTGTTAACACAGATAACTGTATTAAAAAAATTGAACAATGAAAGCATGAACAACATTTGAACTGACAACTAAATATACTAACATTATTCCAGAACACTCTATATTTTTAAATATTTTAACAGAAATGATATTTATGAAACACTATCAATCTTTTACACTTGTCGAACTAGCACAGTTCAAAAGAAAAAAAAACTCACTTTGCTTTGACATCAGCTCTGGTGGGCATAGTGACTTTTTCGTTCAAAAAATCCATATTGAACTCATTCAAGTCAACTTTCGGTAAATTTGCGCTAATACTGTCTAAACGGTCCATGACATCTCTGTCGAGATGGAATACATCTGGTGCCCTCTCCGTCTGAACCATTGGAGATCTAAACAAATAAATTGTGAAAATGTAAATAAACGTCCACAAAAAAAAACAGATGTTTTTCGAATGATTAGCATGTCGTGCGATGATAGCAAATTAAATAAAGCTGGTGATGTGCAAGTTTCTTACGCATGCTCTAAGTGTACAGGTAAACAGGCAATCTTACAAAATTAGTGGTAACGTTGGGATCTCATTTATAATTCTGAATAGGCCGTATGTTTCTGAGTTGGATATTACGCTGGATGACATTTTGAGAATCGAGAATTATGAGGACACTTTCAGCAAATTTTTCAACATAAACAGATCTAACTGATGGGCAAAAAAATCAAAGTAAGTGAACGAGATGAGCAGGGAGAAATGTTAAAAACCTAGAAGCTTGTAACCAATGTAATCTAGTTATTCCCCAAGAAAAAAAAAACAAACCCAATAAATGCAAAATTTCTATCGGAGGAAAAAGACAGATCTTCAATACTTGGGCAAAGATCACAACTAAAATTTTGTAAGTTTTTAGCTCATACCTTGCACATTTTTAGATAAGACCTATATATTTAGCAACTAAAAATGTAAAATTTTGAATTCTATCAGTTGCAAAAGACAAAAATCAATAACAATCATTCAAAATTTTTCATTTTATGTTTATTTATTTGTCACAAAAAGATTCGGGATTCCCAAATACATCAGCTGGAAAACATAAGTCTTGAAAATGTCTTACAGTCCCTCAAAAATCGGAAAACCATAAAAATCACCCAAATGATATATTTTGCATCTAGATTTTTTTGTTATGCACCAAAAGATACAAAATTTCAACATCCATCAGTAGAAAAATACAGATTTTGGAAATCTTTAATTCCTTAGAAATCAAGCAACAACTATATATAACTTAATTCCCTTTTTTTTCTCGTAACCTGCACTTAAAAAAAATCATTTTAAGGCTTACTTACTTTATTAGAAGACTTCTTAATCAACTTAAAGTAGGTACTAAGAAAAAGTCAGTTTTATACATTTTACACTATCTGTTATTTCTTTTTTTTTTACTGTGGTGCTGGATTCTGCACCAAAATAATGCATTACTTACAAACTTGTTTTATCAAATTTTAATGAATGAAACTGATAAAAATCGAGTGATTCGCACAAAGCAAAATTATCACATAATTGTATCTTTAAATCATGTAATTGTGTACATAATGTTCCCAAAGGTTCTCATTTTACCAACTGTGACTACTAATATGTATATCATTATAAACTCAAAAAAACGAAGTTTAAAAACAGCATGAAAGTGACGAGCACCAATTTCCACCAAAAAAAAATGCAACAAAACGCAAAAGCAAATGAAGCGACGATGACACAAAACAATTGAAAGAATTCATTTACCTAAATGCACTCAGTCGGTACGTTCCAGTGTTTCTTCTACAAAAACAAACCAAATAAATCGGCATGCGGCACAATTTATTCATCACAGAACAAAAAATATTGGCAAATCAAAAGAGTAAATTTTCAGACAAAAACTCGAGTCACTTACACGACTTGCACTTGCGGAATGTTGTCTTCCTCGACGTATTCTTCGTCTTCCTCCTCTTCCGGGGGGTTGGGGTCCTCCTTCACGGGAGACGGAATGATCTCCTGCTGTGGGGACACCAGAGTGGGTTCGATCTTGGCTATTTTGACGGGCAGTGGGCGTTTGCTTGCYCTCTTGATTCTTTCCTCCAAGAGAGACATGTCTTTGTCGGAAATCTGTAAAAATTAGATGTAGATGGTCCACTATTAATAAAATGGGGGTTTTTTCATGATCAGGTATAATTTTGTCTATTAAACAAAAAAACATTGGGGTTTAATACAATATATCAGTTCACTGCTTGACAGTTGCAGGTATCGACAGTTGTTTGTACTGACAGGTGTTGGTACTGACAATTATTAATTTTGGTAATCATAGAAAGTTCTATATTGCAGGAGAGAAAAACTGCCTGTTTAGGGGGAATTTTTTAAATTACATCCCATACTTTCCCATTATCCTGTCATGAAAAGAGGCACCTACCTGTCCGACCATTTTGAACACCTTATCCCCGACAAGATAGTACGCCTGGACGACGCAGTTCAAAGCGGCGTTTCGAACCGCGTTGTCCCTGTCAGAGATCTGTTTGGCCACTTCCTTGAGACAAGAGGCGGGCGACGGAAGACACACCGTCACGCCGTAATCTTCGATTATCGAGCCCATAACCTCCAAGCATTCGGCCCTCTGCCTGGCGTTCTTCGACTTGATGCCGTCCATTATGTAGCTGAACAGCCTGCTGATCGAGTAGACGTAGCCTATTTGCTTGAAGAGGGAACGGACGCCGTTACGAACTGAGTCCTTTGGATCGCCAATCTGTAATCGAACGTGTGAGGTCATGGTTAATTAAGATGGTTCGCTTGTGACAGCTCCTTTGTTCTTTTTTGCCCATTTTAGTGATAAAGAAAATTGTTTTCATTCTTTTCCTTCTTTGTCAGGCTCAATTATTGCGTTTACACTTTTCTCAATTAAGAAGCAATTAACTATACGAGTGTGATACATTTTTGAAATCAGGAAAAATATCCTTCTCAATGATGTGCCTTTTGACCCCCTTCCCATTTAAAAAAATGCAACTTGCGCCCATATCTCAGAAACTCAGAAAAAATTGATTTTGTTTTGCCTAACCGATGGATAGGAAGAGGTTCAATTAATCCTTGGCCACCGAGAAGTCCAGACCTTACTCTTTTGGATTTTTTTCTGTGGGGAATGGTAAAAGAGCAAGTGTACCAAACACCAATTGAAAGTGTAGAACATTTAGATAATAAAATATGTGATGCATGTAGATCCATCACTCCAGAAATGTTAATGCATGTTAAAAGATCGTTTTGGGCAAGAATTCAAGCTTGTGAAAACAGCGGAGGACGACATTTTGAGCATTTATTACATTAATGTTATTGAATAAACATTTTTCTATAAATAAAATTTGTTTAACAATACCGAATTTACTTAAAGCCAATGACTGAAGTTTATGTCAAAATTTACGAATTTATACAGCTCTCTTATGTTTTATATTTTTTAAGAAGATGAACAATTATCAATGTTACCTCTGCAAATGTATTTTGGGTTGCATTTTTAATTTCGACAGGGTCATTATCATTCGTGAAATATACTGTTTGGTTTGAATTAATTTTAAAACAGCCACAAAACAATTTCACATTTTCATTGACGGAGAAGTACATTTGATGTAATTTAGATTCGTCAGCTACTAATTGGTTTTGGACATGTACACTGAGTGTCTTTCAATTCAAAAAAGCAATAATGTACAGGGTCTTCCATTTGATATCAAAAAGTAGGCTGCGGTCTAGCAAAAGTGGTCAGCCTGTACAAATAAAAATGTTTTTAGATTATAATATAATCCTACTCTTAAAAAAAAAATTCCAAATGAATGTAAAACTTGTAGACTTTTAAAAATAAAATTTTTTTCTCTTACCTTCAGGACCAAATAAGGAATAAACGAGGAAGCTTCATTCTCCAACATGGTGTATTTGTTATCTATCAGCATATTAAAGACTGAATGCAGGTATTCCAATCCTTTGAGAAGAACCGACGGATTGGTGTCAAAGAAACGAAGCGTCAGCCACTTGAGGACGAGGTCCAAGTTGCAGATCAGCGCAGTGTTGTTATCTTGCAGATCATCCATAAGAGATTCTATCGCTTTGATATGACACCTATGGAGATTGATGAGGACAAACGTAACAGTACAGTTTTCATTCATTTCTTCAGTTTTTCTTTACCTAAAGTCCGAATGGAACATATTTGATATCAGAGTCCTGTTCACGTTGGCGGATATCATCTGTTCTTTGAGCAGTTCGACAAATTCTTCCCTCGGAGTGGTGAAGTTCCATTTCAGGACCTTCAGTTTTGATTCGTCGATCGTCCTCTGGKGTTTCATGTTGTTTATGACGAGMAGTGGAGAAGTGTCCACGTCGTCGTCTTTTTTTCGGTTCGCTGATGGCGCCTTGAGCGCGGGAGACGGCTAAAATATTTTCAAAAATTTTTCTGGTCGGCTTTGTTTCTCGTAACATGTGAAATTCTGGTAGATGATTTCAATAATTATCTCACTTTCATAAATGCCTAACATGTCTATAAATTTCAGTTATGTAAAAAGTTCTACTTAGATTTCTTTTGAAGATAAAAAAAAAATCAACACGTACCGACAATTTTTCTTTACACCCTTAAAATACCTTTTTCATTCATTGCTTTTTGGGTGTAATTCTCCAAATTGGTTTCAACAACAATTTTCCAAATTATTTAACAAAAAACTAAATATTTGATTTATAATTTGATATTTTCTAAAGTTTGCTGGTCAAAGTGTCTAGTTTATCAAAATTTAATATTTCATTTTGCCCGTCAAAAATACTAAATTTCAGTTTCAAATCGTTCAAGTGTTTATAGTTTTTCGCCCAATGATTGTAATTCCATTTGTGTTGAACTTACAAGTGGATGTAACTTTGAGACTAATTTTTAAAAAAGATAACAAAACAAATTCAGACAATAAAGTGTCGGTCAAAATTACCAAATTTCTTTGAAAAAGGAACAACATTGTTTTTGAATTAAAATCCTGTTGCAGTGTGATACAAAATGCAGCAAAAATCCAATAAATTTTTTTGGCATAACTTGTAAAACAAATGACTATAAACTATGTAATACAAAACAGTGCAAATTTAAAAAAAAAACACTGAAAATTGTTAATTTACTAGAATTTTTAACAATTGCTATTTAAATAAATTAATTCTACTTCAATTATTTACACTTTTGTGTAAACACACTGTCAAAAAAGAAATCATATTTTAACCGAGGTTGTGTTGTCAGGTTTTTGAAATATCATGAGTATGGAATAAAAGTCCTAAAGCAGATCTCTCTTTAGTTTTTCTTATAAATTTTTGGATTATAAGCTACAGTATTTAGAAGCCTTTAATAAAAATACTTGTGATATTCAACAACAAAATTCAAAATTAATAATACTTGAACCAATCTATTAAAATAAAACACAATATACAGTATATTGCAAATTGCAGGAAGTTTTAAGGTTATTACGGTTTTTAATTTAGCCTGCTATTCAACTGAATTTAAAGTATAATTCATCATTGTTTTGGCTTTGGGAACAGTAAAAATGTATTTTTAAAGTTTAAAATTCTCATTACATTTTTAAAGGTTTTATAAATTCGATGAAGTAGTAAGATATACAAATACATGCTTTCCATTTCGTAAATAGAAGAAATGAGATGTCAAAACTCAAAATTTTCAAAACAGAAAATATCCATAGATGAAATTTTCTTTAATTTAACTCGATAGTTAAAGATATTCAAATTTCCTATACAAAATTTGTCTGTTTCTATTCAACCAACATAAAAATGACAATACATGACAGGTCAAAAATGTCGTCAATACCTACTACTGATTTTCTTATGAACACAACATTTTTAATCACAAAAAAAAATAATAGGAATAAATTCGGGTGTACATATTTCAATTATTTATCCAAAATAATTGATATGAAAACACCTACCTTCCTGACAGCATTCTTCGAATTTGCGACTGCTTTCGTTCCTCTGACAGCTTTGTCTTCCCTCTCCGGAGCAAGGGACTTCTTTGGCAGAGCTTTCACCGGAAGATTGGGCCTCGCCTTGTCCAGCGCTGCCATCACGGCAGTTTTGGAACTAGGCTGCACAACATTAACATTAAACATTAAACTCGAACTGAAAAACAAAGTTTTCTTTCAAAGGCTCACCTTCAATTTTTCCACCTGTTTCGCCATGCTGTCGTACCCCAGATGGATCATAATCCCGAGGACGGCGTCCTGTGCGT
Source organism: Rhyzopertha dominica (assembly GCA_025024175.1). Classification (NCBI taxonomy): domain Eukaryota; kingdom Metazoa; phylum Arthropoda; class Insecta; order Coleoptera; family Bostrichidae; genus Rhyzopertha; species Rhyzopertha dominica. Next base: position 824,221 of record QCXZ01000075.1, read on the forward strand.
TTTTACGAACATCGGCGTTTCTATCCTCCAAATTTGCGTAGAGATGGGGTATGCAAATGAGCAGCTCCTCTTTGGGCACGGATTTAACTGAAAAGGGACGTAAATAGTAGAAAAGAAAAACACTTGGGTAGTAAGGAATTACTTTTTGGTAGTTTCTCGGCTAACCACGCCCACAGTTCGGCCCGCAGCATCGGCGAACCCGTTTTCAGAGCGTCGCCGATCATTTCCCCCTCGAAGAATTCTTTGTAGGAACACTGTTCGCCGAAGGTGTTTATGGCAGATAACGAGGCCGATCTTATCCAAGTTTTGCTGTCTCCAAGTCCTGTTAAGAAAACAAGACGTCAATTTCCTAAATTAGTCAATATTTAAATTAAATTCTAATAAAATTACACAGATCTTCGAAATTGAACTTTTCAAAAGCTTGTTTATTGCATGGTTAATGTTTTTTATGATACCCATCACGTCACATTTACCAAATACAGGTAATTTTGAAATTTGAAGGAAAAATATGTACAGGGTGTTCCCGCTAAGTCTACAATAGCTAACTTTTTTATTTGAAATTGTAGGGTAGTGGTTTAAATGGGAAAGCTTCTTGATTTTTCGAGAAAAATTTGATGGTGTTTACAAAGAAACAATTGAACATCATCTATCAAAGATATCGACTACAAGTTTGTTATTTTTTAAATAGAACGACCCCACTTTTATAGCGCATTCGATTCACCACATCAAATTAAACAAAAAAGCATCAAGATACCAACACTCTATAGTCATTTGTAAAAAAGTTTGTAAAAGAGAATGTGACTTTTCTATTAAGTTTGCTGTAAGGTATGTTTTTTTCTATGATAAATTGACAATTAATCTGCAATTTAGGTAATTATTATTTATTTTTTCTTTCCACTCCTTTGAAAATGTTTATTTCTATTTTGCGCTTACAAGCTTATGTTTATGCGTGCTACTGTTGTATCATTGTTTATTGTGCATAATTTTGGAAATTATTATTTTAATTAAAAAAAAAAGTGACGTGATACGCAAAAACTAAATTTATATTAGGAATCAGCAGCCCAAAATCATTGTTTCAAATATAATTATGTAGAAAAAACTAATCACTGACCTGTTTTATTAACGAAAAATAAAACTGCACATTATCCTACAGACTGCGCCACGTCAGGCAGAGCCAAACCACGCAGAATAAAACATTCCCAACCCTACCTTGCAGCAATCCCGGGAACAGCACCCTCACGTGCTGCTTACACGGCGCCCCCATCGAATTGGCCAGGTTCTCGCACACGCTGAGAGCCGTCTGGGCGATCTTGCTGTTGCTGTCGACGAGCCTCAGGGCCAGGGCCTGCGGCAGGTCTCCGATGTTCGGTTTTATCGACCTGGCCTCGGTTATGATGGTCGCGACTCGCGTCAACGCCTCGTTGCGCACCTTCCAGTTCTTGTCGGACAACTCGTTTATCAGAGGCTCCGTGATCTGGGCGCTGATGTCCACGCGGGGCAACTGATCCTGAACGGGGACGGGCGGCTCGGCCGACGACGAGTCCTCGTCCAGTTGGTCGAGACTGTCGCTACTGGCCGCGGTACTGAGACCTGGTGGAAAAAATCAAGTTCATACTTTGATATTTTGTTAATCACAACAAAATATACAGGGTGAATTTTTTCGATAACCAGTACGGGGATCTCGAAAACTAGCAGAGCTAAAAATTTTTTTCTTTTAAAAATTTAATCAAAAAAACTCACCCTGTAGATAAAATTACACCATTTTTACACTTTTAAAGTTCACTCACCTCTGGTTGGCGCAGGAGGCTTGTCATTTTCGTACTTATCGAATTCTGCGTTAATCAGATCTCGCAGAGACGATTTTTCGTTCTCAAAGTACACGTTTAGGTTGTGCCCCAAGTAAAGGTACAAAGTGCCGAGGAATGTGATTGCTGCCTGCCGAACCGCGGGACTGTTGGAAGCCAGTGCCTTTTTGGAGCTCTCGATTAAGGGTTTCGAGTTCATATTTCTGGAACGTCACAATTTAGAAGCGCACAGTTAGTAAGGTAGCACTAAGAAACGGTCTTGAGCTATTTTTAACTCTTTCACAAGTGACCTGGGTTCAGTGAACAAGCTCTTTACTTAACAGTCTCAAATAGCTCACTTTTTTATTTAAATTAGTAGAATGGTGGTTTCAATGAAAAAGAATCTCTAGAGTCGTTTGTTTCTGAGACATTTCAGGAGCAGTAAGAGTTCACAAAACAGTGATTTCAATGAGAAATTTCTTAATTTTTTTTAAAGATTCTTATGTTGATGAAATGTATTGAAGAGAGTGCAAAGATTTAGTGAAAAAAAGTACTAATATATCAATGACCTATAGGTAATGTCATGAAATATCATCAAAAACAAATCATTCAATCATTTCTAAAGCTCGGTTTTTTAAAATTAGTTGCTACTAAAACTCCAATTATAAAAATTGTAAATATCTTTTTCATATCTTTGCTCTGATAGATTATATTTATGTGATTGTTTTTTGTTTTAATTCTGTAAAAACGACATACAAATGTTTGGTGATTTTTTAACCTGCATGTAAGTACCGATCAATTTTTGTTTATTTTAATAGCTGGTTATAATTGCCGAGTCTGATAAAATTTAAAAAAAAATATTTTTTTTTAAATGCGTGATATTTATAATTTAACTCACAAGTGCGATAGAACTTTGTGAAAATTCAAAGTCAGGTGGAATACATACGCAATAATAATTTCAACAAATTTTTAAAACAAATTAAATTACAAGTTGCATGTGATTTTTTTTAAATTTTATAGTTTCCTTGGTTTTTCATGTTTTGCATCTTACTCAAGAGGATTATTATTGCCGACTAGTTGTTTTTAATTGTTTTGTTTAGCATGCTACTGATATAAAATCTTGTTTGTTTAACTATCTTCCCATKTGRCAAAAAAAAAGAAGAMATGATAATAAAAAAAAAACAATAAATGTAATTTCGTCTGTTTTAACCATTTTTTAACATTACAGAAAATTTAAKGAAAAAGAAAATTCGAATGTTTTGTTCAAATAAATGAAGTTTCCTAGGAGAAATGAGCTGTCATTCCCGAAACACAAAATGTACACATTCCATGATTTAATTTCTGCAGCGTTGCCACAAAAAAAAACAGTAACTATGAATGGAATTAATTTTAAAATGCAAAGCAGATGGGGTTTCACTAATTGTTTTTCCCAAAATTTTTGAAGATGACATTTCCACGTTTGTAGCAATCCTGTTCGATATTTAAAAGATAAAAAATGAAACATGCATCAAAAAACTGTCTTTCTTGTCTAAAATGTAGAAAATTAAGGCTGAAATCAATTTAGCACATTAAAAAAAAACTTGGTACTGTAATGTAGTACAAATTTAAACCTGATGTGAATTATCGAAAATAAAATTACTACTCACGTGAATCCGAACTCCTTTATCGCGTTCGACATCCACAGCAACGCCTCCTGTGTGACCTTGGGGCTCTTGTGGGCGCTTGCCACCTCGAGGACGGTCGGTGCAACGTAACTCAGGCTTGTTGCCTCAGCGATGGCCGTCAGAAGTTCGGCGGCGGTCGTGCCGTTCTTCGCATCTCCCAGTTTGTCGACGACGTCGTTCAGCACGCAATCGGCACAGGTGGTCGTGAAGACGCAGTTCTCCGCGAGAAACTTGACGACGTCGAGACGCGCCTTCAACACCTGGAAGTTCGTGTCCTTGAGGCCGGGCTTCCTGTTGACGACTCGGACGAAAGCCTGCGTCGGGATGGTAGAAGAGTCGAGCTTTTGTAGTTGGCTGGTTAGGTCCTCTACCGTGCCTAATCTGAAGAAGAGAAGTCGATGAACCCTTCGAAAATTTGCTTTAGAGTTTTTTTGGATGTTATTAAACAGTGCGTGAAGAATTTGTGTTTCCTGATGTGGACTGTTTGAAAAATGTGAGTAGGATTGACATTTTGCAGTTTTGTTAAACAATGTAAGAAGATTGATTTCAAATTTTTCTAATTTAGAACTCTACCTTCGAAATTTATCGATAAAGCCTGATGTAATAATTTGCAGTGTTTTGGAATTATCAGTTAAGTACCGATTTTGTAAACAGAAGAAATAAATTGTCAAAGTTTCCAATTCCTAAAACAAAAAGTGCACATTGTGCAAGGTTTTATTTAATTTCACTAAAGATACTAAACTCTATATCCAAAATTTGATAAAATACTTAATTTAGCATCTTCTGGTGAATAACTCAGCAAAATTTCCATTCAGGAAATTGAAGGAATTAATTGCCAAAGTTTAAAATCTCGAAATAGGGAAATCCATATTTCTGTTAAATATATTCATATTCCATTTCTCGAATTTGACAAAGTATTAAACTGAAGCACAACTCATCATCCTCGAAAACTTCAACTTATAATCAGAGGTCAAATATGTCGACCAGACTTTTAATTTAAAGAAAAATAGAACTGTTTCACACAAGACAAAATCGTTATTTATAAAAATCACTTTATTACCTTGTTTTCCAGTTGGTATCGCTTAACCCAGCCAACAGGTCAGTATTGATGAGATCGGCAACTAATTCCATCGCTTCATCGTCGCTCAGCTCTTTCTCTTTGGGCTTCGCAACGCTCTTGCCGACTTTGTTGCCTTTTGACTTCACTACAGTCGCGGTACCCGACGTTATCTTCGCCTTCGCTTTCGGAGGTGCACTACCTGACAAACCCACCCAAAAACACTATTACAACAGCCCGGACATTATGAATAAAAAAAAAACCTACTTGTCGGCCTCTTAGCACCCGATTTGGCTGCAGTCTGCCCATCACCAGAAGATTTATTGGTAACCGGAGCGGTAGTCGGACGTTCTTTTTTCACGGTGGGCACTTTCACCGTTATCACAGCCTTTTCGCAGCACTCCCGGATCTTCGTCATCTTCAAATTGTCCTTTTCCAGCTCGACCAGGAACGGGGCCACTGCCTTCTCCCCTACCAGCTTCATTAAGGTACCGAGGGCCTCAGAGGAACAATCGCGAACGGTGGGATCTATAAAATGTTGGAAATGTCTTTAAGCTTGCCAAAATCTCCGTAACGTCGTACCTGGTTCGTTGACGTTCTTTATTAAGGCCCCGGTTATGGCCTTGAGAAGTTTTTTGTTCAGTGACGTGGGCAGAGTTTTGGTGAAGGCCCTCGAGAGGAAAGAGGCAGTTTCCGATTTGACGGAGGGATTCTTATTGTTCAGAGCTTCCAGAACGTCGTCCAATATGGATTCCATTGTAGTCTGGAATGGAATAAGATCATGTGGGTAGAATTCAAAACAGCCAATCCAGTCTTATACCAGACATGAACACTATAATGTTCCTTTAATAACTAGTAACACAGAAAAACTGAAACTTAACTAAAAATAAAAATTAATAAATAAAATTTTGACATTTTTTAGTTAATTACGAGGAACAAAGTACAGAGAATTTTTTCCCTTCCAATTCCAATGATTTCCAAGGATGTATGAGAGGATTTACTGTGTCTTTTGACAAAGCCTTGCATGTTACTTCTCAGTAACAATTCTAAGAGGTTTTGGAAAATACTATGTCCCTTGTTGGAATAAAGGAACTGATGCCTTATATAGACAGTAACAAGTTCATCCCAGTTATGAATTAACAGACAGGATACAAGAATACCTGAATCAATCTTGGAAAAAAATGGAATACTCTAATGCAGAGCAGCAGTTGGAACCTGCTGAAAAAATTCGAACCAACACATAAACAAATCACTAATTTCGTTTAATGTTTTAGCTTCTCGAAGGGATAATATCTCCAGTTCTGTTTAAGTATCTACAGAGGAATTAAAAAAAAGATGAAGGAAAAACTTCAAGAAAAATATGCGAACCTTGAGTAGAGTTGTCTCATTGGAAAATCTTCGGCAAGCTATTTGTGCTCTGAAAGCCCGAAAAGCTGCTGGTTTTGGTGGTATTTACCCAGAATTCTTGAAAAACTTGGGGCCGAATGCTTTAAAATGGTGGTAATATTTTAGATACATGTACTTTCCCAAGTTAGTTTCAGAAAACAAAGGGTGATTGCTGTCTTAAAGCAAGGGGAATGAATGCTTTCCCAACATCAATTCAGAGTGTTTCTGGGAGAGAAAAGAAGCAAATGTAGGAACTTCCAAATACTTCTAATGAATTTCTGTGATACGTTTTTATTCGTTCTTTTGATGGGGAATATTTTATGTATAAAATTGAAGATATCTGGGGATGTATTTAGAACTTAATAACATTTCCAAGGATTTTTAAGGATATCTAAGCATGTCTAAGGGATTTTCAAAGATTTACATACCAAAAAGTATTTCTGGTTTACACCATTTTTTAACCTAATTGTAGTATGTATAATACATTTGCTCTACATTAGTTGTACGATTAATTAACCACCGATAAGAAATAAAAAAGACTCTGACCACGGAACTACATATTGTGATTTAAAGATTACTACACATCACATTCCAAAACTAATAGATACGGCAATTAGAAAAAGTTTTGTTAATGATCAAATAAGACTAGTTGCTATTTAAAATTTTTGAATTGGTTGTTACTGTGATGCCATCTTGATCTCTAAGAAAAACAGTCATTTTTAAGTGTTTCAGTATTTTTTCCGAATTTTGTAACATAACTGGTTAAAGAGCTTTTTTTGTCATTTTGAACTAAGGGGTGCATTGAAGGGTCCTATTTTATTGAGACTGTCAGCTAGTTTTGAAAAAATGTGACATACAAAATTGCTACATTTTTTTCATTTTCTGTCTTATTTAATTGAAAAAATGGGAGATGAAAAAAACTGTTTATAAAATATCAGGACAATTGCAAAATCATCTGAATGAAAGATGTAGACCTCCAAATTTTCTACAGCTTTCATTATAATATGATGGTTTTTCTTAAAACATGGTCATGACGATTTTTTGTAAAAAAAATGGACAATGTTATGTTAATAGTTGAAACAAAATTTCTATGAAGTATATTAACAATAAAGAAAAAGCTTGCTCTCCCACTATCAATTCCAATATCAAAAATTAAATTTGACTAGCTTCACTAAAATGTGTCGAAAACAGTTGATTACGAGAAAAAATCAAAATGCCTTTTTTTTCTGTGATTTTCCACCCTCCCTATGTGTATTTTTTTGCTTACACACCATATGTAGTAATTTTTGAACCATTACTTAAAATTTTAAGAAAAAACCAATCTATAATATTCTCATCTTAAACGTGTCTTTTAAGTAGATTATGATAATGCTTTTTCTCTGTTATAAATATGTATAGTCGGCTGCAAAATTTAATTTTACACGTGTATGTCACTTTGTTTGTGGACTATTTGTATCTAAAGAAAAACTAGAACCAGACCATTAAAAATAATCTAAAAAATAAAGGCGTGAATGAGTTAAATCAAATGCTACATATTTCCGATTGTATGCCTGCAAATAACAGCAAGAAAATTCTAAAAAAAAATAAAGAAACAACTTACTGTAGCGTAGGCTGCATCTATAGCCTCTCGAAGAGCAGTTACCACGTTCTGCTTCTTCTCCTTGAATTTCTCCAAGTACGCTGGAATACAGGCACCGGCATATTGCTGGAAACGTTTCTTCAGTCCCAACGCCAAGTGCGCGCAACAACGAGCCGCCAAACAAACGACCAGCACGTTACTGTCTTTTTGTATAACCTACAAGGGATCACGACATGTAAATTTTACTAAATATACATGACAATATCTAACCAACCAACCTTTTTCAAAGCCCGTATCAAGTCACCGTAGTCTCCATTCTCAAGCTTTGGCGTCTTAGTCAGGTTTTCAAGGTTTTCTAAAACTTCCTTTCGTTCTTGCCACTTTTTGGCTTCGAGCTTTTCGTAAAAATCTTTTGGGAGCTTGGAGAGTATGTCAACTGGATCCGCCAAGTCGTAGGGATCAACATGCGGCGCTTCTTCTTCGTCTTCGGCGCCCTCATCATCTAATAAAAATTATCTATTTTCACTTGTGAAACTGAAGATGTTATCATAGGATGGTTAAGCCCTGTTAAGGTTTTCTATAAAAAAACAACCTTTGTGCTTCTGTCAAATATATAAACAGTACATACTTATCTAAAATCTGTAAATAAACAAGACCTACTTGGTGGAAGACTAAGACACTTTTTGTATAATTCAGTTACACAGAAAATGACTGTAAATTAATGGAAAAACAATTAAATCTTTGTCGAACTCACTACCCAAAGCAAGTCAACAAATAAACCATTGTTAAAAAAATAACTGCCACGTACCTTCAACTTCCGCATTTTCTGCGACCATTTTCGCTTGTTTTTTCTGCTGCGACCTCAAGTATCTTGTAGGGACAGCCTTCTGCCCCTCAATTTTGGCAAATTCCGTTTCCAATTCGGAAATTTGCACTGCTTGTAAGCCCGACAAATGTTGTCTGCAAAAATACAGGATTAAATAAAATTATACCTGAGTAATATTTAATTTATAGGCCATTTATTGGTGGTCAAATTCCTAAGGCTTCGAGTGACAATTTAGAAGACCCTAATAAGTCTACAAGGGTGATGAAAATGGAGGTGGCGACTTTTTGTAGCTGAATGGCAACATTTTCAGTTTTAGGTGACGGCTACCACATAGTAGGGTCTGGCAACCCTGCCTAATGAAGATATTGAAAACTGGCTTAAAACAATCGAGATCTGATTGGAGTTTTTTACGGTTTTCCTCGCAAATGCGAGATCTCTATAGATCGCATAAAATTAACAGTACTGTGTGATGTATTAATGATTTTCATCATTCAGAAAAAATGTACACATTAACTTTTTCTACAACATCTCAGGGAATGTACTTTCCAGATGTGATGAAATTAGAGACTTACGTGTTATCGTTGACTGTAAGTTGTCTTTTGTTCAGCACATTGAAAATGTTGCGGCTGCTGCACTTAAGACTCTGGGGTTTATTATGCGTAATACTTCTGAATCCAATAACATTTTTGCTATAAAGTTATTGTTTTATCCCTTAGTTAGATCTAAGTTCGAATACTGCAGTGTAATTTGGAGTCCTTACAAGCAGCAAAATATTGATCTGTTGGAAAATATTTTAAGAAATTTTTCCAAGTAACTCTACTTTAAAATGTTTGATGTTTCCCCTACAAGACATTGTGATCAGAGCGCGCTATTAAATGTTGTTAATAAAGTTAATAAAGATTTTGTAAATTTGTATGTTTGTGCTCTATATAGACAAATATATTATGCTACTTCATCATTTACGCCCAAAAAATCCAAATTCCACCCACCAAACAAACAAAAACTAACCTCAAACCAGCTCCGATCCACTTGAACATCTCGATAACCAACAACCTGGCTTCATCCCTCACGGCCTTATCACGATCACTAAAAAGCACAGTAATCTTCTTGATCAACGGCTTCAAGTTGATCACCTTCGAGCCGAACTCCCTCAGAGCAACGGTACAAGCGTTGATGCACGCCGTGACGATCTTCGGGTTCTTCAAATCCATCCCCTTCACGAGTTCCTCCTCGACGGTGTCGTACTTCTCTATCTCTATGTACATCAGCGTCACCTGCAAGGCTAGCTCTCTGGTGCGTGTTTTGGGTGCCGCGATGCATTTTGTTACTATGCCGGACATGACTTCGCCGACAGTCTTGCCGGCGTGAGCGTAGTTCTCTACGAAAGCTAGCGTGGCCTCGAGACCCTTCTCTTGACCCATGGCGTTGCTGTCCACGACGAATTTCTTGACCMAGCCGAGGTACTTGCTGAATTCCGGTGATTTCTCMTCGTCTATTTGCCTAAAGAGCTTKGTGACTTCCTCATAACCGTTTACTCTTGCTTTCCATAGCTTATGAGTGCACCTCTCGTCTAGAGGTAGTTTTTTGTATTCCTCGTCATCCATCGTGGCCTATTTTACATGTGCTTCCGTCGTTTTGTGTACCTGCAAGGTGAAACAATGATTCATATGCCCTATATGGAACTAACCCACATTTTCAAGGAACCTTCAAACGAAAGGACCTCACCACGTACCTTATATTATTTCTTCGAGTCTCGTCAATGCATCTGCGACACTCCTTCTAATTCCTTCGTATTTTTAGAACGAATAACAAAAAGAAAACCAGACCGTTAGACTTCGATACAAAATGTCCACTGACAGATCCCCTCTACTACCTAACCCACTTTAATACGCGCGGTTCCGGTTGATTTTTCGACCCAGCGAATTATATAATTGAGTTATTTATTTTCGCGGGATGCGGTCACCGTTTGGATAACGTCAGACGAAGGAAAATGTTTGGATAATTGGGAAAAATTACACGCCATGCGTCGGTATGTCAAAAGGTGGAGGATTGATTTTAATTGGGACCAATCGCCTTGCGTCTGGCAAAGTTTACTTATCGCTGATTGGCCGGGCGTTGGGATAGAAAAGTGAACAGGGAAATTGGCAATGTTGCCGGATTGTGCAATTTTTCTTTAATGGTCTTTGGAAACTAACGAATAAAACTGAAAAATTCTAGTTGTTGAATTGTGTACAGAGGTGCACTCATTGTGAAACATTCTGAATTAATTAGATAGCTTGGGAACTAGCTGATTGTTTTAAATGTGATTTCGCCTATAAATGGTCATTTTCGAGAGCATCAAAACTATACCCTGATAAACCTTATGAAGCAAAGAACATTCAAAGCAATGGGAACGATTAATAGAATTTATTTGGCATTACCGTTGTCTGAATATTACTGACAGTAACCACCAGTTATATATAATAACTCACAATATTTAACATCCATCAGGTGTCCAATAATGACTGTCACATGTTGCAATACTCTTAAATATTTCTTTAAATTATAATTGAATGCCAAATTTAATGTATTTTCATTCTCAAATTTATGTTCTTTATACCTGGCAACATATTGCAGTTATTTCCTTGAATAACAAAGAAAAGGTGCATTGTTAAAAACAATAAAATACATATTATACATATACATATAAATCATATTTTTATACTTACCTATTACTGGACACTGCTCATTTATGCAGCAAATTCTCTGTGTTGAATAAGTGTAAAAAAGTGTACACCCTATTACAATTAAAAATTTATCAGTCCATAATTATAGGAATATTGGACGCTCCTTCGAATTTATGAAAGGTGTCGCTACATAATATATTGATAAAGGAAGAACAAATATACACATGTTTTGTTGAAATTTATTAACAAAAACTATACAATCTAATTATTATATAGATTCATATTCAATACCACAATGTATACAAAGTAGATCAAATTTGATTTTATAAAACAGTATTCGTCATTCAAATATGCTATTTATGACATTTTTCACCCCCATTTGAACACCTACATATTGTCATGTAAACCTTCGTAAAATATATCTCAAAAAATAACTAACTAGTGGAAAAAAACCTAATGAGAATGTAAAATAATACATTTTTATAATAGCTAGGAACAAAAACATTTAATATTAAAAAGAAAGCTAAATGATATGTCCCACGTTCTACAAAATACTGCATTTATCCAACTCCAAATTTGACACTTCATTCCACAACACTCAATAAAATCCTACATTAAAATGACATCTGAAAGCGTTACATCTTCATTTTTGGTAACTTTTCGACCAGCATCAACAATTTTAATGTTTATCTTTCACAAATTTAAGATAGGAGTAACAAAAATACAAAACTGCTGCTTCATATTAAAACTAATAAAAAAATATCAAAAGCTGCTTAAAAATTGGGTATGTTTGTTCAACCTCTTTACGAGCAAGGGTGACTTGTTAATAATGCAACATTTCAGTAACCACAAATCAATCATTCGAAATAATGCCATTTTTCATAATCCTCTGAATAATTTCCATCAATATTCTGTTTTAAAAGTAAAATATTTCAAAATTTACCCAAAATTTCATGTGTTATCAAAATATTGTGTAAGACAGCTCAAATCTTTGGTACATTGATAAAAATAACAAAAAAGAACAAAATAAAAACAATGTATTTTTTGTGGAACACTTACTTCAATTTTTACTTTCATGTTTTAAAATTAAAATAACCAAAAGAAACCGGCAAAAGCAGATAAACAGGTTTTCTTAAGCTAACAATAAAAAAATACTCGTTTTACTGTTCAAAAAATTAACTTATCGAACTTGATAGCTCATATCAAAGTTATGTTTGTCATTTCAAATTCTCAAACCACATCAGTCAGCTGTTGGTAAACAGGTTACATTCTTAACGACAGCCTATGTTGAAAAATTTACAAATTTTGAAACTAAAAATGGGAAAAACAGCAACAATTCAATGAAAATACTTCCGAATTAGTTTGAAATCGACACGAAACAATGGGAGAAGCTCGCAAATCAAGCTGAAATGGTAAAAAACAAAAATTATACTTACGGAATAGGATGTAGCTTATGTTTGACGGCAGAATTGGTAATTTTGACAGTAAAACCTAGCTGTAAAAGAATATATGGAAGACAGCAATGGAAATACACAGTTTTGGGCTATTAACCATCAAATACAAGGGACAGTTCGGTTTCAATTTAACCTAAAAAAATACTGAAATTGTTAATATCAATTGATTCAGAAATTATATTGTCACAGTTGAATGAATCTACTGTTATATAGGATACTGTAGCTTGGAAATTTGTCAAATTTAACCTCAATACAACACCAGAAATGTCAGATATCAATCGACTCCACAAATATGTTCAAACGAAAGCTTTGCTGCTAGTAAAAGGAAGCTGAACAAGAAAGCTAGCAATTTAACGCCCGAGATGTGTCTGATTTAACCTCAAACAACACTAGAAACGTCAAATGTCGAGAATGTAGGTTATGTTTGACACCTGTTGATTCAGACTTACCTGTGGCTTGTAAAAACTAAGCAAACACGCCTCCAATTTTAGAACAGCTTTCGCAAGACAATCACAAACCCATATCACCAACGAACTATAGCACTTTCACGGCGTAAGGCTCCACCTCGAACGTCTGCCTCAGTATGGCACTGAAGATGAGCTCCACGTTACAAACGATCCTCACTTTCTCCTTCTTGTTCTTCAACAAATCGGCGACGAGATGCAGGTCGTTCTCGTGGGTGATTATGACGTAGCTGTACGGCGAATTCACGTTGGTGGCCTCTATCTGCGCCGAGGACCTCCGTATCCTCTCCACAGTGCCCGAACAGCTCTGTATCAGTTCCGAGAGGATGCGTTTGCTCGGGAAGACGCTCGGAGTGATCCAAAAGAACTTGCCCTCGAAGAGCTTGTTTCTGTTCTTGGTCTCGAGCGTCTGGACAAAGTCGCACTTGTACTCGCGGTTGAAGTCCTTGGCGTCGAACGTGTAGCTGGATTCATCGAGGAATTTGTTGGCCGTGGCGGAATCGCGCAGCCACGACTCCGGCACGATGTGCACGCCTCGGCAGATGCCGAAGAGGAGTTTGTTGGTGCGTGCCAGTTGCGGCATCACCAGGTGGGTGCAGTCGTGGTGGTTCGTGGCCAAAGAACCGCCCAGTTGTCTGTACAGGAAGAGATTTATTTATTTATTCTTGTATCAAGTTATGCAAAATCAAACAATATGGATATCCAAAAAATGACACAATTTGTTTTCTTAAAACTAAAGTAATGATTGGTACTAATTATCAATTATGGAATCTCAATATACAAAATTCATATGTACTCCAGACTTATTTTTTGACATTTCTTGAGGCATAATTTGAATAGATTGAACGATTCCATCTTCAAATGTAAAAATAATTAAAATTGATTGACACTAGTTGTCAATGTTTTTTATTTATTCGCACAATTTTATGTTTTTATCCAAATTGATTCCTATATTGGTGACATAATAATTTATTTAAACTCTCACACCACATAAATATTTTTCCAATACACCAGAAAAAAATCTCTTATTTTACATACAACATCCATTAAGAATATTAATTAAAAATGCAAATGCTAAAAATATAACAAAAAATTGTTTCGATTCCTAGTTACGAATAAACATACCAACAGTAAATTTCGTAAATAAATGGAAATATATTTTACTCGGAAAATTAGAAAATATTAATAAAACAGAATTATATGAAATATCGATCTGCCAACATTATTTTCTTTGATTAACACACACTTGGTGTTATTATTCAAAACAAAATAACGAAACAGCTCTTTAAAATAATCTAAAAAAATTTTTTATTTAAATCTGTCTAGTTAAAAATCTTAAATGATGTACTTACTTTACAATCTTCTTCAGCTCGTCCACATTGCTGCACATGGAAAACAAAACCTTATGAGGCATAACAGGCACCAATTGGGTGTCGTTATCGTTCTCATCTGTGTTGTTCTCCACTTTCATCTTCTTCACCGCCTTCGGCATCAAAACTGGCGGAGGACTTCTCTTCACTCTCTCATACGACTCCTGCGATATGTTGATGGGCATTTTCCATGCCTCTGGAACCCAAAAATGAAAGAAACACTCAGACGAAAAATCCGGCGAGAACTTTTTGTTACTTACGCATCAAGGTTGGCACTAATATCGGATCGAAACTGAAATTAGGTGGATTGGGAAACTGCTGGTATTTGACGTGTTCCATCTGGTTCAGGGCGGAGAAATTACCCAGCATTATGTCGGTCAACCACTGGACGCTGACGACGGGAATGCCCCATTTCTTCGCGTGGGCGTGCTTCGGTCCTTCAGCCTTCGCACTGATGAGCAAGGTGTTGTGTTTCGAGAAGTAGGCGGTGAACTACGACGAAAAAACTCGGCGAATTACACGAAAGAAAGAGCATGTGGAGAAGACATTGGAAATAATAAATAGCACAGAATATTAACATGATGGGGAACTAATTTAGAGGAAAATGCATGAAAAACATAACAGTGGATAGCAAAGGGCACGACTAAATGGAAGAAAATCGTGCAAAAGACAGTAAAAAAAATGAGAGACAACAACAATGGGTAAAAAAAACTTATATATGTACAGGGTGAGCAAATAAAAGAGGTGCATTGAGGTAAAAAATTTCTAACTAAAGTGGCTAGGAGAAACTACTGGAAAATATTTTCGAGTTTGTAAAGTGACCGCTAGAGGGCGCTGCGGCACATCCAAATTACAAAATGAATGTTTGTGTCATTTTTAGCATAACAAATGTTTGCGGTATTAAACATATTAAGATTGTTTGGACTAAAATCTACCATTTTTATTTAAAACATTTTTTTATTAAATGTCAAATAAAGGAGTGGGGGGGGCGAGTAAATCTTAAAATAGAAAATCGCTAATATTTCAGGTTTGACTTGACCAATTGCAACCAACAAGGTGTCATTTTCAAGAGCTTATGTGCCTTTATAAAAATCAATTTTGAGTGTCAGAACATAGTTTGTGTGTTAACCGCAAGGGAGCGGTTTCTGAAATATAGATTTTTTTCGAAATTTTTAATTGCAACGATATAAGGCTGTTTATTTCATTAAAAGAACAATTGAATATTGACTAAAATGGTGAAACCGCACCATCATGCATTGTTTTAATCTAAAGATATTAAAGATTATTAGTGATTTTATACTGTATAATTTTTGAAAATTAAATTTAGCTTGGAACAATAAATTTAAGCAACAGATCAACATATTATTATTACACTAATAGTAAAAACATCAGAGTTGCTATAAATATATAAAAAATAGCGGTTCTAGCGGTCACTTTACAAACTCGAAAATATTTTTTTAATAATTAATAATTTTAATATTTTATTTGATTAAGAAATTTTTTACCTCAAAGCTCTAGGGCTACTGGTTTATGAGATATCACCGACCACCTCCCTTATTTGCTCACCCTATACATAAATACATTCAAGTTACCGTAGCTCCAGTATATTTGATCATGTGTTTGACCCGGTTCCTCTCAGTGCCGGTAAATCCCGTCAGCGAAATCAGATGTTTAGAAGCCGGCGTGCTGTCTAAATACATCGTGGGCAAGTGTAACGCCGTCCAAGGGGGCAGAACCTGCTTCCTGCTTATGACATCCGACAGCCAGTATAAAGTGACGCATCGTTTGTAGTCGCGCAAGGCTTGCATTACCACACCGTGACGCTGGGTTTCGCACAAAACATGCGTGACTCTGTTGCAATACTGAGGTTCGATTTCGCCTAGTTAAAAAAAATAGTTTTACAAATTAATTTTGACAAACTTTACGCTGTTCATTACAGGAAAAATGTTTTTGTATTTCTTATTCTACAAGGTTATAAACTAAGGTTTAGAATTCAAAAGAACTGTTAATATGAACGACTCTGCTAGATACATGGTGTTGTGATGGATTTTCAATAGTGCAGTTGTACAATAATTTTTTCAATTTTATTTTTATTGCCTTGAAAAATCTATTGTGCAAAAATAGCTTCCCGAAATTTGCATATGAATGAAAAGGCAATACAAATATTACGAAATTTTGTACACGTACAGAAATTTCAACAAAAAAGTAATAAAATGYGAATAAATAGCTTGTAGAGATTCATAAAGACTCAAAGGAAAACAGAGAAAAAAAAGAGGTTGTGTTTTAATCAGTTGAATTTACCTCCATGTTTTTCAATCTTCTGACGCCATCCTGGCAGAGTTTCTTCAAGATAACGCTCCACTTCCACCACAACAAAAATACAACCGAGAAGGAACAAATCTGGCGGCACTGTAAACAGGTTTCAAACAAAATTCATTTATCAATCTTCACTGCAAACAAAAGTGATCCAAAACCATATCTGCTATATTCATTTTTCAGCAGTTAACTAAAAAATACTCACACTTTAGATTGGGGTTATGTCCGTAAAATGTGCCGGGTCTATGTTGCAACGGTATGGTAGCCCTCGGTGAGAACTGTAGCTTTGGCGGTTCTTGGGGGGGAGGGGGAGGACCAACGGGAGCTCCGGTTGGTCGCACCAGCTCTGTGGGTGGAGGGGGTGGATTTAGCGGCCTTCTCTGCTGCAAACCCAATATGTCCTGAGGCCTGCTGTTGGTGTTCAGAGCGGCGTTATGTTGAGCTGTCATCAATCTGAAACAGTCGGTTCTTTCACTATTAAAATAATATTTAAAAAAAAAATCCTGATACAGACACCATCTTGGGTCCGCTTCTCTTTGTACTATATGTGAATGATTTAATGGCGAACCTGCCTAATAAAAGAGTAAGTGCATATGCCGATGACACAGTGGTTTTTGCTGAAGGCAAAACTTGGGATGAGGCATGTGAAACTATGAATAATTATCTCAAAATCGTCTCTGACTCGCTCGCAATCAACAATTGGGGGATCTTTGGACATTCTTTCGCCCTTTTTTAGTGATGATCATACACTATCGTTCTGTGGCAATGTGGTGCATTTACAGTGGGCATCTTTCTTAATCGACCTATGACGTTACTCAAAAAGGCAAAATGAGAATTAATAGAAATAAAATAATTGAATCTTTAAAAGTATGAAATTATTGATAACTCAACTTAAAGTAGTAACATATAATTGTATATTTCTCAAAGTTTAAAATGCAACTGGAATAACAACTTTTTTTTTACTGTTTTGATCACTTATGTTGTGTATTTCTAAAACTATTCAAAAAGTTTAATTCAGGTTAATGATTTGTAATAAAAGTCTATTTCCCATTAACTTTATTTATGATTATTTGTAACATGATGTCAAATATGTCTCCTAGCGGAATCCAAGTAAATCAAGAAAATATTACTGGTACATTTTTATCTAAGCAATTTTTTCCTTAGAAAATTAACTACTCTGGATGATTTACAAGTGAAATTTTGCCTTTATTGTGGACAAAATGGGAATAACACCAAAGACAGTACAAAAAGCCATATTTCATCTATGTAATGAAAATATTTAATGTTCAATTGTCACAGAATTATACAAAGAAAGCTGTCCTAATTACATGATAAAAATTATAACTTAAAATGAATCATTACTAAGACCATAATCTAGACGAAAAATAAAGAAGTTTTCTAAAAAAAAAACTAAAAATAGAACCAATTTATCAACCTCTGTCTAATAATTATTATGAGGTCAAAAAGGGTGTACTTCACAAACACAAGAAAACTGATTTATTTTTAAATTAGTAGGTAGTGGTAGTGGGTATAAATTCGCATAAGATTTTTTTTATTATTAAAAAAAAGTTTACCTTAAAGTGCCAGCAGCAGATGGTTCGGCGATTCCTTCCCCTCCAGGCATCATAGTTCCGCCGCCACTCTGTAGTCTGCTGCTCAACATATTGGCCAAGGCGGTTTTGGTCTTTGCGTTCACCACCAGAGGGTGCTGGGGTCCACCAGGTTCAACCACACCGCCGTTGGCCGCTTCCACAGCTGCCGGGGGTTGTCCAATGGGGCGGACCACATTCGCAGGAGCGACAGGTGGCTGTACAAAACAAAACAAAAAACCGCTGCAAACTGAATCAATACTTCCACATCAAACTGTCAAAATGACGCTTTTGTTTCTTATATTATGCAATTAATAATGAGGTTTTGTCATTATTTGACGAGATTACCAATATTTGAGTTACCACAGGAGAAGAAAAACAAACAACAAATTTACCTGCTGCGGAGGCACCAAAGCCGGCTGCCCATTGTTCTTCTGCGCCTGCTCCCTCTGCAACTGCAGCTGCTGCAGTCTCAGCTGCCGCTGCATCTGCAACTGCTGCGTCTGCTCGGGCGTCAGCTGCGGCGCCTGGTTCTGCTGTATTGGACTGAGACCGGGAGCGTGCATACCCTGGGGCATTGCGCCCTGCGCCGGAAGACCAGCCGGTTGCTGCTGCATGGGCGGGGGCGCAGGCTGCTGCTGCTGCTGCTGCTGCATGTTCGGCTGCAGTACAACGCCCTGCTGTTTGGCCTGCTGCTGGAGCCACTGCATCTGTTGTTGGGGATTCAAGCCAGGAGGCACTGACCCTAACGACAGGTAGATG
Source organism: Rhyzopertha dominica (assembly GCA_025024175.1). NCBI lineage: Eukaryota > Metazoa > Arthropoda > Insecta > Coleoptera > Bostrichidae > Rhyzopertha > Rhyzopertha dominica. The sequence goes on from QCXZ01000075.1 coordinate 843,138, forward strand.
ATGGGGACGTCAGGGGAATACATTGGAGTGTTAGAATGAAGATGTAAATTAAGTTTATCTGAATTGTCGTTTATTGCAATTGAGATTTGCAATTAACAAATTCACTTTTACATGGTGAATGAGAAATACTGCAAACACTAAGGATATGGAAGACAGACAATGCAGATTTTTATGCTCTTCAAAAAACTGGCCTTTAGTCTTGTAGTTTTTAAATTAAATAAAAAAAGAGATAATACTGATATGTATTTTTTGCTTGCATTGATACCAGATGGATATTTCTCAAAGCCAAATTCATGTTTAATAAAAGGCTTGAGGAGTTTTTTTCGTTTAAATATAATGGAGCTGATGATTGAAAGATGCAAAACAGAAAAAACTGCAAACTGACACTGAAAGAGCTGCTTTAACTGTAGAAAATTCAAGTTTTTTAATACGAGTGACTCAATTTCCTCAGTATGCAATTCATAAATTCGAAAACATAAAAGGTGTCCATTCAAAAAATATATATAAAGTTTGTTAAACCCAGAAAGCAGCCTGTATAAAAGAATTAGATTACTACCTTTTTTGCTTAACAATAATACTGAAACTGTTCTATTTGAATTTACAAATTCATTAGTTTCTGATTTGGATGAGCACAAAAAAAGTGCCAGTGTCTTATTTCGATATATCAAATGTGTTCAATACGATCAAACACATTATATTAGTATACTAATTACCAAAATAATGGTATGTGTAATAAGACATACTAACAGTGTAATCATAATCCAATCATATCTGTCAGAAAGAAGTCAACAGGTCTTCGTGACAGCTACTATAAAAAATGTTGTGGAAATGGAAAATCTAAGTAACATCAAAAGTAGCAGGGAGTACCATGTTTCTTTTATATCAATAAAATGGGCTTATTATCCCTTAAAAAGAATGATAAAATCATAACCAACGATATGCGAATGCAACAAACTAATTAATAGTAAGAAGAGTAAACAAGATACATATTTTTATGTTCTGGTATTCGTCGTCTGAGTGGAAAAAAATCTTTGTAGCCCAGAAGAGAGTCTTAAAAACAATCTTCCACTTCTCAATCAGACAATCATGTAGATCCGTTTTCAGAGCAACGAACACATCTCTATAGTCTACGAATATGTTTAAGCTGGTTATATATGTACAAGATAATCAACAACAATTCTTCTCTGAATATTTCTAGCCATAATATCAGTTGCTTTGGGAGTGATTCATGTTATAAAGTGGTGGAAAACAACTCCCTAACAACTGAAATATTTAATATTAGGTAAAAAAAAATAGTATCTCGCAAATACGGAATTTTACAGACATGATAATTTTGATGGTTCTATACATGCTAAAAAATTTGAGAACATACATTTCTTTTACGAAATTCATGCCAAAGCTGAATCAAATACCACAAAAAGACAGAATGGAATGTGGATATAAACCATTACATTACTGGACGAATAACACATCAAACCAGGATTTAAAGATACAAGGTTTTGAAGATTTTAAAGACACATACTTGAACCTCAAAATTAAAGGAAGTATTTCAATGCAAAAAAATCCTTTTTTCAAATCTATTTCGCAACTCACCCCTGATCAATATATGCCCGCCCCTCTGCTGCTGCATCTGCAACTGCTGCTGCCGCTGCAGCATCAGCTGTCTCTGCTTCTGCAGCTTGGCGACGAACATCGCCCTCTGTTCGGGGGCCATCTGCTGCAGCTGCTGGTGCGTCTGGGCGTCCAGGTGTATCAGCTGCCTCTGCTGCTGATTGGGCGACCACTGCACCCTTGGTCCCTGCTGCGTCTGCTGTATTATGCCGGCGGGATGTCGTATGCCCATCTGCTGAGGCTGCTGCTGTTGTTGTTGCTGCTGCTGCTGCTGCTGCTGCTGCCACACCTGCTGGGCCATCGGACGCTGCTGGGGTTGCAGACCGGGCTGTTGGGCCTGCTGGTTGAACTGGATGTTCGGCATTTGCTGTTGCTGTTGAGGGACCTGAAAGAATTAAATTGACATTTGCAACGAATACAATAATTATAAAACTATATTTTTTGGACATTACTTAAACTCCCATAAAAAATTAAAATATTAAAATGATCAGGAATAATTCATTAGAAGAAATATGCATTCATTATAAAGAATGACATGAAGAAGTTCCTGTAAAAGTCAAACATTTTTGTATTTAATCCTCTCACATTCTGCTACAGCACTTAGAATCTGTTGGATCTGTTTTTTACCATTACAATAGGCACACAATTATCATACTTTTTTTATAGCTTTATAGCTACATAATTTCAATTTATGGTATATAAACCATAACACCATGAATACAACTCAATTCATTTTATGAGAGAAAACAAATTAGTTACGTTGAGAATGTAAAAACTTTACCTGCTGTTGCTGACTGACCTGCTGCTGCTGCTGGTTCAGCAACAACTGCTGATGGTTCAACATCTGCTGTTGCCCGCCCATTTGCTGCTGCTGCGGCAACTGCTGGTTCACCTGTTGGTTGATCTGCTGTTGCTGACCCAACAACTGCTGCTGCTGGTTGTTCTGCATGAACTGCTGCTGCCCCTGCAATATCTGCTGCGGCCCCTGGTTGAACCCCTGCTGCTGGGCGGCGAAATGTTGCTGCTGGTTTTGCCCAAACTGTTGCTGAATGGGAGTGCTGACAAACTGTTGCTGCTGCTGCTGATTTTGCAAGTTCAAGTTCTGCTGGAACTTGTTCTGGCCCAGTTGCTGGTTCAGCAGTTGCTGATCGATGGATGAAGGCTGCTGAATGACGTTGCTGAAATGCTGCTGAGACAGTTGCTGCCCCAACTGTCCTTGGTTTTGGGTTAGTTGCTGCTGATTTTGCGACGCTAACTGATTGGCCAGTTGCTGATTTTGCTGTTGCTGCGCGATCTGCTGAGCCAGTTGCTGGTTCTGCTGGACCAGTTGCTGGTTTTGGGTCAACTGCGGCATCTGATTCAACTGCTGTCCCTGCTGTCCCAATTGTTGATTTAACTGTTGGTTCAGCTGCTGGTTTAACTGTTGATTCTGCTGTACGATCTGTTGATTTTGCTGGACCAACTGTTGTGGGCTCTGACTCAGATGTTGCAGTTGCTGGTGCTGGATTTGTTGATTCTGGCCCTGGATTTGTTGATTCTGCAGTTGCTGCAGTTGGTGTTGTCTGTTTCCTAGCTGTTGGATGTGTTGAATCACCTGTTGCTGCTGGTTTTGTTGAAGCTGCTGCAACCCCAGTCCCKTGTTTAGCTGACTGMTGGCGGCAGCTCYCTGTATAATATTCTGTTGACTTTGAAGAGTGGTTTGTTGGTTAATTTGTGACGTCGGCGATTGTAGAAGCTGATTTTGCTGTTGATTATTCAACCCCTGTTGATTTAACTGTCTTAACTGATTCTGTTGCAACAACTGATGTTGAAATTGATTCTGCTGTCCAATCTGGTTCAATTTATTCAGTTGCTGTGCTATATTTTGTTGCAATGTGGGTCTCTGCTGTTGTTGGCCGAGAATTCTGTTAATATTCAATTGATTCTGTTGTCCCTGCACGTTAATTTGTTGAAAAGCACTTTGCTGCTGAGGAAACTGTTGTTGCGGTTGTGCCGTATGATGAACAACACTCCTCGGTATTTGCTGAAGCGTCATTGGTTGAGAATGTGGTGAAGTTTGATACAACGGAGACGCAGGAGGTTGACTAACCTGCGTGGCTTGAGATTGAGGCTGGCTGCTACGTAAATGTTCCAGCTGGCTGGGTAATTTGTTCGTTTGAGTGTAACTTGGCGCCACCACATTAGGCGGGACTATATCTTGCGACGAAGTGCTCTGTGGCTTATTCCACGGCATTCTTTGCTTTAGTTTATCTAACAAAGCTTGAGTCGAATCGGCAGCACTCGTTTCCACAACTTTTTGATCTAATTCTGACTGATCTGGAGGTTCAAACCCAGTAATCGCAGTCGTGCTTTCATGTTTCACGACCTTCGGCCACTGTATCAATCTCGGGTGAAACAATTCTGTTTTCACCAAGCAATTGCTCTTAACACATTCAATGATCCAATCAGGCGTAACAATTTCTATCCTCTCCGAGCCTAAAGAGAACGCTTTCATGTATTTAGGAGTGTTAGTGTCGGTGGTAACCAAATGTGAGCATTTGTTATCCAAATTCAATTGGACGACACCTCCATTGTAGGTAATTATCGCCCATAGTGTGAGTAGATCTTCGCCTGGTTTCGAAAGGCAAAATGTTAGGTTAGAAAAGAGTTTCGATAGATTGTGAAGGTATGCCTTGGTATTAACGAGCTTCTTTAGCTTAACACACATGGTCACCCACTTGGAAGTTACGGCTGGGATTTCGTAGACATCGTTGGCATCAGTTAAGTCTGTATCTTCGGCATCTTTACCACAAATTAAATGTGTAACGTAGTCAGTGAAATAATTCATACGCTCAGCGCCGAATTTCTTCAAAATTTCGACTACCTACCAACAATATAAGCGAGATTAGCTATGTAGATTTGAAATTTGCAAATGTACTCACATCATTCGACACGTCTCCACTAACATAGAACTTCACTTCTTTAAAAATAGGTTCGTTCAAATCTAATTTACTAATATCTAAAGCTTCGTCCCCCATTTTTGTTGGAATCAATCGAATTTTAAACTAATTACACTTTAAATTTTTGTTTATTATGGGTAAACCGGTCCATCTTTATTTTGATTTGACAGTTGGCAGCTAAGTCGTTGGTTGTCAACTTAGTCACTAAATTCTTGCAGTGTTACCAATAGCTGTCAATCGATGCTAGATTAAAATTCCGTAATTATCTTACATTTTATCTTTGATTTTCGGAATATTATCTAGTTTGATTACCTTTTAAGCGTAATCTGGATTAATAAGAAACTTGTTTATCGCAAAAAATATGATTGTTTGTGAATTTGACGCCCTTCCGTTGGCACCGCAAAGTGTTTGACCTGAAGGTAGTCTCCGCGGAGCTTCAAGGAAAAAAGTAGTGTTTATGTTTTGGGGGCTCGGCCGAAGTCTTTAAAAATCCGAGCCATCAACTAGTTTTAAGTGAATATTAGTGCTTAAATATACGAACGACAACCGAATCCAATGGCAGAAGCTGATAAATTGAACATTGACAGTATTATAGCCCGATTATTAGAAGGTGGGTATTCGGTTTAATTGAAGGTCAACCTATGTGTTGTCAAACCCAATGGCCGCTTTCGCCGTTCGGAAAACGCCTTCAAAATACCGAATCTTTGCTTTTTGGTTGTAGTTCGTGGAGCAAGGCCCGGTAAAAACGTACAACTGACCGAAAATGAGATACGGGGATTGTGCCTGAAGTCCAGGGAAATTTTCCTGTCACAACCAATACTGCTGGAGTTAGAAGCGCCATTAAAAATCTGTGGTATGTACACTTTCTACCGATATTTTATTCATTCGGAAAAGAAAAACAGCTTTTCGCCCGTTCCCGATTTCGTTTTTTTGCATAATCTTGTTGTTTTTGGTTGTTGTGCTGTTCCACGAGTTTATTTATGTTATCTGTGTACACAGTTTAATGAGTTTGTTGCCTTTTATCATATTGTTAATGCATTTCATGTAAACAACTGTATTGTACAATTTTCCAGCTGATTACAAGCTTTTAATGCATCGAGCGTTGTATTGTTTTAGAAATACCTAGTGTTATGTACTTATTTATTGTATTTCCAGTTTAGTAATGCTTTGCCGGTGAAATATTTGTTAAATAACTCTTTAGAAAATACCCATTCTGATTTCAAAAAGTCACAATTATATTCGACAGATGTGATGTGCAAATGCACAATATAGTCCTTCAATTTTAAAATATGTTGCTTTCGCCCAGCCTCAGGAAACATTTTGTGTTACACTTTTGCWATTACTAGCAAAGATTTATTTACATAATTATTATTATTCTTCGGAGGTTGAAGACATCACTTGCTGCTGGGAATTCATTATTTTCAATTGATATAATATGTTCAGAACAATTTACAACCTCTCAGCGGTGTGTCCGTGCATTGTTGTTAATGTAACAACTTAAAAAGATTGTGGCCTGTCAATATTACATTCTGCTATTCGTAATAATTGCTCTGTGCTTTCTCGTAAAATGTTTTTCCTGAAAATATGTCTTTTTTCATTGTGTATCGGGATATTCTTATCTTAACGAGAATGGTAAGCTGCATTATCCATAGCAATAATGGATTTGTCCTTTACATTTAGTATTAGCTGTTTTTCAAACTACTCTTCGAACATTATGTCGTCGTCCCTTGCAGGGCGGTGCTTTTTATGTCATTCCAAGTCTCGTCTGAATAGACAGTAGCTCTATTTTCATTTCAATAGCAAAGAATTTTTTTATCAATTCGGTTTTCCATCACTTGTACAGTTCACTTTCTAGTATTGATAATCTTCACGTTTTTTATCAGGTAACTTCCACAATAAGTCTTTCCTGCTTCTAAGTTGCTTTTCACTATACTTTGAGGCAAAAGTTCTCTTTTTTATGACAGCTGTATGTTTTTTTAATACACTCCTTAAATATCCATGGTTCATCTTAAATTACCTTAATAATTATCAGTATAATTTCCCAATTTTCATGACTGTTCTACAACAAATTGTTTTTTTTGCAATTTCTAGCAATTTTTCCAATTTCGACCACTACATGTTTTATAAAATGGCCTTGTTTTTAAAATATTTTACAGTGTATATACAGTATACTGTTCTTTTAATGTTTTTAATTAAATTCATCTGTCTTTTAGCCTTTACATGTTAAAAAAAGTAAACGAACATCGGGATTTTTTGCAGGCATACCCTTATATTTGTATTTACTTATTTATCATAACTTTTTGTAGGTGATATCCACGGCCAATACTATGACCTGCTGCGTCTGTTCGAATACGGGGGCTTCCCGCCAGAATCAAACTACCTGTTTCTGGGTGATTACGTCGATCGCGGCAAGCAGTCGTTAGAAACGATCTGCCTGTTGCTCGCTTACAAAATCAAGTATCCCGAGAATTTCTTCCTGTTGCGCGGCAACCACGAGTGTGCATCGATCAATCGTATATATGGGTTCTACGATGAGTGCAAACGAAGGTGAGTTGCTCTTCGTTGTTTACTAGATTTGGGGAGAGGCCAATTAAATGTTTCGTATGCGAACGTGGCGTCTTTTAATACACCTGGCCGATTGCCAATCAGATGACGTGATAAATAAAGTGGCAATCGATGTTTTATGGGACTTTACATCATGCATGGTTCTCTTCGTTATATTTCGTAAAACTAACAGTGGACAATACAGGGAATGCAAATAAATTCAAATACGCAAGGGATTATAGAACAATAATTAAGTATCTAGTACTTTTTTCAGTCACGTCTGAACAAAATATTGGTTAGCTAACAAAAAAGTATTGTTCAACTCTGAATGGTAGGAGAACTTTTAAAGCAGTTTTCTACTTTTGCCAATAATGAAATTGTAGTGAATATGAAAAGACAATATACACAATTTATAGTTCTGATAGGATTTTCCAATGCAATTTGATACATTTTATACTGAGCACATCGTGTCAGTCTTCAGAATTGCTTTTGAGATATTTTGAATTGATAAATTTAATTGAGATATGTTTAGATTCACTCATAATTTAAAATCTGTTATCGTTAGGAACCATAAAACACAAGATTTATCGTGTTATATATTTATATTATTTATATATTTGACCTGGATTATATAGTTCTAAAAATAGATCAAAGCCATGCTTGAGTGATGCAATACAGATTTATTGGCCACGTTTTTATACTTTAACAGTGATTCAAGCAAGTCTAAAACTGAACATTATTTAAACAAATATTTTTACACCAAAAGTGCAATTTTCGATATATTTTTTTCAGGTATAACATAAAACTATGGAAAACGTTCACAGACTGTTTCAACTGTTTGCCTGTCGCTGCAATTGTAGATGAGAAAATCTTCTGTTGTCATGGGGGTATGTTGACATTCTTGAGCTCCTACATGAATATCGTAACAAACGGACGTTGTTGTTTTTCTCAGGTCTTAGTCCCGACCTTCAGTCGATGGAACAGATCCGCAGGATCATGCGACCGACCGACGTGCCAGATCAAGGATTGCTGTGTGACCTGCTGTGGTCGGATCCCGACAAGGATACGACAGGCTGGGGAGAGAACGACCGCGGCGTTAGCTTCACCTTCGGTGCCGAGGTGAGCTAGATAAATGCTTAATAGATTGAGAATGTGACAGTTTTTTTTTTGTTTCGGAAGTTTTAACTCTCTTTTCCATATTTTAGACTGATTTTTTTCAAACTTGGTGTGCATATTATTTGGTGAAATCTGGCTTTGCTTTTTGTGAAATGTTAAATTATAAATTATAGTAAAAAACACTTTTTTAGCCTAAAATAGTGTACAGGAAAGAACAGATAGGTTTTACATAACATTTTTTTTAAGTGATCTGAACACATTAACTTAAATTACATAAATTTAGTTAAAGTGGCTTATTTTTATGCAACATATTTGGTGCACTGATCTATACACCTTTTTTTTTCTCTTAGGTGGTTGGAAAATTCTTACACAAACATGATTTTGATCTGATATGTCGTGCACATCAAGTTGTGGAGGATGGTTATGAATTTTTTGCGAAACGCCAGTTGGTCACATTATTCAGTGCCCCTAATTATTGTGGTAAGTCGATATATTTCAAATTACATAGCCCTGTTTCTTTTAATGCTATATTAAATTACTGTCCCTTTTTAATAATAAATAATTGTTCTAACAGTTTAGGTAGAAGTAAGTGAAATTTGTAATTTTAGTTTTAACAGTTTGTTGGACACAAAAAAGTTAAAGTAAACACTAAATTCAGTTGTTAATGGATACTTAGATACTATATGTATTAGAATAATATTTATTTCCCTAAAAGATTTAATTCCTTTTAATTCAATTCATGTATTTTAAAAATAAGACAACATTTTACCTTAACAGCATTAACATTTGAAAGCTTATACTGCTGTTTATTTATATGAGTATAATGAAGTCTTTCTTTTTCTATAAATTCTGTTATTGTTAATGGTAACTAGTTTCGAGGCTTCAATGCCACCTCATCAGAATAAAACATTGTCATTTTGACGCTATCAATTTTATTCTGCTGGTGCGACGATGGGGGCTGCATTAAATAAAGCCTCAAAATCGGTTACCATTAAAAATGAAGGAATTTGGAGAAAAACAAAGCCTTTATTACACTTAATAATTATAATATTGCAAAGTAGGCTCCATTTACTATTTATACTGATGTTTATTTAAAAAAAAATCTGCCAAAGTTGCGTCATTTGTACCTTTCTCTCCGCAGGCGAGTTTGACAACGCGGGCGCGATGATGTCCGTCGACGAGACGCTCATGTGCAGCTTCCAGATACTGAAGCCCGCCGACAAGAGGAAATTCCAGTACGGCGGCTTGAACGCCGGACGACCCGTCACGCCGCCCAGGGGCGCAACCAACAAAAACAAAAAGAAGTGAATTTAATTTATCTATGATAATTCGTTAAGGTTAGCTCTAGCGTAAACCCATGTTCTCTGTGTTTGTATCTGCGTGAGTCGACGGCGGTGCGGTAAAATCGGTCGTCGAAACGGACTGCTGCTTTTCGAGGGGGGTGGTGAGTAAAAAAATGTTTGTCACGTTTTTTCTATTTTCGATTAGGAAGTTTGAGATTCTCATTGAGTTTTTTTTTGTTTTTGACAGGATGTCTTTTCAAATAATGTGAAATTTTGATCAAAATATTTTAATCTTAACAAAAAAAAATTGCTTCAGTAAAAGAACAGACATTGAATGATCAAATATACGACTAAAGTTGTGCAATACAAAAAAAATTGGTTGATGTTAAACATCATTTAGATTTTTAAAAAAATCTTAAATGCTAGAAATTTTTAAGTTTTCAACAACTTCATCCTCTCCCCATTAGCAGTTAAGTACTTACCAACATTTTTTGTACCAAAAGTCGACGACTGATTTTTTCGATGTGTCGACGACGATTTTGAACGGACTCCAGTTCCGTTTACAACAGGTCGGGTCATTTACTTCACCTTTTTCCATTCATCATTTTTTTTATATGTAAATGAGATCCCCGTTATGTCGTTTTATTCGTGTCAGGTTGTAACGGATTTTGTCACTGCGATCGATTCGTAGGTATTCCTTCGTGGAATAAAAGCGAACCGAGCGCAGGTTCTACTAATCTAACAAAAAAATTGTAACGGTTTACTATGACGTTTTGTAAATATATGTTGCATCCATTTGGTTTGATATGTCGATTATTTTTCATTAATAAAGATTTTAACAAGGATTATTTTGTTTTAATTTGATTTTAAAATTAACTTTTTTTGTGCAGCAGAGCGGTGTTTGTGTTGGAAAATTTATTTTATATAAGGTAAGTCGAAATACATAATAATGTAAAATATCATCTGAAATAAAAAAGATTGTTTTTTTGACAACAATAATGAATGTGTCAAAAATTCCAAGAAGCATAATAAAACTATTGAATAATCTAATGTGCAGCAAACGCTATTCTATTTAAACTTTGTGGAGATGTGTTACCTTAAAAGTTGGACAAAACAACAACCCAGAATTTCACAAAGACAATAGAGAATGTCAAAAAATGCCTTCAATATAATGGAGATTCCACCCAATTAATAATTTCAACCTTAAAAAAAATATACAACACCATGACTTACCAAAATAAAAATGAAAAAACATTTGAAAAAGATAAATTTCACTAGTATACCATATATTCAAGGACTGTCACACAAAATAAAAAAACTTTAAAACAATACAATCATATAAAGAACATTTCTAAGGATATCTTTTTTAAAATTAAAATCAGCAGTAGATGAGTTAGAAAATCATTATACTTTGAACAAAGAAATAACCAGCTTGAACAAAAAAAAATATGTACAAATAGAACACAACTTGACAGTATCTTGACATGCTTTGATGATAAAATGAACTTGGCAGGCTAACTTTTGAAAATATTATTTAAAGAAAGAAAATTTAAAAAGGTTTCAGGAAGATCTGTTTTAATTTTCTTTGCTGAAGTACTTAAAGAAGCAAATATTATTCAAAAAGTATGTTCGTTGATATTGAAAACAGTAAATTCTTACAAAAACCATTATGTAACATTACATTATACATAAAGGACCTGAAAAATAATGATGTACAAAATTTAGGTTTACCAAGTGAAAAGGAGGTAGACACTATTCCTAAATTGTAATTTTTCTCTTTAATAATACAATAGAGAATCAGTAAATAACACGGTATGTACCAGAAAAGGCAGCTGTAAACAATAGGTAGGTATTAAATATTTTCACTTAATGAGTAATAATTATCTTTGTTTGCTGAATTTACTGAATGTGTAAGAAAACTTGAAAATTATTTATAAGTTACAGCTTCTTTTACACCAACTTTATGTGTTGATGTTTGCATGTTAGAAAGTAGTGGCCACTATTAGATTTATGTAGCTCCATGTGGCATCAATTTCTAAAATAAATACACAAACCTATAATCCTACTAAATTTTTCGGAAATATTTGATAGTTTTCTTTTCCTACGTATTTTCAAAAAGGGCTTCATCTGTAATTAGTAATATTACAACCTGTAATCGTTAATATCGGAATCTGCAATCTGTTATCGATAAATTTGGAATCTAATCGATAATATCAAAATATGTAATAGTTAAAGTGATAAGTGATAACTGCATTAAATTAATTACACTACATTGTGAGGCAATAACAGCTTTGATAAAACATATCTGCATACTTAGCACATTTAACTTTGCATTAAGAGATAGCGTTAAAGTCCTACGACGAGCCTATAGTATAGGTTTTTTTATTATTCAAACCCTTTTCACTGTTGAAAAATTAAGGGTGGAACTGCCAGGAGTAGATGAGTAGAGGGTTTATTCTGACAACTTTGGAAGTGTCTTCCTATGGAATAAAATCGGCATGTTTCAGAATTAACATAATTTTTTTGTAATAAACCAAATCACATATTCGAATCGGTACTAAAAGGCCATTGAATGCTATATTGGTTAATTATGTATGTTCTATTGTAAGCAAATTTTTTACTTTTACAAATAATACATGTTTATTGCTATCGAATACTTTGAGCCGTAGTGAACGAATACTGGCGCACCCGTTCACAGGATTCAAAGTTTCAGTAGATGATCTGGCAATGGCGCATGTGTTTTACACGATTCTTATATTTTAAAAATTATTCCATCTTTTTTGGTAATGGCACAGTATTTATTAATATTTTTTTAACTTACAATTAAATAAATACTAGCTAGTTGCTTACCTACCAGAGATGCTTTTAGTGCATAATAATGCACCTAAATATTTCAAATCATTTGTTGGAAGAATGTGCCAAAAATAACTGCCATTTAGTTAGAGAAGTTTCGAGTCTAAAGTATTATTTTTTAATACTGGCTTATAATTTTTTGAATAAGAAAATTTACATCACATTTTTAATAAAGCTATGATTTGCGATTATTTGAATTCGCGACTTGGCGCGCAAAACGAACCAGCAGATGACGTCAAATTTTAAACTTTTAACCGCCTGTTTTAGTAACTTTTAAACGGAACTTGCGTACATTGTCGATTTAACAGTGGTGCTTTTAACTTTTAAACGTATTCCGTGCAGAAATGTATTACCTATCGCACAGAAATCGTGTTACAATTGCTGGATGTTGAAGGATAATAACAAGACGCTTTTTTGAAGCCCACAAAAAGCCTTTGCCAACAAAAACACCTGCCCCTGTGCAGCTCTTGCAGTAGTGAACAATTCTGTCGTTTCGCCAACATGTCTTGCGACGTGTTTTCCCGTATCAACGCGAGGGACACCTTGCAGGGCAAAAAGATCTGGCTGTTTGGCGACTCTAACATGCGATCCCTGTACAAGGACCTCGTCTGGTTGTTGGAATACGGATCGCTGGTGTCCCAGAGTAGCCTGCAGACCAAGAACGAAATGTCCCACGCGAACGACAGGAAGTTCACCAACGGGGAGCTGCACAGCGGCAGGGACTACGAGGAGGGCAGGGAGTACCGCAGCTGCGGCGTCTACATCAAGTACGTCTTCATCACCAGGATCAACGCGGACAACCTGTTCGCCTGTTTCGAGGACGACGCGGACTTCCCGGACTTCGTGGTCATCAACAGCTGCGTGTGGGACGTGAGCCGATGGGGGCCCAACGGGGTGGAGCAGTACCAGGAAGGGTTGGGGGAGACGCTGCAGGTTTTCCACGAGGTGTTGCCGAAAAGCACTCGTGTCGTTTTTTGCACGTCGTTTCCCATCAGTGCAGATTGTCAGGGTGGTTTTCTTTCGGAGGAGATTGATTTCCTGCGGTTTCTTTTGCCATGGCATATCTGTGAGGCTAACGCTTATACTGCGCAGGTAAGGAGAGGCGTATTGATGCCACTATTCTCAGAAATACACATGGATTATAATAACACAGCATCAGATTTTGATTCTTTATAAATCGATTCCAATAATGCCACAATCTGTCAGTAAATTAATTATATTTATTTAGTTTAGTAGTTTTTTATCTAAAACAGGTAATAAAGTCAAAAAAAAGTTTCTTTGTACACACATCTGTTAGGAAGACATCTACAAAAAAAATCTTATCTCTACATTATCACAGATAGTCCGCGACCACGGCTACGATGTCTTAGACATCCACATGCACTTGAAGTTCCTGGTGGAATTCTGGAAGGATGACGGTATCCATTGGTTACCCGAGATATACCGTCTATGCACGAACTTTCTACTCACTCACCTAGCTCTTATCATGGAAAAACCGATGCCCAACAATGTCAAGCTTGACAGCATCTTCATTCACGAATCACAAGTCCCTGTTGCTGAACCGGCAAAGAAACGTAAATTAACCGAGGTCAACAATAACCAAGCCAGAGACTTCAAGAGGGTGAAGAACGAACCTTTCCATTACTGCGAAGAACCGTTGCCGCAGCTGGACGACAGATTCGAACCTTGGAATAATTTTAAAATAGACGCGGAAAACAGAAGAATGGTTTTTAACAATTGCAATATGGTGATAAAGAACGCTAAGAATAGTGAAAACGTATATAACTTGTGGCCTGATTCAAATTATTGCAATAACTATAATCCCCGTGATAAGAATGGATTTCTTATTGGAACGTACTTTCCACAGATGAAGAATCCTTTCAGCTATTTTTAATCATGATTTACACCGTCTTTACATGTTGTTTTTGTTTGTGTTGTTGTCTTGTCGCTATAGTAAAACATATTTATTTGACTATGTTGTTATTTGAAACACTTCTAAGTATAAACGTTTTTTTGTTGTGTCAAAATAATGCAAGTTGTTTTGTTTTCATTGTTGATGCATCTAACACCGTTTAATCATTGTGCAATAAAGAATAACGGTGCAATTATTTGACCAGTTTGTCGAAACAGTACATTTATTTATTTATTTTTTAATATTGTCAAGCATATTTATTGTAGAATATATTGTTGTCTTGTGATGCTACATTCAGACTTTGTTTTATTTAGCTATTATTATGATTGAATGACCAAAGCTTTTTGTTAAATAAACCTATTACTCACCAGATTGATTTTTTTTGTAAGCCTCCTGTGAGTTTTCCCTTATTTTATTAAATAGAATTTTAATTTGGTGAAAATACGTCGGAAATAAACATTATTTTTAAAGTAGGAACAGTGTCATCTTTTATTGTATGTGTCAATATCGGCTTCTAAATGGAATCAACACATTTAATGTAGAATAGTTGGGAAGCAAGCTTTACTATTGTATACAGGATGTCCCAAAAGGAACGTGCAACACTTTAACTAGACGCTTAGTTTTCCAGATACAGAGTTTCAAACACTTTTCTTGTTTTTTGCTATAACTTTTTGTACAGACGGATTTTCGATAATCTGACCTAACTGTTTTGAAGAACCATTCAAAATAAACAAAAGTAGTACTCCTTTCTTATATGTCTAAAGTGAACCACTTCGTCAGAAAATGAAAACAAGGATTTTATACTACCATGAAAGAAGTACAAATAACTTGCTAAAAAACTAGGGTACATATAGAAATTTAATCAAATAAAAGAAATATAAAAAAATGAAGTCCTACAAGAACAAAATATAAAAACGTTGTCCAACAAAGCCCGATATTACCTATTGAATTATAGTTATACTGAGACAAATGTTATACTGTACCAAGCAAAGACAAGTACGAAAATGGCTATATAACATACTTCCTGCATCAATAAGAAACTTATAAACCATACGGCTATTTAAATTTATTTTAATTAAGCAGATGAATGCATCTGAAAATTTAGAAAAGTTAACTACTAGAGTTACGTAATTTTGTGTGCACCAAACCAAAGTAAGAGTGCAATAATAATCACTAGCTTAAGAGTTAAAAATACATTGTTAAAAGCTACTCCACATATTATGGCATTCACAAGCAGTTATGCTTATGATACTAATGACCTACAAAAATAAATAGATCCTTCGAATTTGTACATATTTAACGAAATAGCATAGTAATATCAACATAATACTGTATTTCAATAAACTGTTGTTATTATTAATATTATATTTCATGTATATGGATCTAATTATGATATTAAGTAAGCCCACATAGTGCGTTTACAGAACTTATCTCGATGATTAATTCAGTAAATGTGATTAATTATAAAAATATAGTGTTAATTTAAATTTAAACTTTTGCGCCTTACTGCGTGAATCAATTAGTAACACCGAGTTAACGATAGGTGGCGACAGCAGGACAAAACACGAAAGACTATTAAATTATTAAAGTCCCTAGACATAAGCCAATTAATTTAGGGTCGTTGAAAGTTAAATTATGTTAATTACCACTAAGAAAAGAAAGAAATGATAATAAATTAGTGTTTTTTTATAGATGAAAGTAGGTCTTTTGCGACGTAACCGTAACCACTTCTACTGGTCGTTGTCCCTAATTTTGGTCTTTAAACCTAATCAAGGTCACATTTTAGAGATGTAATTGATGAAAACATTTAACTTATATTTATTTTCTGCATCAAAAGCAATGTTTACTTAATAATTAGTTTGTAGAAGTCATAGAAACTTATAATCAGTCCATATTATGTACTGAACCAACAAACCTCCTTTTAAATATTATGAACGCTTATGAAGGACAATCTAATGAAAAAAAGGAACAAAATTAAGATCTGACACAATTATTTTATTTTTCTATTCTCCAAACCACGCAATAATATGTGTAGTAGTAGATATTGTATTTTTTGTATCTATTAAGTATCGGATACAACGATTTAGTGACATAATTTTTATTAGAGCGAAGGAAACACAACATCTTGCGTTGTGAATGTAAATAAAAGATTCAAACTTCTTAAAAGGAGACTTTTAATGAAACTTCTGAATGTTGTTTCTAATGCAAGTACGTTGGTATTCATGAAATCTTCCCCCATCTCTACCCCAGTCCTCACATGACGTCATCAACGAACATGTCTGCGTTTACGTCAAAACAATAATAAAAACAGTCGCGTAACGGCCCGCTGTGTTCCCGTAATGCGATAATTAAAATCCCACCGTTCCCTTAATGGCAGCCGCATTAGAATCGCCCTCGCCGGCGGACGCCGCTTGGTCCGAATTCTGCGAAAGACACGCCGCAGCCGCTGCACAGGACTTCTCCAAAAGCTGCGCCCAATACATCTCGATGAATCTGCCCGAATCTTCCAGGGCCACCGTCACTCACAAGGAGTTCCTGAAGAAGTTCGTCGAGTCGTTCGTGGAGCACTTCGAGACCGAGTTCAACAAACGCAAGCTGGCCGGGGGAGGGAAGGCGGTCAACGGGGTGTCGAGGCACTCGGAGGAGCTGAGCGATTGCAATTCGGAGGCCGAAGACGGGAGCCCCAAGATGCACCACAAGCCGTTCTTCAGGAGGTGAGGGTAGAACGACTGCGCAGTGGAGAAGCGATTGTCGTTTGTTTTTGTACGCTTCGGAACTGTCAGATTCGAACAGTCGGTTGTGTTAGAGCCGTTTGAATGCAAAACGAAAAGATTGATGGTCTGTTGTTAGTAAACACTCGATGAACTGTCAGATTTATAAAAAATGCATGACATTTAGTTGCAGATACAGTCTAGTGGCATAATAGTGATTTACTCAAAGACCATTGCAGTCACTAGAAGCTATAACACAAGTTAGGGAGGCTTTTCTATTTTACAAGATAAATAGACCAAAAGAAAACTAGAAAGTAATAATAAAGAAGGGCAATCCTTTCTCTTTCTGCTAAAAATTTTATTACTGTCAATTCTTTCTCTCTTTTTTTTCAGACTTAGCTTCAAGATGTTGCGTAAGGGCCGAGACCTGTTTCACAAGCAACATTCGGACGATACGGAAATGTCCAGTTCTCATAGCAAAACGAAACTGGCCAAGATCGTGGTCGAATGTCGCAAGGAGGGTATAGTGAATTATTCGACGCCGGAAAGCTTGGACCAGCCTGGTGGACCGCCAAAATGGGAGAAGTGCCGTCTGGCGCTCGTCAAAGCAGTTGGAGGGTACATGTTAGAGTTTTATTCGCCCCCGAAAAGTACAAAGGCGAGTTTATTTATGTAGAAAGAGAAGATTTATATTTGTTTTCAATTTGACAGTATTTGGTAGCTAACTAAAAAAAAGCCAGTAAAAAAAATCTCATGTTTGATTCTGACTTCCAACTCTTGCAAATTTAGTGGTTTGTTTTTGTATTTTTTATTTTTAAAAGGCTACAAATGGAAAATTCCAAAACAGCAAATCAGGCGACTTTTTTTTAACCTGATTATCTCAAAAAATTCATAGAATTTATAACAGGATTAAAATTAATTAAATAATTAAAATTGACATTTATGTGGAGTAAATTATTATGAATTTCATATAATAATAATAATAATAAAGTTACACAAAAGGTAGGAAATTTGATGTCAGTCATTCTACCACCCCGTTTACAAACAAATATACATGAAACACGTTATATAAAAAACTAACATACAAATCAATCCAATTACAAAATACTGAAAAAACTATGCCTAAGACGACGACTGAACGCCACCAGTGGCAGCTCTACGATATCAAGAATTTTATTCAATAATGTAGGAGCTATGTAACCATAACTACCCTCAAATTTTGATGTGCGTTTGTTAAGGCAGGGTAAAACAATTATATCTAACATTGACATCATGAATTTAAGAGCGTCTCACGAGAATATCTGTTAGATAAGAAGGTACCCTATTAGTATAAATCTTATACAATAGTATGCTATAGGAAAAAGAAAATAAGCGCTACGCCCTCTTGCGGTGTTATTAGTAACGCTGTGAACCGACATTGTTGTATTGGTTAGTTTCGTATTTCGCCTAGTTAGTAGAAGTAAAAGCGTAAACCGTAAAAATAATCACATAATTTAACATTTGTTATTGATTGTTAAATGCTCGTCGTGGGCAAAGAAGAATCCCGAACTTAATTTTCATTACTTTCTTGAAGCTGGAAAGCAGTACGTGAAATGTCAAACTTCGTTAGGCAATATAGAACGTATTTGCCGTCGAAAAGCCTGGACACCAAATATAGGTATGGTTGTTTGTTCGCTGCACTTTACTGAAAGTGATTATTATCCCAAAGGTAAAACGTTATTTCCATTTTCTGTCCGATAAGTGCCTACTAATTATTAAGTTTTCTATTGCAAATAAAATCGCCTGGGCATGATAGCCTTTTATAATTGTTAACGTTTTACACCTGGTACAAACTGCGAAGATATGTTTACACTTAGCACTTTTTCCAGCTTTGCAAGTGCAATACATATCTCCAACTGTAACTTTTGGTCCAGCTGTTAGTAAGGTTCCTTTTATTTCATGAGGATCCGAAGCTAGTGCACTAGTCTGGAGGCATAGAGCACACAAATGCAACTTGTAATCATTCGATGTAATCATTTTGGCTAAAAGGATTATACGCCCAGCATTTAAATTTCTTCGCCCTCAAACACGCATCTGGAGTTACTAGTCCCTCCAATGTATTGTAAATACTCCACCAGGCTTAGTTGCAATTTTCTTCAAAAATATCTGAAAGGTCAGTTTTAAAATATATACTAATCACATTCTACTCACCTATAATAACGTAAATCAACACGTTAAACTTCTTTAATGACCACAAGTATTTTAAAACACATAAACAGCACAACAATCAAATGTAAACACTGAATCAGCTGACAAATAATGTCGGTTCGGAAGTTTCCGTTTTTCGCCGCTGTAGCGCTGCGGTCTTAAATTCGGTTCCCTATATAAGTATTGCATTCTGAGATTCATTTTTGGTTCATTTAAACGATTTAAATATGGAGTGATGTGCTGTCTGAATGGAACCTTGTACACATATCTTATACAAGCATTCTGGACACGTTGAATTTTTAATTGATTGTACTTGGGCATAAAATGATAGTAAACTTGAGAGCGATAATCTACATGAGGATAAATTAATGCCTTTACTAATTTTAACTTTACATTATCATCCAAGATGTTCCTTAAGCCGTACATTGTTTTTAATTTAAAAAGACATATTTTGTACACTTCTTGGCAATGTTTGTTAAAACACAAACTTCTATCAAAGACGACACCCAAATTTTTAGCAGAGTCTGCCCAATCAAGCACAGTTCCATCAATAGTAACACTATAATTTGAACACACAAGGTCACTGCAATGCTGATTACCAATGCACATAGAAATAGATTTATTAGGACTAAGCTTTAGACCATGGCTTCTGCACCACTTGGAAAATAAATTTAAATCACGATTAATAGCAGCTATTGCATTATCAACATCTCCTGTGATACAAAGAAGATACAGCTGAGTGTCATAAGCATAAAGCTGAATCTGTGAACTAAATAAAGCTGCAGGCAAATCAAAAGTATACAGTAAGAATAATATAGGCCCTGAGGGATGCCACTTCTAGTTTTTTTTAGATCTGCGTGTAAAAAATCGCTTAGTATTATTCTCTGCATCCTGCCGTAGAGATAGCTTGAAAACCATCTCTGTGCGACTTGGTCAAAACCTATGTAACTCAATTTAGCAATTAACAATGCAAAATTTACGAGGTCAAAGGCTTTACTCTGATCCAACAGTATAACAACAGTACTGATGGATTTAAATAGCACCTTTACTAACTTATTTAGCAGGCCATCACCCTTATTGGTCTGTCTCCAAAAAGCTATTAATTATTTTAAGGCAAAAATTTCATATAAACATGTCCTTAAATTTTTACGGAAAAACAATTTTTTTATTTAAGTTTAACACCCTGTATTTTGAAAACGAAGCATTTGAGGAGTTTTTGTCTTAAAATAACTTGGAGAATCGTCTGTCAAAGTTATGGTACATACTTAATTAACACCTTTTATATAAGGAAAATATGCTTAGCCTCTTTAGCCAAAAATGTTTTTTTATGTTGTTTTAATATTAAGCAACCAACAGTTGACTTATTACCCAAAGCAAATTGGAAGATTGACATAATCTTATTAAACTAAATTTGCAGCCAAGAAGTGGCGTTTTTTGCGCTCTGATCACAGAAGCACGTGAAACAACGGCACTGGAGATGCCCGACCACGAAAACACGTTCGTGCTGAAGGCCGTTAACAACATGGAGTTCGTCATTGAAGCTCACGACACGGACGACATGCGGTAAGTCCCGGTGCTGATGAGCCGGTAACACCCCGAAACAGCGCCGGTTACTGTTGATCCTAATGTTGACTTGTAGGTCATGGCTCGCGACGATACGGTACTGTATACGATCTGCCCCGGGCGGTCCCGACGGTACGGGACACGAGCACGGGAAAGAKTACCACGGCGACGCCCCCGAGTTGCCGCCCCGTMACATGCCCGGGCGCGGCGACAGGTTKTCGTCCAATAGCAACTTCGAAATATGCCCCGCGCAGACTGATGGTGAGTTTGGCTCGATTTTTAAAGGAAAGGAACATGTATTTCACTATGCTCAATCATCCCAATCACAAATGTCAATTCATGTGAAATAAAATTCTTGATTTTTACCTTTTCTTCCGATTTCAAAGATATATTTTATTGACTTCCCAACACCAGTTTCATTTTTGTCCCATTTTAATAGCAGAAAAATGTGACCAAAAATCAAAGAAAACAGTTTATAATGTTTTTCAATTATTCTTTCAAATTACCCCCGCAGGAATGGAGTCCGACATAGGTCAGACCTTGAAGAAGGAGTTCTGGTTCCACGGTACCTTAGGCAGGTCAGAAGCCGCTCAATTAGTGCTTCACGATGGCGCCGCGGGACATGGACTGTTTCTAGTTCGTCAGAGCGAAACTAGAACTGGAGAATTTGTACTTACTTTCAATTTCCAGGTATGTAAATGTCAAATAAACTCTCTGATTTTGTGTCACTCGCATCAAATCAAAACAATTTTATTTCTGACCAAAAATCAGTACAAAAGTACTAGTTACACTTAATATAGATTTTGATAATCTAAAAATTTTTGATAAAGAACATATTTAAGTGTAATTTTACATATTTATTATCGTGCATTAGTTTGTCTACTTCGTCAAATCTATGTTAAATTCAAAAATTAGTATCCTAGTTCTTGTGTAATATTTTTTAACCATGTAAGTATCGTTATAATTTTATATTTACTTGCATGTTAGAGTTTGTAACACTTGTAGTTCCCTGACAAAAACTTGGAAATATAACAGTCAAAAGCTTGTATTAATTTGTTTTTGCTTTGCTTTTCTAATTAATCCAGTCAGCATGCTTCCTGTTATCTTATCTCAACTCCTCAGTGTGGATGACGTATTGATTTATTAAAAAGTACTTGTTTAATGTTTATTGCTCTTTGTRGACCTCGAGTAWTCCAGGTATTTTTTTTTTAGTGATAGTACCCATGTTTTTATGCTTGTAATTTGTTCTTTAAGTTGGTTTGAGCCGTCCTCTACTTCCATCCATCTCAATCTTTGAAAAAMCTGTTTTTCCCTGTGCAGGGCAGGGCCAAACACCTCCGCATGACGATAAACGAGCAGGGCCAGTGCCGGGTCCAGCACTTCTGGTTCCAGTCGATCTACGAGATGCTGGAGCACTTCCGCCAACAGCCGATACCGTTGGAGAGCGGCGGCAACTCCGACGTCACCCTGACCGACTACGTGGTCAACGCGAATGCCCGCCGCCACCTCCAGGGCTCGATGGGGAGGGGCGGGGGAGGGCAGGCGGCTGCGGCCTCTCCGGCGACGCCTGCCAACGGCACCGCCGCCCAGGAGAGCAGGAGGGCGCCACCGTTGCCGGAGATCAGACAAGTGAGATAGTGTTCGTAGACGTTGTGGGTTTATTTTTTTTTTGTCGGTGTCGTTTGAGACGGGTGGGTTTTGGTCAAGACGATTGCTCTCTTATTAGGTGTTTTAATTTATGATTTATGAGCTGATTACTTTCAAGTTTGTCTGCAATGTGATGGAAAAGTTTAAGGGTTGTGTAAAATTACGAAATTTTGAACCGCTGAGGTTTTTTTGTTCAATCTATTACACATATAGAAGAAGACCCTTTCTAAAGTTYTATTTAATATAATGTAATACGAGCCCTAACACAAAAATGTTTGGACATCAACTGATTTTTCGTAAAAATTTGAAAATTTCCGTAGGGGATTCAATATCATGTTTTCCATTTATAGGACACTATAATATGTATTGTTTTACATCATATTTACAACATTTTTTTGAAATAAAATAATATTGATTTATAAAACTAAACTAATGTTACTAACAATACAATATTTATTGACATATAAATGTTCGGACAATACAAGTCGATAGTTGGTTGCGTCTCCCCTTGCCTTAATAACTGCTTTTATTCTGGCAAGTATAGTTTTTACAAGCTTTTCGCAATCTTCTGCGGTAAAAGAATCCCAAATATTTTGCAATTTTACTCGCAAATCAGAAATGTTGCGCTGCGGATCATTTATTAATTGCTGCTTCATCTTGTGCCATATAGTTTCAATTACATTTAGATCAGTACTCCTGGAGGGCCAATCGAAGACGGAAATGTTCGGACATCAACTGATTTTTCGTAAAAGTTTGAAAATTTCCGTAAGTGATTCGATATCATGTTTTCCATTTATAGGACACTGTAATATGTATTGTTTAGCATCATATTTACGACATTGTTTTGAAATAAAATAATATTGATTTATAGAACTAAGCTAATGTTGATAATGCAATATTTCCTGACTGATTTTAAGAATTTTTTGGTCCAATTGCAAATCATGTCCGCCAGATTTTTTTACATAATGTGGCTGTCTTAATGTGCTTTGAGTGTTGAAATAACGATTTAGTACATGATCTACTGTGAATTGTGGCATTTTCAATTCTTTTGCAATGAAGTGCCTAAGATGCTGTGGATTTCCTAAACATTTGTCAAAAACTTCACTGGATTTTTAAACTTACGTATTAACCAGCGCAAAATGACACTTACAAATATTTGACAGCCGTCTAAAATTTCCTAATTTTATTCGAGACAGTCCTTAGGACAAAATTTGTAAGTTCATTATTTAATGTTAAATTAAAAAATTCTCAGCATATTTTATAATGTAAAAATAAGCCATCACTGCTTTCAAGTTCCTGTTTTGAGATGGCCAGTTACCTAACCATATTGTTAGTTCTTCTACTTGCTCGAGGGTTGTATTTGAGAGTAATGCCCATTTCAGTAGACATGATGTAATTTCAAGGGGACCCCTCCAACAGCAATACTCTCGTCCCACATGCAACAGGTGATTTTTTTAGGTGTCAGGTCTTTTATAGTGTAGTTGAATGGCCAAACGTATTTTTCCAAATCATCTATAATAACCTTTTTCCCGATGTTCTGCTTAGATAGTTCTTGATCTATTTTCTGTAATTTATACCTCTTGGCTTCATTGATATGTTTGTCATTGTATCAGAAATCTTTCATTTACGTTAGATGAACTCCGCAGCTTTACCAAAAAGATATTACACTCATGACATGTCATTAGCAGGTGATTTGAAAGAATTATTAAAAATATCTGAGTGCAACCACTCTTTCAGATTCAAGGCATTCTTCTTTATCAATAGGATACATTCTGGACAAATTTAAATGATTTCAAAGACATTTTTTGGAGGTACGCTCACGGCTGTAATGTGATTCTATCACAGGGAATTTCAAAATACGATTTCTTGCTGCATTATTTTACATCATCAGAAATTTTATTGGGCGGGGTTGTTTTTCCTCCCTCTTCTTTGGACAGAAGGCCACCACATACTTTTTTTTTGAGGGATGTTCAAGGTTTGCAGAAAAAAGACTTTGCATACTTCAATATGTTGGTCTTGGATAATAAATGTCCTGTCTTTTATCTCTCTTTATTAGTGCTACAGTGTTGCTGGAAGCTACAAACTGACACTTTATCTGGCGACCAGAATTGCAAAAACAATTTCCGTCCTTGTGTCTCCTTGATTTTTTTTAAAACATTTCAGTTTACATGTCAGGAGTGTCACCACAATTATACTTTTCTACGTATTAAAAATCTGAAAGCTCCTGAAGTAAGAAAGCAGCAATTGCTTGACCAAAACAAAGACCACCCGAAGACTTTACTGTGTTCGTTCTGATTTCCTTTTTTGTTCCTTGGTGGCTTCGGTATGCAGGGTATTTTTTAATGCTACCCACGGTTTTTCCGGTGGGACGAGAAATTTTAACGGTTGTGATTTTTTTTCTATAACATGAACTTAAAACAGACTTTTTTGTGCTGTCTCTCGAATAAAAATCTGTTAATTTATGACGAGAAAATTGAATGTCCTGGATACCTACAACAACAGGGTGTTAGTATACTAATAGCTAACGGATGCCTTTTTTGTCTGTACTGTACCTTTCTAGATGTTTATTTGTAAATACTATTAATTTTTTTTATGTATATACTTCACTGTACAGTTTTGTGTGTTTGTGTGTCTATCTTTATTTAAATTCACCCAGGAAGACACATGAAGAACTTTGAAAGGTGACATCACACACTGGACAGAGAGAGAGAGAGAGAGAGTTATTCTGTGTTCTTATTTGGTTACATTCCGTTCGTAGGGCATTAGGTTATTATAATTTTTTTGTAGATTGGTTATGAAATAAGACTGCTTTAACAAACGGTGGAATTTTGGCAAAAAACTCTTTAATTTTTTTTCCATAATCTGTTTCTTTTTCATTCCAATAGCAAAAATTCACATTTAAATGTGAGGGACTGGTCCCTTCTCTCTCCCTAAATACTCCCATGCTTGATCTATAATAAATTAATTTTTTTTTAAATGATAACACTAGATTTTAGTTCAAGGCAGAAAAGACACAGTTTTGCTAATGACAGTACATCTTCATCATCAAAACCTTCATTACTTGACTAAAATCCAACATAAGTAAACCAGTTATTAATGTTATATTCCCAGTGTTATAATATTTGTTTAAATACAAATACTTTTGAAAATATTTTTTTTACTATGAGCGCTAACCACTATATCTTTGGACAGTCAATCATAGTGTTGCTTTAAAAGTATTTTTGTTCACTTAATAACTGTTATAATATATATTTTAGTCATTTTGAACAATTTAAAATAACATACTTAGGTCAGGAAACATTTAAGAACTCTTTTAACTAAACAAAAATTTAAAACTTTAATCAACTGACTACATCATCTATAGTATCTACAAACCATTTTTTGTTGATTTTGCAGTGGTACGAAAATGCCCTAGAAGATTATGTTATTTTCATTCGGATGCTGGGTAACAAGTCTGCCAAAATTGTAATTGTACCATCTAGGAAAAGCAGTTTTCCCAGGTTTTTGCTGAAATACACCACTACTCAACAATTTTTTACTTTCATTGTACTTTTTAACAATTTCCTGTTCAAAAACTTTGACCCTCCAAAAATATAGTGTTGAAGACTCATATGAAAGAAATTTTCACTTTTAGGTTTGAATCCTATTTTTCCTGAAGCTGCCAATTTTCTACAATAAAACCGTCTTATTTCGCTATAAACTTTGATGGAAATGAATTAAAGTTTTCCACTGCCAGTGAATCTTGCTCACAAGGATTATTAACGAGACCAAAAAATTTGTTGGTCATGCAAGATACTCTTCTATAGTACCTCCACTTTATTTTGTACCAGTCAGTTATTAGAGTAGAATGTAGCGTTTTGCTTTTTAAGTTATTTCCTTCTGTGCAATCTACTAATAATTTATTGCCATTATCTTTAGTTATTTATGTTATTTAAAGGTGAAATAATAATAATTATTATAATGTAAGAGATGATTCAAAAGAAAATTGTAAATACCTGGTTTAATACAGCACTTTAAAGAGGTTTGTTGTTTTATTTTTTCCTAAAATTACTAACATAAACTAGATCTAACAACAGTGCAATGTAAAAAGTGGACAAAACATTGGGAACAAAAAGATTCTGTTCATTTAGGGTCAAGTCCTAAAAAACAAACTGGAAGCGAAGCTAAAGAAACCTGTAATGCCGGTGTTTTCGGACGACTGTCAGCATTTTGTATTTTTGCAGGTCCAAACACACAATGGCAGCGTACGCACACAGGAAATGACATTGGAACAAATAAACGAGGCATCAAATCGTGCCGTGGAAAACCAGTATAGTTTTGTGTAACCATCGCGATTCGATGGCAGGTGAATGTTTTATGTGCATGCCAAAATGCCCAGGAATTTTAAGTGGAAACACGGAGATGAAAAGAGCTGGAAGTGTAATAGAAACTTCCAGATTTTTAAATTTTTTTTTTAAGTAAAAACTGCTTGAGCAAGAATTCTTTTCCAATATCACGTTTTTGGGTACATTTTTTGTGTCAGTGCTGCATTTACTCCATCATTCCATTAGGTATCTCTGGTAAACAAGTTTTAAAATTGCCATTAAAATTTCTGGGTGAAATCTTACCCCCTCTTCAGTTATTTTGCCTCCGAGAAAACGGAATCATGAAGGAGATTCAAGCAAATTTTTTGTAACAGTAATTTTTTTGTACAAAACAGCTATTTATTCCTATCAAACGCAGTATTATTATGCTTTTGTTATAATCAGTGTACTTAATTGTATTATGTGTTGGATAAAATATATTTGAAGCTGTTTACATGGCATTAGTTTCATTAGTCTCCTAACAAATTTTGTCCTATTCTGTCTTACCACAAGTTGAAAAAACGTGATAGGAGCCTGAAAAAACCTTTTAAGGTTTGAATTCTTTGATTAATTCGAAATAACCGCAAGTATATTCAAGGAAAATCAAAAATAAAATAAGGTTATAAATATAACATCATTTTATCAAGATGTACTAAGAACTTTGGTAAAATAATAGAGATATGAAAATCTAAAAGATTTTTTAAGTTTATTAGTCAAGTCCAATGTATTCTTAATAATAATAAAAAGACTTGACTTGACCTCTAAAGACCTGCAATATAATGAAAACAAGAAAGTATACTTAAACCATGATCTAACTGTAGCAAACTTGGAGATATATAAAGAAGCTAGAATCCAAAAGAGCAATATGGACTTTAAATTCTTGTGGATAAATAACGGGAATATTCTTGTGTGAAAAGTTGAACCCGGTAAGGTGATTCTTGTACAGGATTTGCAACAAACAAAAAACAGGCGTCTTGATGTAAAATATCTCTTGTGTACGAAAATATACAAATTCTAAAATACAAGTTGGAGGAGATTCAATCGCTTTATAAACTAAATAATGACCAAGCAGTTCCAGAAAACATTAGAAATACAATAAAATGTAACTGTATTGTAAACTTGTTTTAACTATTCTTGTAAGTATGCTCAGTTTAAAAAATTTATCAAATAATATATTGTATTTAATGTAGAGAAGTAAAGATTGATTTCATAATTGGAACTCTTTATTTCCAATCCAATTCCAACAATAATAATGAACACTAACATAAATCTTCACATTCATCCTTCAGTAGCTCCGCATATTGCAAATCTGTCACTGTCTCAATCTTATAACCACCCGTAATCATAGCCAAAGCAACTGCCAAACAATGCTTGCACGTTATGGCACTCCTCGATTCGATCACTTGGAATTTGAAAGCCGGACAGTGGMAGAAATTTATATTCGGAAAAATGGTATAATGCTCATCGCGATTTCTCAACCTAAACAGCTGCCGCAGAGCATCTGCAGTTTGGTAACGCACAACTTTGCAGTTTTCCAACAGTTCTGCAGCCCTTAAGAGGGTGTTACCGAAAAGTGAGTGAAGCGACGTCAAAGTGTCGTTAGGAACTGGAAATAAAACGGTAAAGCTGGGTGATGTGTATCAAACCTTTAACGTACAGCATTTATTTTGGCTGAAGTCTTCGCTGGCCTTCTTTAGTGCCTCGAATGCTACAGTTTTCAAAACATTGCCCTTTTCTGTGCTGCTGAAACAACTTTATAAATATATATAAAGAGGCATGTTAACTACAAACGCACGTTTCTAAGTCCGACATTAATTTTCAATATCTGGATCCAAAGTATAAAATAATTAAAATAAATATAAAATTCACCCAAAAGTAAACAAACCAGTACTAGCAGCGTTGCCAGTTCGATAATATCATTTTCCCCTGATCATATGAACTACTTATAGCAGTAGGCTAGTAAGGTGATGTTATAAAAAAAGATTATTTTCTTAAATAATAATATATATTAATCCCTACAAGGACGAATTTTGCTTTAACAATAACTGTAAATCATTATTTGTTAAAAATAAACCGTATATTTTTGATTTTTTAAAATCATTTCTACAGCCTTCATATGTTTAAAAATTATATCTAAAATTGAGTTTGTTCATTGAAATATACAATAAACTACTAAATATAGGGTAATCTCAAACATTAATTTGTGTCAGTGTATACAAGGTGTTCACTGTCCAAAATTATTTAGATATATATGACGAGTATTATATTACATTACTTAACCAGACTAGTGTTATAGTAATCCTTTTATAACATAGATAATAACGGAAAATGGGCAAATACCTTGAAGATTTAGTTTTTTGTAAAATTAATTCCTCGCTAGAACTTAATTTAATGGATTATAAAAACACGAACTTCGTAATATCTTTTATTAAATAAAAATTAATTTATTATCATTAATATAACTTTAAATGCCCTGTGATTTTATCGAGAACACTTTTCGGCGCTGGCCCAATTGCTATGACGGTTCTAGTCCCAGGGGCAACCTGCGTTTGTCCAGCGTCCCTAATTATGCTAGTCAGTACGTCATACTTCTTGGCTGTGTTGTTCAGTTCCATCATTTCGTCTTCGGAATCTATCCTAACAGTAATTTTTGTACCGCCTGCAACTCCAAAATTACAATTCGGAACTTCGTATTTAAACAGTTACTTGCCGTATTTATACCAGCGTTTCAGCGTCTTCGGTTTTTCTTTCAATGCCTTCGCATAAGCAGCGACTGATGCATGCCCGCATTGTGCAGCTACTTTTCCTTTTTGCATCTTCAGGTCATTTCTGATGGCTAAAATTAGTCTGTATTCGTCTTTAGGATCTGCAAACTACATTTTACTGTTTGAGAAAATTCAAATCAACCAACCAACTAACCTCAAATTTCTCTTCTTGTGGTGCCTCTAGTTGGGGACTTCGTAGGCGTACTAAAAAGTATGTGGAACATGCTCCTATGGCCGTTCCTAGGCCAAATGATAATAAATATGTGTTACTGGCTATAATACCCATATTATAAGTATAAAAATCAGGCTTGATTTGAATGAACGTCAACACATGGCTAATGGTGCTTTGTACAAACTAACTACTTAAACTTAACTGAACTAGCTTCGAACTTGTTTTTGCACGGTTTATTCAAAGGGTTTTATTGAAATTAGAGCAAAATATGACCGCATTTGAGTTGATTTATATTTTATAACTACATATTTTTCGTTGATAGACTTGCTGTTCTCCTGTTCCTTCCCTGTCAGTGTCAGTTGTCGTGTCATCCTGTAGCGGTAGTGTAACGGTCTGGCGACCAGAGATGTCTCTGCTGACGACAGACTAGTTTTTATACGTTTTTTCGCTTAATTTGGCTTAGCCCAATGAAAATCAGTCAAAATAGACGTATTTTTTCATTTAGTGTCGGCAAAAAGCAGTGTAAAGGCGCGTGGTGACTTTATTTTACGATTTTTTGCCTGTTCAAGTGAAAATTGCAGTTCTGCCGTGGAACTCTGCACCTAAAGTTCGCTTCTAACCCCAAAAACGTATGTATTTCGTAAAATATTGTACGAAATTTTAACTAGAAACTGCTACACTTGTTCTTCTTCGAATTTTATAATAAATACAGTGATGTGCTTTCAAAATTTTCCAAAATTTGGATATAAATGAGTCGGCTTATTTTTGAGACGCTCCTATTGGCTAAGTCCCATCGGCTGATCGAAATCGTGCGATGCGATTGGTCGAAAGTCGAAGCAGCAGTTCTAGCTTCTTGTCGGTACCGGGAGGACGTGTCCGCGGACTTCTGTGCTTTTTTAAGTGAAAATTGACTTTTTGTGTGTTGTGCAGTGCTAAATCTGGACCAGGAGTATGATGGGAGTTCACGGAGTGCCACAAAAAAGGTAGGGTTAGCATTAGGTCACTAATAAATTGATATTTGCGATGATACTCTAGGCTCGACATGACGCTTACCATAGTTCGTCCTGTAAATTCAACAGGTACTCATGAAACTCCATCAGAACTGTGTCAAACGTTAATAATAATAATGATTATGATTGTTTATCGCGTCTAGTTCTTGAAAAAGGCAGATTTCTTATTATTTCTTGCAGTTTTGTCATAGATCTTTGCATATAAAGTTCATTCTTTACTCCAAAAAATATATGTTTAGTAAAATATCGTACGAAATTGTAACTAGAAACTGCTACACTTATTCTTCTTCGAATTTTATCATAAATACAGCGATGTGCTTTCAAAATTTTCCAAAATTTGGATATAAATGACTCGGCTCATTTTTGAGACGCTCCTATTGGCTAAGTTCCATCGCGTGATCGAAATCGTGCGATGTGATTGGTCGAAAGTCGAAAGAACAGTTCTAGATTCTTGTCGGTGGCGTGTGGACGCGTTCGCGAACATTCTGTGCTTTTTTAAGGGAAAATTGACTTTTTGTGTGTTGTGCAGTGCCAAATCTGGACCACGAGCAGGATAGGAGTTCACGGAGTGCAACAAAAAAGGTAGGGTTAGCATTAGTTCATTAATAAGTTGATATCTGCGACGATACTCCAAGCTCGACATGACGCCATACATAGTTCGACCTGTAGTTCAACAGAAACTCGTGATACTCCATCAAAGCTGTGTAAAGGGTTAATAATAATAATAATTATGATCGTTGATCGCGTCTAGTTTTCTAAAAATATGCATTTACATAGGAAACTGCGGTTGCTGTTCTAGGTATTATTATACCCATGTAGTTCGTCTTTTTTTCACCTAATTTGACTTAGCTAAATGCATATCCCTTGCTACACATATTTTTTTATTAGTGTCGAAATACAAAGTGTAAAAGCGCAATTTTTTATGATTTCTTGCTGGTTCAAGTGTGAGCTGCAGTTTGGTCATAAATCCTTGCATTTTTTACTCCAAAAGTATATACTTAGTAAAATATTGTACGAAAATGTAAAGGGTAAATGCTGCAGTTTCCCTTCTTTGAATTTTATTATAAATACAGCGATTAGCTTACAAAAATTTACCAAATTTGCATGTCATTCTTTCGGCTTCTAACTGATTTGCTCAAGTGGAAATGACATGCAATATTGCTTTCTTTTGGTGCATAAAATGCATGTTGCTTCATTGGTCGGTTCTTCAAACTTTATTCCGTATTTGGATCCTTGTTGTCGTTTAGGCATATTGTAAAATGTGCTGGACATAAAACAGTTTGTTGCTTTATAATACCACACTCTATATCTGTTCCACTACTTATGATGTTTCCAACTTTGACAAGTTGTATCTTTCATTTAGATACTTCCTAAATAAATTTAATGCAGCTCCTCTAATGTCTGTATTTTGTAAAATATCCAAAAGTTTTCTTATGATAGATTGTATCAAAAGCTTTGACTAAATCCAAAAATACAAGCCATGTTTTTGGATCTCTGTGATTTATCTAAATTATTATATGTACTATCAACAACTAAAATATTATGTTTTCTAAGCATAATTTTTACTAGCACTTATTTAAGATGAATTTTCGTCTGAGATTCTTTGTGCTTCAAGAAATAACGTCCTTATAAGATTATTTGAACTATTTGAATTGAACGCCTCTTTTTGGACTAGTGATGCTATCATTTGAACTACTAATCAAAATTAGTTCGTTTGAGCACCAGCGTTAATTTTTGGTTATGTGTGTTGGGTTTGTCTTATCTCAAAGTTATAAACAATGGATAGGGGAATATTTAAAATCAACACAGCTAACATACTAGCAGGGGAGCTTAGAAAGGTGTGTGACAATGCTAATGTTAAAAATACAGTGGATATCGGTTTGGTAAAAGTAGAGCTAGGAAGAGAGTTGTTAAAGCGTGTTCGTAAGAAATATACTGAAAAAAATGCAGCGGAATCTGTAAATGTAAAGGTAGAACATGATGATACAGCCGTAGAGGCTAAACGAATTAAATCAAAGATAACACAGCATGAAGATGAATCTGTTACATTGGAAGAATGTGTTACAAAGAGTGAGTGTGAAACTGAAGAAATAACATGTGAAAAAACAGAAATTGATGATGAAATTTCAATGCAATTGGAGGAAGGGAACACAGTGGAACATCCTGCCAAACAACAGCCTGAGACGACCAACACAGTGGCCTTAATACCTATAAGCTACATCTGTCACATTTGCAATGACAATTTCAACACAAAAATGAACCTCAAGAAGCATTTTCAAATGACGCACAACGACATAAAACTGATCACCTGCACAATCTGTGAAATGAAGTTCGAAAACAACACCTATTTTCAGATCCACTTGGCCTCTCACAAGCACGGGAATCATTTCAAGTGTAATATTTGCGACGCGAAGTTTCTGTCTTACCCCGTGTTGAGGGATCACAGTCAGAAGGTTCATAGGTCGAATGCCGTCGAAAGGGACAGTTGCGAGTTCTGCGACAGAACGTTTTGCAGCACCAATGCAAAGAGAAAGCACGTGGACGTTGTGCATTTCAACTTGAAGCCGTATAAGTGCGATCAGTGCGACAAGTGTTTTAGTGCGAGGCATCATTTGGCAAGACATCAAGGCAGAATGCATTCGGGTGTTCAGAACTCTAATAGAGATGTAAAAAATGAATAATGTAAGAAAGGAATATGATTTTTTGTAATATTAATTGTAAGGTTTATTGTTTTAAATGATAGCTGTACAATGCATAATATACATCTTACCACATGAAAACTATGTTTGTGTGCGGGCTAATATTTAATACATATTCTTTTACCCTCGTAGTACAAAACAAATTGAAACTATTGTAATTGTATTTTTTGAACCAGCATAGTAAATTCCTATAGAGGTAATCACAGTTACCTGTGCATAGGATCTGGTTGAGTACATTTGTAATCAATAACTAATTAAGTTATAAAGTAAGGATTTACATCCAGACTCTGTTAACACAGCACAGTATTGTACATTATCCTCTCGGAAACTTAATCTTTTGAAACCAGCCTCCTACAAAGGCAAGTCCATTTATTGGAGATTGATAGTTTTTATCTAAGTAGTCTACTTCCTTTTTATCACAATCTTACGATTTGGAAACAGTTTTATCTCATTAGGCAGACTATTAAACATTTTCACAGAATCTTATGGATATTTTTATCACTCTTAGACAATTTCATATGCCTACAACAATGAATCAAGTTTAAACATTTGCCTCAAGTTTAGAGGTTTTTAACTAGGTTCTATACCTTTTCTATTTACTATTTTTATCATCTTATTTTGTTGGCTTTGAAATTGATCCAGTGCACACAATAATTCCATACCTAATACAACTATTAAATGCATAGTAAATTTGCAACATTTCCACTCATGAAAATTTTTATTTTCTTACTGTCTCTTGTCTAACAGTTCTTGTTTGCTACCACTTTGTTTCACGAATGATAATGACCCTGACGAAATTAAAAATGTAACCCAAAATACATTTGCTGAGGTAACATTGAAAATTGTTCATCGTCTTAAAAAATATAAAACGTAGAGAGCTGTATAAATTTGTAAATTTTGACATAAACCTAAATCATTTGCTTTAAGTAAATTCGGTATTGTAAAACAAATTTTATTTTTGAAAAATGTTTATTCAATAACATTAATGTAATAAATGCTCAAAATGTCGCCCTCCGCTGTTTTCACAAGCTTGAATTCGTGCCCAAAATGATCTTTTTACATGCATCACATATTTTATTTTCTAAATGTTCTACACTTTCAATTGGTGTTTAGTATACTTGCTCTTTTACCATTCCCCACAGAAAAAAATAGAAAGGAGTAAAGTCTGGGCTTATCGGTGGGCAAGGATTAATTGAACCTCTTCCTATCCATCGGTTAGGCAAAACCAAATCAAGATGATTTCACACTATTCTATGATAATGCGCAGGGTGCCCCATCTTGTTGGAACCATAGATCTTGTCTTACTTGTAAATTTATATTTTGGAGAAGTACCGGTAAAACGTTTGTTAAAAAATTTAGATAAGTATTGCCGTTTAAACTAGCATCCATACGTTTTATGGCTTTACATAACACTATAGGATTCATTGTTCAATTTTCCAGTGAATGTCCTTCCTTTTGGCTAGTTTTATGAGTTTGTTAAGGGCATTTCTGTACTTTTTGTACTTGTTTCATAGTTTATTTCCCTGAGGTTTGTGATTTGCTTTGCTTATAAAGGTTGTGAGTCTGCCTTAGTAGTTAGGTGTATTTTTTTCTCAAACACCTGATTAAATAGCTTCAGGACAAAAAATAAAACTAAAATATTTGTCAATTTATATATTTACAGCTCACGTTAAACTCTTAAATACCAACACTATAACAATATTAACAAAAGATAGTATGATACATTATGTACAAAAAAGAACACCAACAATAATACTACCTGTTTTAGTCTCTAAAACAACAACATTACAATATACTTAATTAAGTACTGGAATTATTGTTAAATATCAATAGTTACAAGCAGGTATCTCTATTACTAAAAATGATACAATATAGGCTGACTGTTTTTTTTTTGTATGCTGATATCCCCCCATTTGATAAGTATGCCAAAATAAGTACTAAAATTGGAAAATCGTGTTACATAAAGAAAATGTAATTTAGTAAAATTGTAAAGTTTGAACACTGATCACTTGATTACAAATTTGAGTGATTCTTTAGTTTCAAACATTAATTTTAAACATTAAAATTATTAATAGTGCACCTAGCAATCAATTGGTAAAAATTGTATATTGTTAAGGGTAGAAAATATGGGTTAAACAAAACCAAAAAAAAGGAACACCATTGGACTTTGATAATTTGGAGAATGTAGAAGTTATGTTTAAAAAAGAAACCTGATCTGAGCTGTGATTTTAGCAAAATCGAATTTTTCTAAATGTTCTTGTTGATGGGTGAATAATATTAGAAATAAAAATTGGCATTCATTCACAAGTACAATGTTAAAATAATCTTTTTGTGATAAATTTAAAAAGTTGCGTAAAATAAATAAAATATTTATACTTTTCTCTGTATATTAATAGTTTGCTAAATTCAGACTGTGTTTGGAATCACACTACTACACTAATTAGTTGTGTTTTGTGCTTTTCAGTAATTATAAGCGATACTCAAGGATTGTTTTTGTATTTGACAGATTTTATAGTACAGAACAAAGGGGAAAAGTAAAGACATTTTTTGTTACAAATTTCAAAGAGCATAATCTTTTTTTCATTAGACCCACGATTTCAAAAATTTTCTTGAAAAACATGTTGCTGATGAAATTGTTTCTTACCTACTGACAATAGGTGTTCAAAAGACTGAGTTTTTGTCACCTTCTTCATTAGAATTCTTTCACCTGACGCCTAATTTATTTATCATACCTCATAGAAGAAGTAAACGCCCAACATCGAGTATTTTAGTAAAAGAATACGAACCCCTGCTCACTCAAAACACAGGGGCACTGAACTGAAAGGGAGTATAGGACTGGTGGTCTCTATCGACAGAGCGGCATCCATAGCGTCGCTGGCCGTCTCGAATTCCCCCAGAGACTCCAAAACCTTCCCCAAATTATACCAAGTGACGTGATTCAACGGGTCTATTCTAGCGGCTTCCCTCAGCGTACTCTCGGCCAATCCCTGCAACCCCATGTAGTGGTAAACGAGTCCCAACTGTTGCAAAGACTTGACGTGGCGCGGATTGATGGCGACGGCGTTTTGGAAGCACAACTTCGCGTCCAACCACTCCTTCTTGTGCATGTGCAGCAAACCGCGCATGTGCATTATGTGGTGGCTCGGGGGAAAGATCTGCGTCGCCTCCTGGATGCACAACAGAACGTCGGGGGTCTGATCCAGGCTCAGATACAATTCCGCCAACAGCAACCAGATCTCTAACAGGATTATCCACGCCCTCTGTGGGCCGGGTCGCGGATTGAAACTGCTCATGGAGCTGGCGACTTCGCTCAACGCCTGCTCGACTCTGGAGGCCGCGGCGCTGTGCAGTTGCAAGGAGCTGCTGTCTTTGTCCGACATCTCTGAGGTGTACAGTTGGAAGACGGAACGGGTGTCGCTCTTTCGGTCGCATTCCGGTACGTCTGAGGAGGTTTGACCTTCGTGGAGGTTCTTCCACAGCTCGAGCATGTTCCTGGCCGTGGCCAGGGCTTTTTCCCCGCCCTCTTCGTGTAGTTGCAGGTTGGCTTTCACGTACATGAGGTTGAGGCAGTCGGGGAATTCTAATAGGGCCGATTCGACTACCTGGGACAAGAAGAATMAAGAATTCAGTTAAAAAATAATAAAACGCCGGGTATCGATGTAATCAGAACTTAATTCATCATAATTCAATAAAATTTATTTAAAGTTTCTGTATTTTAAACTTACTTCTTCACTTCATCATACTGAATTTCAAAATTTGGAGCATACACTTCAATATATTGTTTCAACACATTCAAAAAATCTTCATTCTAAATAAAAAGGTGAGTTACATAGTTTGCATGGTTATTATTTATAATCTTCAAGATATGGTTTCAATCATTCATTATTTTAAATAATTAGAATATACATATTTCCAACTGCAGTAACATATACAGATTTCGTAAACTACATAAATAGACCTTCATTTAGAGTTTACTCTAGTTCATTCTAGGGTTTTAAATTTGTCAAAATCTAGTGGTTCCAATAAAGAACACAAATTATTAAGTGACAAAAAATTTATTCCAGCCAAAAATATTAACATTAATGATAGTTGATTGTGTGCTATTCTCGAAAATCTAAATCATGAAGTTAAAAACCTTTTAATACCACAAATAAATTTAATTTTAAATAAAAATGTCAACAAAATTACAACCAAGTCAAATATACAACTTCACTCCCATTCGGCTACTTCTAAATTTCTTTTTGATATTAAAAACAAGAGAGTTAAAGACAAGATGTTATTTTTTAAAGCTGACAAAGGAAACTGATTATATTATTAAAGTATCCAAAATTTTTTAAAAGATGGAGGTTTTGTTTTAAGTAAAAATGATTAGACTACGAAATTTAACTCAAAATTAAAGGATTTGTTAGAAAGGGTTAAACCAACTTTATAGTTTTTTAATTGCAAAAAGTAACAATTTTTTTAATATGAATTCAACAACACCTAGACTTTATGGTCTTCCTAAGCTACATAATAAATTTAAATTTAGTTTTCTGTGAAGTTGTAAATTTGGATAACGCTTTTGCTACTAAAAACAGTTTGGATTTGACTGATAAAATTAGTTAGTTTTATTGTTTCTAAGGAATCTTTTCTTGTTTCTTTCGATGTGAACAATTTATTTCCTTCTATTTCTCCTAACGATTGTATCAAAATTTTAAGTGATCTACTTTTTCAAAATTCTGGTTTAGCTTTACTTCATAAAAACAACTTAATTTTGTAAACTAATTTTTTTTCATATCCACACTTCATTTTTGAAATTTTTAGAAATCAACAAAGATAATTAGTTTTTTATAAATCTTTTCATCCTTACCAACAAATTAGCTGTCTTTCATTCTTTGTTTAATAGACTTTTTAAAATAAATATTTAATAGAAAAATGATATCTTAAATACTTAACAAAATTTAAGTTTTCATTTCGTACTATTGTTTCAGATCAAAAAGAAAAGAATTGGTCTAGTTTCAGTAAATATTTATCTCATGAAATTCATATTTCTTTTTCAACTGTATGTATCTTAGGATCCTGGTTAGTCTGCAACACAGATAAAATTCTACCCTTAAATCTTTCCGGTGTTTACAGATTTACTTGCGATGATTGTACTGTAATTTATGTGGAACAGACTGGGATATTTATTATGGTTAGAACTAAGAAACACCTCAAAGAATTTCAAAAATATAAGAACCCTGATGTAGTTAACAGAAATTCCTCCTTGGACAACCGTTTATTCCTGAATAAGCACTCTACCAGTTTGGATAATGTAAAAATTAAACACTTGTAGTGTTACAGTTTTAAATTTATGTAATGAGTTTATAAATGTAAGAAAATTAATTAGATTTTGTTGATTTTCTTAGAAAAGACATAAAACATCATCTTCATGAGATGACA
The DNA here is from genome assembly GCA_025024175.1 of Rhyzopertha dominica. Classification (NCBI taxonomy): domain Eukaryota; kingdom Metazoa; phylum Arthropoda; class Insecta; order Coleoptera; family Bostrichidae; genus Rhyzopertha; species Rhyzopertha dominica. The sequence continues at coordinate 881,914 of QCXZ01000075.1, forward strand.
GTATTTTTGTATAAAATATTTGTTATTCAAACAGAAAAACTTTTGATCTAATACAAATTTTGTTAACAATACCAAATTATTTATATGTAATAATGAAAAATTAGAATTTTGAAGTAGTAGGTTACTTGAAATATGTAGTAAATAAGTGAAGAAAAGTCAAATTTGTCATTAAAAAATGTCATTAGTGAAGATACATAATTAAATCTTTGACAAACTCACCTGTAACGCCTCCGCATGTTGTCGGTTCGCAGACAACAGCAACACCAACAAATGCAAAGTCGAAGACTTCTCCGGCTGCAACGCCATTGCCGTATGCACGTGTCCCAGCGCCTCATTTATCCTGCTCATGTGCGCCAACTGCAGTCCCAAGTAATACTCGCACAGATGATCGTTGGGCTCGAGCTGCACCGCGTTTCTGAAATTCTCCAACGCCTTGCTGTCGGCGTCCTCTTTTTCGTTCTTCAACACGCACTCCCGCGCCCTCAAGTGATAACCGATGCCGGTGAACATCAGACAGCGCGCCAACAGACCGTTGGGGTATTGGATTTCGCGTCTCTTCGCCTCCATGCAAAACTCGATGCCCTCCAACGGTCGGTTCAGGTGTTCGTAGCATAAACGCGCGGCCAAGAGGCAGTTTATCGATTTGGTGTCTTCCAAGTTGACGGCTTCTCTGAGGACGTTGAGGGCATGTTCGTGACGGGCGATGCAGATCAGGCTGAGGGCGTGTTGCCTCCAGAGATGCGCTTCTTTGAAGGAGAACTTCATGGAACGTTCTAAAGATTCTTGGAGAAGTGCCGTTTGTCCCCAACGTACGGTCGCGATCGTCAGTAAGTCGTAGACGTTCGTCGCCTCCTGGTAGGCACTGACTCGTGCCTCTTTGAATTCAGGCGACTGGGATAGTACCGCGTCTCTCACGGCCATTGATTCGGCCACCAGCAGAACGAGGAGGATTTCCTCGTACTCCTTTGTGGGATTGAACTGGTTGAGCGAGGCGTATTGAGAGGGTTTCCAGATGGAACTTCTGGTTGTTTGGGAGTTTGGTGGTTTGTATTCATCTCCGGTGATACCTATAATAATGAGAGATGTCGTGTTAGTAGAGTGAAGAAGATTAATAATAATAATAATAATGTTTATTAAGGTAACACGTCAGCAAGATAAACGATTTGCACAATAATACTAAGCACATAACATTTACATACATAATACACATTTATTAAGTTAGAAAGAACTCATCGAAATTGTACAGCGTTTTTTTTTGAGTACCAATTTCCCAATAAATCTCTTAAAATATTTGATGAACCCTTGATATCTCCTGGCAATTAGTTAAAAAATTTAATAAACGCTCCTCTGATATAAAGTTGTTTTCTGCTTATTGGGAATTAAATCTTCTTTACATCTGGTGTTAGAAGAATATTTAAAGTTGGCTTTATGTTTAAATACAAAACAGACTGCTTCATATATACATACACTATATATGGTTAAAATATTGAGTGTCTCAAATGCTTTCCTACAAGAATCCCTCATTTTTAATTGAGCAATAATTGGGATGACTTTCTGCAACAAAAAGATTTTGTAAACACCTGAAGAGTTACCCCATTGTAATATACCATGCCGCAACAAATTATGGAAGATTCCGAAATAAAGTTGTTTAACTATTTCTGTACTGCAAGATTTAGAAGCCATTGAAAGAGCGTAATATGCTTTGCTCAGTTTACTGTAGATGGTTTCAACATGTTGTGTCCAACGTAATGTAGCATCAACACACAGGGTAATACAAAATCATCTCTAGCATTAAATTTTGATTTCACTGAGCCAAAGACAAGACAGTTTGTTTTTTCTTGATTAATAACTAATTTATTATGTTCAACCCAGACATTTATCTTACTATAGACTTCTGTTAGAACACTGGTTTGCTGGATTGAATGTGTGGTGTGATAAATGGATTCAAGTTTGAACTAGAGAAGAATCATTGTAACATTACTTATTTTTTGCTCTTGTGGGAGCTAAATATTAATCTTGAGCATTGCAGAATTTTGGTTGATCTATTTTTTTATAAACCTATACATGGAGAAGTGAGTTACGATTTATTACTTTCAAAGTTTCAATACTGGAATCAGGGTCTAGCTTGAAATATTTAAAGAGGCATATAGCATCTAAATATCGGGGTAACTCTTAATAATTGTTGTAAACCTTTAAGTTTATGTATTTCATGTTGGTTAATTATAAGATTCACTGCTTTCTACGTTTTCTATTAATTGTAATGTATAATAATTGAAAACTGATCCATTTCTCTAAGAGGGTTTCTTTATAATAATTAATCATCTTTAAAAAATTAAATTTAGGTATAATTCCCTTTTTACTAGAAGGTAAAGTGCGTTCAACTAATATATAGTCATCATCAGTACCAAAATAAATAATAAAAAAGGGGGAACTTTTACAACATTAGTTTGACAATGTCACAAATATATAGACAAGCAAACTTGACTCCAAACCAAAAAACAACCTACATGCCAGCAACACACACATAATAATAATATAGAATTGGACAATTGAAATTACAAAAATTATTTAGAACAGTCAAATTTGTTCATTAATATTTTTATAGATTTATTGTATAAATGAAACCAATTTAAATTGTCCAGTGTGGCTTGTGTGTTTATTTAAAAATAAATGGTTGGCAAACGAAGAATTTGTTGTTACAATATCTGTACTTCTATACTTTACGAATTATTTTAAATGTTCCTTACCTCTAACAACAATTTATTTCCTTTCATTCCTCTATAAGACCAAAAGACATAAAATCAATTTGGTTTCGTTAACAGAGTTTGTGTTAGATCAACATTTTTCTGTTTTAATAACAAAAAATTTATACAAAAGTCAGGTTTAGCTATGGGTTTTTTGTTTAGTCCATTTTTAGCTGAACCCTTTATGAATGGTTTAGAAAAAGGTATTTTCAAAAACACTAGTTTCCTTAAATTACATTCTGTGTCTTTTTACAGGTAATTCAGATGATTTAAATAATTTTCTTACTTTTATAAATGTTTTACATGCTTCTATAAATTAGGTTGAAACAGAAATTAATTAATAATTAATTTATTCACATAAAATAGCCTTTTTTCATTCTTTTTTTAAACGATTTTTAAAATACCTGTCACTAATTGCTTTCAAAAAAGTACTGGGTGTAATTCTCAAAATTGCTTTCAATAACAATTTCCCAAATTACTTAATAGGAAATTCTACTCTAAATATTTAATTATTTAAATTTTCTTTCAATACCATTTATTTTGATGAAGAAGTTAAGGTTTTGTTTCCTCTTAAGTGTGTTTTCCTGTTTTGTCCTGAATAAAAGCCAAATTTCAGTTTTAAATCATTCATTTTATGCAGTGATTGCAATTCATGTTGGATAAATGGGCAAATCATTTTGTTAATTAGACGTAAGGAACATTTAAAACAATTTAAAAAGTATAAAAATACAGATTTTGCAACAACAAATTCTTCGTTTGCTAACCATTTATTGTAAAATAAACACACAGCCACACTGGACAATTTAAATTCATTATAAATTTATGCAATAAACCATCAATTATAAAAAAAATAATAGTGAACAAAATTTGACTATTCTAAATAATTTTTGTAATTTCAATTATCCATTTATAAATTATTATTACATGTGTATTGCTGGCATGTAGGTTGTTTTTTGGTTTGGAGTCTGTGTATTTTTGACATTGTCAAAATAATGTTGTAAAAGATTCCCCCTTTTTTTATTTATTCTCTGGTATTGATGATGGCTATGTATTCATTGAAAGCGTTTTGCCTTTTAGTGAATAAAGAGTATTTAACTTGAAGTTAATTTTTTAAAGAAGATTAATTATTTTAATGTATAATTAGTAACTGTTACTCACTATAAAGTGTATTATTTTTGCTCTTTCTATGAATTACAATGTATAAATGGCGCAGTCTGTTAAATTACAAATAAACAAATTAAAACCTCAAATCTCCAATAAACTTTGCAAATTCCTTTATTTACACAAGTTTTGGACGTTGAAGGACATAGCAAAAAGAGTTTTAACTATATTGAAAATAAAATTAAGCTATAGAAAACTGGATTTTTTTTTAATTTGCGGACTTATTATGAGTATTTCCATTGCTGTTCTTGGAAAATACTGATAATCATTGAATGAAAGCCCCTCACCTTGCAGTAGCAGCTCAGCCATTTGACACATAAACTTCAGACGGCCGGTGTTCACCCCGAAACTCTCGATGGCGCACAGATTCGCTCTAAACCTCTCTAGTGCCGCGAGATGTTTCCCCTGGCTGATCAAAAAAGCGGGTGCCTCTTGCAACGCCTGTTCAATCAGCACGCCCAAGGGTTTTTGCACCAACTGCGGCTGGGGCGAATGGGTGCCGCCTCCCGTAACCGAAGTGAAGCCGCTTTGATCCCTTTCTCGCTCCTGCATGTACAAGAGGCCCAAGTCCGAGGCCAGATCGAAACACTTGATGATCTCCTCCTCTTTGCTCGCCTTTTTGTATTTCGTGCTCGCCGATTTGTCCTTCTGCAAGCACAAGGCCTTGACGGCGTACGATTCGGCGACGATCTTCAAACTGCGGATGGGCAACTTCTTCTCCGACAGATTGTGCAGCTCCGCCTTGTGGAAACTGGCCAGGCCGTCCGCGTAGTTGCCGCAGGCGTACTGCAACTTGCCCAGAAGCAGGTGGGCGTCCATCGAGACGCCGGAGCGAATTCCGGCTTCGCCCGTCACCGACTGAAGGTGGCGTTTCGCCTCTATCAGTCCCAGACGTGCGTGGTTGATGTTTTCTTCGACCGGTGGATATTCCTCGAGGAAGTTCTCGAGTTTCGCTTCGCCCGTCAAAAAATCGGCCAGGCATTCTGGAAAGAGTTACAGTTAGGTTTGAAATTACTTGAGGCAGTGATTTCCTGACCGTAGTCCCTTGATTTTTCCTTGAGCTGTTCCGCCAAGGCGATGACACGCAGCCAGTTTGATTCCTCCCGGCTTCGTTCGATCTCTGCTTCGATACGTGTTGTTATCGATTTGGTTCGGCCAGTCATAGTGATGTGGTTTTAAATACCGGTGCGACAAGTCCTTGAAGCAACACGAGGTTAATTTTTTTAACACTACTGTCAAGGTGTTTGTGTCTTTGTAGTTGCAGTTTTCTAAGCAAGGTTAGAATCACTATTTCGATTTATTCTTCATTTTTTTATACACTTGACTGTAATTAATAGTAACAAACACTATTTACACAGTAAATGAGAAGTTTCTTGCATATATTATATCCTTATTATTGCTATTAACACCCACGTCAAGCATGCGTCAAATTTATCACTATTTTGCCTTTAGAACTACAATTTAGTTCAAATGTACCATGAGTGGCTTGCAGTTGTAGTAGGCTGACAACAGATGGCGCGATCAGGCAATTTGGAAATTAAAATCGGGGAATATAACGTGATATAACAATGAAAATGAACCTAAAAATAAGAGCAATTAACGTTATCATACGAATATTCTTATTATTCAGGTACAAACTGATGTTACAAGGTTTTCTTTAAGTTTTCATTTTGAATCAGTCAAAACAATAATAATAATTTTGCTACAATATCCCATAAGGTAGAGACAACATAGCTATAAACAAAAAAAACACTTGTAGGCTTGTGCCTGCATGATCATCATATTGATATTAATTGGTAATCATAATTTTTATTTTAATGATGCCATAAAACCAAACTTTAACCTGTTATAATAATTTATATGAACAATTGCCCGTAGGTATACAAATAAAACTCATGGTCATGTCATGGGTATTTTGGCTATGAAAGTAAATTTTGGTTGCTGTAAATATTAAAATTTTTGTCTTTATCTTATATGAATTGAATAATTGTATGTTTCCAATATTCTCTTGTGCAATATCATTAAAACTTTGGACCCATATATAAGCAGCTTCTCTGTCTTAATTTTTTGTTCATCCTTACAGTCGTTAGATTTCTGCTTTCTCTATTACATCTATTATACTTGTGATTAATTTTATATTTTTCTGATTTGAACTGGTGTACTAGAATGTATGCATATAATTGTCTGACTTGTGTAGCATTTTGTGACTTATAGTATCAAAAGCTTTAGCGAAATGAACAAATTTGCATTTGGGTATCATTGTTTCTTTTTATGTATGTTTAGATAACTAATTAGTGTATTTTTTATTGCTCTTTACACGACATTTACCACATTTGGGATGATAGGACATATGGGCTACAGTTTACCATTTGTTTTGTATTTCTACATTCATAGATGGATGAAAGACTCCAGTTGAAAAATTTTGATTAAGGATGATAGTCATAGTTGGAGTTATTTCGTATCTATGAATGCCAGTTGGTATTTAATCTTTTTTTGTGTTTTGACCAAAGATTTTATTTTATTTTCGTCTATGTATAATGTCTGTGCWTTTWTGTTCTTTTTTGCTCTGGTATTGGGTTCCTTTTGTCTATGAATTTAACATAACATCAATATATTGTTCGTGACCTTAATAAGAGTGACTGATAAATATCTATTGAATGTTTGTGATTGTTGTTTTGTTTCAATGCTTTTACTATTACTTTACTGGAGTAATTACTTTATAAAGATGGCTTTGTCATTAATCTTTATTAAGACTAAATTTGGATATATAATGTTCATTAAATATCGACCAAATTATACTTACTTCATAAAAGACAGAAAGGGTTTGGGCGGGTTTAATTTGCATCTGGATAGACATTTTGATGAATAAACATTAAAAAAATCTCACATGAAAACATTTAACTAATTGGAACAGTAAATTTAATACAAATTGGAAGTATTGCCTTGAAAAATCAACAATATTGATTTACCTAAATGTCTACATGATACACTTATTCAAAAAAATGAAAAACTAACTTATTATGTACACAATTTAAGTATTATTACTATCTCTGGCTGAAAGTGTGTAAATAAAACTGAATGGTTTGAATAAATTCACTGCAAAGCATCGATTCATGTTAAATTAATCTAGAACGACACAGCCTTAGTCTAGAAAATATTTTCAAAGGTATTTAATGGAACCTGTAAAATTTCACAGATATTGCAGTTGAATTTACAGTTGAAAACAGGAATTTTATTCTACTTGTAAAGGATAAAACACTGTGTGAGAGTAGTTTTTTTACATGCTCTTATTTTCAATATTAGTTCATTTGTACTAATCATAACCCTACATTTGGTTAGCTAGTGTTTTTTAAGAAACGAGTTTTGCTATTCATTTATAAAAAAATATGGAAACTATAGAACAGAGTGGAAATATACAGTCTCCTTGCACATATCAAAAGCATGAAGGCTTTTATCCAGTTGTAGGAGTCAAAAATGAACCTGTACAAACCACAGAGCAGGATATGAAGTATGAGCTTCAAGGAGAAGTTAAAATTGAAGAAGCCAATTGTTCCATGAAACATGAAACCATCAGCTATGAATACGTTAAATGTGAACCTCCAAATGTTAAAGATGAGATTTTAAATGAAGAATTTAAAGCAGTGGAGAATGATACATCTAGGAATTGTGTTGGTTCTTTTCGATGTCATGTATGCAAAGAAAAATTTGTGACGAAGACTGTACTGAAGTCTCACATTTTGAATAATCATGACATAAAGAAATATGAATGTGAATCGTGTAAGAAGGTTTTTATTAAAGAAAGCTATTACCAGAGACATATGTTGAGTCACAAGAAAGAGAAATGCCAGTACTGCAATGTAATGTGTGAGAATCTAAAAGAACATATACTAAAAACGCACAAGTGTACAATTTGTGAAGAAATTTTCACCGCCGGGGCAGATTTGCAACAGCATTTGTTGTCTCACGGCATGACTTTGTATCAATGCAGTTACTGTGGTGATACGTTAAAAAATCCATACCTTCTGAAGAAACATTTGGCCTACGTACATTCGCAACGAAAATTGACCGAATGCGGCACTTGTGGTAAAGCCTTTGCTTGCGCCAGCGAGTACAGAAGACATTTATTGGTGCACGAGAACGTAAAACCCCTTAAATGTGGAGATTGCTCCGAAACGTTCAAGTATCCAAGGACCTTGAAAAAACACGTCGAATTAGTGCATTTACAGATGGAGCTGTTTAAGTGCGACATTTGTGACAAAACCTACTCGTACCGTAGCACTTTAAAAGCACACATGTCTGCGATACACTCTCAAAACGAATCGCACAAGTGCGAATATTGCGACAGAACGTTCTCGTGTTTCAACACTTACAAATACCATCGAGCAACTCACGAATCGCCRAAAATATATCAGTGTGAAGTTTGCGGGAAGATATTCAAACTGGCGAAAACTCTGAGGGTCCATAGAATTTCCATGCATCGAGAAAGGGCTTACAAATGCGAGATCTGCGATAAATCGTTTGGGGTAAGGAGCACATTCGAGGCCCATTTGAAGTTGCACTCTGGGGAAACGTACGATTGTGACCAGTGCGGGAAAAGGTTGTCGTCGTATTCGATTTTGAAGAAACACCAACTGGCAGTGCATTACAAATACAGACCTCACAAGTGCGGTCAGTGTGGTAAAAGTTTTGCTCGGTCGAGTGCGTTGCGAAGACACCTCCCCACTCATGATGTGGTGAAAAAGCACCCCGTTAAGAGGTACAAGTGTGACCGGTGTTATCGAGCGTTTATGATATCGACGTCGTTGGAACGGCACAAAAAACTGCATCAGTGAAACCTTTGCCCAGCAAGAGAATATTACAAAGTCACCTGTATTCTTACAGCTCTTTTGGACTTGTGACGAATACGGAGAATTACAGAAATACATGCTAATTTAAGAGCTTTTTTTAAGTTTATTATAAAAAACTGTTACATTCAATTTATAGTATACATATTGTATGTAAACTGAAAGAAGTATAAAATAAATAGCTCATCCTGAATTTTAAGTTTTTCTTCGTCAAATGCAAATATAAATTAATGCAACTAACAAGGAGGATAAAACAAACGAAAATAATAAGAAGTAAACTATTCAGTTTTTTATTAACAGATCCCGTATTTTAATGAAATAATTTTTCTTTTGCATAATTTTGCACAACTATAGCCCCGTCTAAATTTCACACAGAATTGAACAAATTTTAACAATACATTCGTAAATTAATAATGTGTCTTGAGGAAAGATAAAAACAGAGATTTCTTAAACATAAATTATAAAAAAGTGCTTGTCCAAAGTTAGGGAAAATATGCTTATAATCAGAACTTGTATATTTAAGAATCATGTTTAGACAGAACAAAAAAAAAAGCGAAATGGTTGGGTTTGTTATGCTTTTGCAGTTACAGAAATATTTTACTAACTAATTATAAAAAATTTTGTATATTAGCGTTGTCTGAATAATACTGAATAATATGATTCAGACAACGATATTAGCTAAGGTTTTGTGCAGGTTTACCTGTAAAAATAAAGAATTGGGTATAAGGCAGCAACAAACATCTGCAAAATAGAGGTAACGAAATAAATAATAAACATACAGCTCTTTTCTGTTCATATATTGATATATCTGATATTTATACTCTGTTAGTTCTTTTGTCATAAAACTCACAATACCAATGGTGGCAGAACTATATATCTGGCAAATTTTCATCAATGTAGGCTTTAAAATGAACTTAATTGTTTTTCTTGAGTATATTGTACATACAGGGAATATTTTTTGGCATGCAACTTGTACAATGTTATCCTTATGTTTTAATGACATCTTAATAATTAATTAACAAATTTTTAGTGCATTAAATGTTAACATATATTATGTTCCTACTTTTATACAAGTTTAAAGTATACCATAATTAATTCATGCTTTCTTTTTTTTCAGGTGAGTGTTGTAGCATATAGTGGATATAGAACAAGGCAACACTGCTTGTAAGTACTTCTTTAGTGGTGTAACAATTTATCACACTTGAATGATAATAAGTCTAAATCTTTTGGTGTTGAAGAAATTAATTTTGTTAATATAATTTCTTTTGTCTGTCACATTATAAATACTTGCATAAAAGAATCTTATTTTCTCCTTGAGTACTAGAAAGATGCTTAGAAAAATGGTTTAAAAAATACATGTTTCATAATTAGATAATTCCTAAAAGACAGTCAGGATTACAGTTATGCCACAGCACTGCGATATTACAGATATTTTTAGAACTCTGGACAGCAATAAAAAACTACCATACTAGTATCTCTAGATTATAATAAGGCTTTTGATGTGTTGGTACACTAGGTTTTGTTTTCCATATTCAATTACTTTGGATTTTCATCAAAAGCTTTAATACTTTTAAAGTATTTCTTAACGATCGAAATCAACATGTTGAAATAAGAAGTAATATCTTGTTTTGTAAGAGTTGCCCTGGGGTAGCATTTTCGGACTACTATTATTTTCTGTGTATTCGTCTTCTAACTAAAAGTTTGAAACACCATATATATGCTGATGACAGTCAACTATTTTGCTTGGTTTCTCATTTTTAATTTTTTATTTTCACACAAATAATCTAATTTTAATAAAACTTGGTGAAAGTATATCTTTCTGTGCTTAAAATACATGTTTAAGCCACTTTTTTTTTCAAAGACACATTCTACTAGCAAAGTTATTGTACAAAGTTCTGCATGTGCTTATTTTTTTTTGTTTAGACATATACTTTCTAATAAAATGGGAAATCTATAGTTACAATTTAAAAACTTGCTCAAAAACCCAAAGGGACTGATTACAGCATTCATTTATATGGAAAAAATTCAGTAATACCTTAGAAAGTATGTTCAAGGTTCGAATAATTGTATATAAACCAGAATATGAAAAAACATGAGTATCTCGGAATCCTATTGTTTTTTTTAATCCTACAAAGTCGTGGTTATTTTAGGCACAGAAGGGTACACTTTCACCAATAAGTTCTGTTAAAATTGGATTATTTTTATGGAAATGAAAAAACGTGAAAACAGAGTCGACTTTTAACATTTTTCTAAAGAATGTTCTAAGATTATATTAACTATATCCAGCCATAGATTGCGTAACATATAGAAGTAGTTCATTTGAATATTTGTAGTTCTTTCGTACCGCACGTCGTTATTTTGTGTCGCCCTAACCTGTATTTTAATAGACGTGGAAGAGAAGTCTGTTTGTTATCTCGCGATCTTTAAATACTATTAACTTTGGGAGATGCAGCAACAATTAAAATATGGCCAGTGTAGTAATAGTCTAGTCAAATTTGAAACACTACAAGACACCATTATTGGTAGTGATGAAATTATGACACAGGAGAAAAAACTAAATACCAATATTATTCCTTCAACAACGGGGGATGTTTCTGTCCTTTACGCAAAGGAGGAATTAGAATCTTACTGTGACGACAAAACTGTTTCATTTACTGGTATGGAAAATGCAGAAAACGTAAAGACAGAGTATAGTTTTGACTCTCCGGATCGTACAGAAACTGAGTGCATTGATTTAGTCAGTGATAGCGAAGATAGCGATATTGAAATTGTAGAAAGCGACAACATCTGTCATTTTTGTGGGCTGTCTTTCTCCACGAAATTGGATGTGGAAGTTCACTCGTTCAATATTCACGGTTACATCAGTGAGACCCGAATTAAATGTGAAATATGCAACACATCGTTATCAACTCCGCATAAATTGAAGATTCACATGCAGATTCACTCTAGCGCAACGTCGTACTACTGCGGCGTATGTAACGAAACCTTCCAAACAAGTGATGACTTTGATTGTCATAGATGTGAGGATTGTGGTCATGAGAGTGAAATTTGTCAAGAGCTAGTCATGGCGAACCTTGAAAACTATGCGTGTGAAATTTGTAACAGAACATTCGCTCAGAAGCGACATTTACTATATCATCAACATGTTCACTCCGGACGTAGACCGCACAAGTGCAAGGAATGCGGGAGGGCATTTAAGGTTCCCTCAAGATTGAGCATACACAAGATCATGAACCATCACAAGTACATTAAGCCACATGAATGTATCGTGTGCCATAAGGGGGCGAAGTTAACAGTTCACTCGCAAAACTCAAACTAACTACAGATTGTATGTCCGCATTCGTTTACCAAAGAGATGACAAAACATAAAGCGAGCTAGAAGTGTTCGGTGTGTGAAAGTTGTTCATTTGTACGCTTAACTTCAAACTGAATGTTGAATTTTGTCGTCATTAGCTTCACGTGTTTCTCGTAGTCTCTGTTTATCTTTGTTGCATTAAATATCAGGCAAGCATGGCATTTTTAGTGACATGTGAAGGATTTAAAAATATCTGTAATATTTAAAACTCATTTGTGATTTTAGATGTAATATAAGTAATGTCATAATTTATTTCATTTGTAATGTTGTTGTACAGAGTGATGCATTTTTTGACATCAAGCTCTGTTTTTTTTTTGAGAATATAATTTTGATTGGAATGTGTCAGGCTTTTGTTTTCAAATCAAAAAGAAAATGCATAAATGCTTCATTCATGTTGTTTTAGGAAAAAAGAAATCAATAGATAACATTTAAACAGTAAGAAAACACAATGGATAACAGTAAAGTGGCTTTTACATTATAAATCTTCAAAATTGATTTTAGAATATTCCACAATCGTGTAAAAGGGCTTGGTTATTAATTAGTTTTTGATTTTAACTCTCATTGGTAGGGCGTTACAAGATTTAATAGTATAGTAATTTAATAGAAATTTGTTTACTTCTACAATAAATCTCCCCGAAGTCTATCAAATCCACTATATTTAATAAATAGGCAAAGTGCTTTCAGCTGTAATTAGCCATCATCAGTGCCTCATTGTGTAAAAAGAGAATACAAAAGATTTATAAAACTGACATTGTCAAAATCGAAACAAGCAATCTTGACTTCAAACAAAAAAGTAGCCTGCATGCCAACATGAAATCAATGATCAAATAAAGAATTTAGTATAGGACAACTAAAATTACAAAAATAATTCAAAATTGTAAAATTACCTGTTATCTATAATTTTGTATATTTCAAGAATTTCTAGAAAATTTAATTTTGAGGATTTATTACAAACATGTAAAGAATTTAAATTATTTAAAGAGGCAGTGTGTTTAAATGACAATAAATGATTTGCTAACGAAGAATTTGTATTAACTATATCAGTATTTTTGTATTTTTCATATTGTTTCAAGTGTTCATTGCCTCTAATTGAAAAAGATTTTCCAGTGCTTTGCCTATTAATTAAATATAGTGGATTTGATAGACTTCCTCGTTTGTCTCATATAAATCGCATTAAAATTGTTGCAAGTAAATCTGTAAACACCAGAAAGAATTAAAGGTTTGTAGCTACCTACAGTTGAAAAAGAAATATGAATTTCAAGAGGTAAAAATAATTTGGAAATATTTACTGAAACTAGACCAATCTAAATGAATGCTAATTCTTTTCTTTTCCATCTGATTCTATTAAATAATTAGGAAAATTATCGTTGTGTTATAAGGAATTTGTAAAGTTATGGCAAGTTCTTTTTCAAAAGCCATATACATAGGAAAGGAGGAAGGACAGTTAAATTATGTTTTTAAGAATGGAAAATTATAAGAAGTAATATCTGTATACATTGGTTTTCTAAAAATCTCGAAAGTAAAGTGTGGATGTGATTCGTTATGTTTAATTAACATTTAAAAAAGTAGACATTTATAAATACTAGAGCATATAAATGAGCAGGTAAGGTGCCATAGACACATATGGTGGCCATATTTTTCTCCAGCATAGGTAGAGGGTTGTTTGTTACCTTATATAAGATTTTTATAGTTACGCCTTACAGCATAGTCATCTCAAAAATAATCTTAAGTTAATCTTGAAAATGGCAGGCACTTTTTGAAAGACCTGAAAATCCAGTTTACCTCGATTATTAATTCAACATTCGGTGTCTATAAATGATATATTTGAGGGGGATTTAATTCTACTGTAGTAAAAAGCAAGTATACAGGTACTTGACCAACAAAGAATCTAAACAAAATCATTGAAGTTTAACTGACCTGAGATACTAGAAAGAACACTGTAAAAGTTTCAAAGCGAATAATATATAGAAGACAGAAAACGTAATTTTTTTTTCTTAATTTAAAATTTATGTTATGGCAATTTTGGAGTAGTATTCTCAACCATGAGCGACATTTCTTTATCAACAGAAATACATGAATACTAATTCTTTTATCTTTAGTTGTCCAAAACAAAATCGTTTGATTTCTTGAAGCAAATGATAATACAAAACATTAGATTAAACTTAAGGCAATGCTAGATCAGATTTTGAAACAAAAGCATAAGTTCGGTAGCGCTAAAATCGGTAGATTTGGCAAGGCTGTACATGGGTAGTTCGTTTAAATCATATGTAGGTCTTTTGACCAACCTACATAACCTCAATCTCAACTTTGATAGTTTTGTTGTTGATGTATCCAGTCTACGAAGTTTTACTTGTAGACGTAGAGTTTTTTAATAAGTTAAAGCGTGACAATGCAGGGTCTAAGTGACCTTCCGGTACCTACAAACCTAGTAAAAGTTACGAGAGAACATGAAAACGTATGGTTAAGAGTGGAAGACGTGATAAGTGTGGCAATCGACAACCAATTCAGTACTGACACCTCACAGGCATCCAGCAGTATTATTTTAGACGAATGGGAAGATATTCAAGAAGATAACCCACAGGATTATTTCGTCAAGTTAGACGAGCTGCCGTTAATTCAAAATGAGACGAAAGTTTTGAATCAAGAAATGCCCGAGTGTTTCGTGGTGATAGAGAGGCTGCCGTTTTGTTGCAACGGAGACGTGTTCATCTGTACAAGACGTGGTTGTCTTAAATTGTATTCCGATCTGACCACTTTGGCACATCATTTATTGGAACACGATCGTCTGCGGAGGTTTAGGTGTTCATTTTGCGAAAAGGTGTTTGATAGCCCCGGGCAGTTGAAGGTGCATTTTGAAGATTCCCATCTTGGTTCGAATGTTTATAAGTGCGATAAGTGTAAGGCTGCTTTTAATGAGGAGCGTTCATTGAGGAATCACTATCTAATTCATTCAGGAGTCATATCCCTTAAAGAAGTGAACGATCCCAAACCGATCCAGACTAAACAGACTCTTTACTCGTGCGCCAAGTGCAACAAATCGTTCAAGAGGAGATACGAACTAAACCGCCATCAATTGTCGTTGGCTTGCATGGCAAAAATTACTGAGAGCAACGAGGAGTGTTATCGCTGCGAGGTCTGCGAGGATACCTTCAAAACAGTAACTCTACTCCGCAACCATCTCAGCAGCGAACACGACATCGACGACAGACTTTACGAGTGCGACCAGTGCGGGAAAAAGTTTGGCAGGTGCTCGGACATGAACAAGCACAATCTGATCATGCATTACGGCTTCAAAAGCGACCCCGATATCAAACCGTTTAGGTGCGAACATTGTGAAAAAACGTTCAAACGCAACTGGGACAAAAAGAGGCACATATTGACCATGCATTTGTCGGACAAACCTTTCAAGTGTGACTTGTGCGGTAGGGGGTTTCCGAGGAGGAACCACCTGACGAACCACATGATCATGCATAATCACAATAGGTCTTTCAAGTGCGAAACACCGGACGTCGTTGAATGAGCAATGTAGTAAAGTTTATCTAAAGATATATTGTGGGATTTCAGCATTTTTATACCCCGTTCATTTGTATTATGTATTTTTATATCTGCACTAAATCATTAAATTTTCATTTATCGACAAGAATTAATTAATATTCAAAACAACTTCATTATAATTTATAATCATTGTTAATATTTGTTGAACTAATTAGCGAGGGGGAAATCACCCACCCAAAATTGTACAAACTCATCCATTTTCTCGAACATGTGTACATCCATCCACATCCACCCATATCCATATATATCCACCCACATCCATTACACTTCCTACAAAATTCAGACTTATTCACTCTAATCCACACTTATTTAGACAGAGAACCCCAAGAATTACTTTTTACACATCCTGAGTTTCATAGACTTTACAGACTCCCTCTTTACTATTATTCACACATGTAAAATAATAATAGATCATAGACAAAGGAAAAACAAACATTTTTTACAAAATATTTGTCTAAGTATGGCAAAAAAGGAAATTCTAAACGTGCATAACGTAATAAAAAATGTAAAGTATAAGAATGTTTCAATAGTTCAAAAGAACTTTGTCTTCGAAGAATGTATATCTAAAAAGTACTCTATTTCGGTTCTCAGAAGATTTATATTTTTTATATTTTGCTTATCTGCCCTCTTCAGACAAATAGGTTGTGAGCTTTGTGAAATCACTGGAACATAAAAAATGAATTTTTTATTTATTTCTTTGCTGTAATTTTCCGAACTACACTTCTTCGATTTAAATTTGCAACCCAGATACCAGCAGTCATCAACCTAGACTGTAATAGTTTTCGAGCATAATACTAGTACTATTATTTTTATCTTCACCCAATGACAAATTTTCGGCATCTTTGTTTTCTGTATAAGACAATTCCTTCTTCATCTTCACTTGTTTCCAAACTAGTTTCAAATTCAAGAGTATTTTCTGTCACAACAGCTTTATTGATCCTTCCAAGTTGTTTGATTAAATTAAGATTATTTCATTGTACAAGTTTCTAGATACAACGATCTGAGAATCATTTGTTTTTTTCAGGAATAATGTGCACTTTTCCTTTTAGGGAGAGTAAAAAAATCAATAAGTTCATAAAATTTGCCCAAGCATTCCAGACCTTTGTTGTAACTGTTGCTGTTTTAAGTGAATATTGTCAATAACTTATACACCAAAAATACACTCATAGATGGTCATTAGAAATTTTCATTAAAAAGCCAGCAAACGTAAAATGCAAAGTGAAACGTGTGGTTTTAGGTCAGGTTTTAGCAGTTGAGAGTTTTTTTTTTTTTGGGCTATGCACATGCGCAAATTTACAAATCACATTCATCCACATCCAGACACATCCACTCAACAGATCCAAACACATCTGGGCCACATCCAAGCAGTTGTACAAACACATCCACGGTGTTTACCCCCTCGCTAATCGCTCTTAATGTAAGCGTCACTTTCATCACTAGATTTATCATCCACATCATACACTTTTTCCAACTGACAATATTTTCCTAAGTTCTTACGCATTATGTGGGCAACATCTCGAAATCTGAAAACTGGTGTCAAAATAACACTATCTTACATTATTAGGAGTATCTTGGAAAATTGATGAAATTTTACACTGAATATTTGTACTCAATGGGACCATAAAAGCTACAATTGGGCATTTTCCATCAGCATATAGGGCATAAATGTTTATATTTTATTAGACTTAGCTTAAGTGCCAATAAATTCAGTTTTTTAAATAGAAAGGTATAATTATTAGTTCACTGTTAGACACAGAATTAAATATTCTTTCTTTTGATCTCACACTTCATATATCTGTTTTTAATGCTTTAAACAGACTGTAAAATATCCAACACATAATCATAGGCTTTGTTGTTGTAAATGTAAACAATTTCTTAGGAACCACTATAAAAGTTCTTCAAAGAAATGCAAATTACTCCTAAACAGTTCTTTACCCATAGAATTTTTAATAAAGAAACTTTTAAATTGGTAAAGGAATCTAAATATATAATAATACACAGGGTGTTCCATTTAAAATAATGAAGTCAATGTCAACTTCAGGCATGATTGGAAGTCTGCCATCTTGTGTAATATTTTTATTCATCTTGTTCCATTGTTGATTATCAGTGTACAAATTTTGATATCAAAATTCCGTCAACTTTCCAAGAAACTTCTAATAGAGCTTAAATGTGGTCTCTTTTTGCAGAGCTCTTATATTTGAAGTTGAGTTTCCAATAATCTAGGCATACTATTAAATCTTCTCCTTTAACTCCTATTTTGGTATTGGTGCATTTCCTCTGTGTCTGTCCTCATTTTCTTTTAGGTTCATCCATTTTTAGGGTTTGATAGCTTGTATGTGCTCCTTGTGAAGAAAAAGTAATTTTCTTATATGGCGCTGTGATAACGGATATTTGATTTAGACAACGTACAAAGTTGCATTCCTTTAATCAGTTGGGATATTTTGTTAGTATTTAAAGCAATATGAAGAATACTGTATTATAAATTTTGTGATCTTATCAAGCGACTTAGAAAAGTTGMAATTAACATTAAGTTTCGCATCCTTTGTGTAKCGGATTCAGTTGTTAAGATGTAGTTGGAATTAATTTTTAATAACTACATTAATAATTAATAATAAAGTAAATGTGTAAGTTTTACAACAAAAGTTTATATATTTTTCATACCTGTTTTAAATGTAGATATCTATATACATGTTAGATACTGATAGTTATTTCAAATATAATTTGTTTTATCTAATCCATTGCTTTTTTAATATTAATTATAGAAATAGTCATAAAGCCATATAAGGAAACATTACAGAAATTAATAAAATAACGTACAATTTACCACAAGGCTAATAAATTGTACTCTTCTACCCATTTACGTCATAATTATTATATGGCCTGGATAAAATTTTATGGCTCAACATAATTGTATATTAATCTTCMAGTGTTTCTCTTCTTAGAAGAAATTATTGCTTAACTGTGTTCAGAGGGTATATTTTTGAAAGGCATCACCATATTACAATTGTTAGATCAAATTAATACTTAAAGTTTTTAGATTTAGATTAGCACTAAAGTGATCTTATTTCCACCCCTTTTTGTCTGAAATTTGCCCCATATCACACAATAAKATTTTTTCTCTGCAGCATCGTAAATTGCTAAATTCAAGGTCCATTAGTTTTCTTTGTTACCTTATCTTCAAGTTTTTGGAGGTTTTTTCTCTGCAATTTCAGTGATTTTTTAGTGAAGGATTTTGAAGTTGAATTTGTCATATTGTTTATTGGCGTTTAAAACGCTAATTAAATTTTGTCTTGGAGAATTCGCATTCTTAAACCCAAAGCTTTGCAGTTTTGTTTTAGGGACTACATCCTCTTTACATTTCAATTTTAAAGAGTCTCTACACTTCTGAAGGTTCGTTGGTTTCCGGTGACATATTTTTTTTAATTTTAAATGCAATACCCTGTATATTTTTCCATCATTGAATTTTTCGCACAGAGACCTATTAAAAAATGTTAATAGTCCATATTTTAAAATAGCTTTTGCTTATGTTACAGTAAAACTGCATTTGTGCAGTACAAAAGTTTTTGTGTATTGTTTAAAATTTTATATTTTTATATTTATTTTCCATTCATAACCATCACTTAAAAATTTGTAAATCTGGGAAGCTCGTTAAATACAAAGATATATTAGGACTCTTAAGTAAGCTGACAGCTATAAAGACAAATGCAATAAATACTAACAAAAGGAAAATGAAAACGAATTGTAGTTTTCAAATTATATTAACAATGACACATAGATACTAAGTTAAATATTATATTACAAAAGAATTTTGCTGTAAGCATTTCTGGCACTTTGTTTGCTACCCTTTGGATTTAGTTTTCAAAATTCTATAAGAGCTCAATTATATTGGACTTGTTTTATAAATATAGAATTAAAAAAAAGAAAACTCACTTAACTGATACATTCCTTTTTGCAATAAATCAGTACCTACCTATTTGAATAAATCAATCCTCGTATCCTTGATTATAGTTTGTGAACGAGTTGGTACAGCCTACAAAGTGGTGGTATCGGTATTTCTATTGTAGGTATTTCAGTCACTCCCATCATTGAATGTTTGGAATTACAAATTACAGTGGTTATTCGACATGCGCTCGTGTACTGGTCAAAAAGTTGAACTATGGGTACCTTGTGCGTTTCGAACTTTACCATGAGGGTGGATTTTATTAATAAGTGATTGTAACATCCAAAATAGGGCATATAGAGGGGTATATAACAAGAAATATACACATCTGTTAAGCAAATAATACTTGCCTGTTAATTGCGCCGTACACTTGTTATTGCAAGTACCGTTTACATATGTTCAAGGAAAATCAAACAAGACTTAATATGTTTGTCATAATTTAATAATTTTCATCCATAGTATGTTTCATAATTACTCATCAAAAGCAACGAATCGTCAATAAAATGCGTAATGAATGCACTATACCTAAGTTTCTGGTCGTTTTTTAAATCTAAACAACTAGTTTTCGTGATATATTAATTAAAAATTTTGCTTTCTGGCATACACCTGCCTAAAGAACGCCACGTACGACGCTGAAGTTCTTAATATCTAAAAAAAGACATATCAAAGACTGTTTGATAGATTATTTTTGTTGGTATATCATTAACCAGTTACCTTGATAGCTGTTCCGGTTGACATGACGTAGAAGGGACCAACTGACAAAGTCAAAGGCTTCTGAGCCCTTAGCATGATCATACTTAATAAGTTCTTGATTTTGGGGGTGCATTCGTACCATTTGCTCGTCCAAATGGCAGTTGATATTGCTGTGCTCTAAAAAATAGCAAAACTTTCACTTTTCCTATTTCTATAGAGATAAAATGCAGATATAGTGAAATAAAAATACATTTAATTTGACTAAGAAAAATCTCTGCAGTTACATACCTCCAAAATGACGTCGTTGGCCGTGTAATAAAAAACGTACAATTGGTATAACATTGCAGAAAGGTATTCCGCAGCAAACAGTATCTTCAAACTGAAACCAGACTGTAAACCCAGAAAAAGAGATATTAAACCACAAATAGTTATTTTAAACATGTGGATACTAACCACTATAACGTAGAATGCTATGGCAGCTATTTGTAGGGAACATTCGGCGAAATCTAGGAGCATGAGAAATCTTAGGGCATTGTCAAGTTTGTGGACGTATCTGAAATTGAAAATTAATTTTTTACGTCATCTTCAAAATATAAGTTTAATGTCACAAATACTATCGTACTACATATGCTGCAAATTGTTGCTATATTCGGATGTTTCCCATCTGTTTGTGTTTTGCCCATGAACTACAAAAATAAATACGGCAGAAGTGGATTGCTGGAAACATAATTTGATGTTCTGTGCACTGTTTTCCAACACTGGTGTTTTGTGTTTTTGTTTATGTGTTCCCTAGGGTTGAATTCTTACCCAATGATATACTGATGTTCCAAAATGCATTCCTTAATATATCTTCCAATGGCCTCTTCTTCGTCCTCTTCTGGCTTCGCGTTAGCAATCGCAACTTCTTTGAAGTGTTTGAATTTGCCTTGTAGAAGTTTCATCTGTACCTTTACGAAACGCACCAAAGACATAAAGAACATATCCGTCCCGACCACAGTAAAGCAACCGTACGTTCCAACTATTATGTGCATTATGAAGGCAGTGGTGTAGTGTTCTTCTTTGTCGAAAGGAAACCAAGAACTGAAGGGTAGAGGTTTTGATTCTGGTGGTATAGAGCTGTTCAATGGATAGTATAGTTCTGGCTGGGTATGTAGCTGCAAGAATTTTAACGTCCTCATCAGTAGATGAACATTTACTGGACAAAAATCTTTGTTTAAATCCAAATAACAGATGCGTTGTCAGAGATGCATATATCGGAAGAAAGTGCAAATTTATTTAAATTTAGAATGCGTATACCTTCTTTTGCAACCCAAAATACATTCTCATAGCCAATGTGGTTATTTTAAAAATAAATTGGGAATCCATGTATTCAAATGATTTTGATTTATAGTGAATGCAAGAAAAATGCTTCCGCTGCTGCCCGCTTATACAGACAAACTAGCCACCACTGAAAAAGTCAAGAGAAAGAACAGCAACAGGCCCCGACAATGAAAATTAGACTATTGGAAATGATTGACGAAAATTCTCATATTAGTCAAAGGGTAGTCTCAAGAGCAACGGGTATTAATCTGTCTTCAGTACACCGAATAATTAATGGCAATCAATTTCGTCCGTATCACTTGCAATTGGTTCAGGCCTTAAAGGAGACAGATTATCCTAAAAGACTGGCTTTTTGTAACTGTTTTCGGGAACACCAAAATTTGAATGTGAGATTTTATGGCATTTGCTTCTCAGATGAAGCAAGATTTTCTAATAATGGTGGAGTTAACAAACATAACATGCATTATTATTATTATTATTATAAATACGTGATGCATGTAGATCCATCACTCCAGAAATGATAATGCATGTTAAAAGATCGTTTTGCGCACGAATTCAAGCTTGTGAAAACAGCGGAGGGCGACATTTTGAGCATTTCTTACATTAATGTTATCGAATAACATTTTTCAAAAATAAAATTTGTTTTACAATACCGAATTTACTTAAAGCAAATGATTGAAGTTTATGTCAAAATTTACGAATTTATACAGCTCTCTACGTTTTATATTTTTTAAGACGATGAACAATTATCAATGTTACCTCTGCAAATGTATTTTGGGTTGCATTTTTAATTTCGACAGGGTCATTATCATTCGTGAAACATCCGTATGGTGTAATTGCTCAATTCACATAGAGCATTCACAATGATACTTATTTCTACTGAAACCATTAAATGACGTAAGTCTGCACTAAAAAGGGATTTTTAGAAACTCGTCCCTTAATGGGTCAAAACGAAGATTGGAAGTTAGTATGAAACTTGGTCAGTTTTCAAGTTATAAATATATGAGATCGTGGTTCAAAACGAGTTTACTATATTACTATTTAAAAAAGTCATCTTTGAGGGTGTAAAGTAGGGGATGAAATTTGCTCCGTCATTTTTAAAGTTTAGAAGAAGTAGATTTATTAATTTATTTAAACATAGGTTCAATACGGTTAATATAAATTAAGTATCGATTATTAAAAGAGTTTAGCTCAACTATTTTCAATCACAGTTTTTAACTGTTTTAGAAATGTATTTTTAGGTAAATCTATGAAATCTACATTATTAGAAAGTTCGTTACATGTTTAGACAGTCTAGAGGTTGCATAATTTCTCCCATAATTAATATACGATGGAAAGGCACTACAAGCATTCTAGACTGTCTCATATTACAAACAGGTATGATATCTAGTACTATTGGGTCAATAGTATGAAAAATTGAATTTCGTTCGAGGAAAACCATGAATGGCACTAACCTGAATGAGGGGTACAGCAAAAAAGGGAATGATGGTGATCAACCCAAAACCAAGTATGAACTTATTAAACGAAACAGCATCTTTCGCGTATTTATAAAACAACTTCTTTCTTCTTTCGTCACCGCTCTCCAAAATCTTTTTCTCGGTCTCCATCACTTCATCACTGAGACCTTGAGCAACTTTGCTGCTGGCAATCCGTATTTTGACGATATCTACGGTATATAACAACGAAACCCCCATGTTGTCGAAAGCTTCTTGCACATCTTTAGTCGATACGATAACCAGCTGGACCAGTTGACTTATAACGAACAGTACGAAGTAAATTCTCAGTATTGTACCATAAAATTCGTAGATTTTTTGTAGGACAGTATGATCTGTTACCTTCCCCGGCCATAGTCCTAAAGCCGTAAGGGATTTCTTGTCTATTCTTAGATAAGTATGTTTGTACATGTCGAATACAGTTGGTGGACTAGTGTAAGAGGCAGATACACGCCCATTATCTGGATTTATAGGTAGCAGAAGTTTTGCTCTGGGCGGTGGCCGAAAAATTCACCTGGTAATTCACAGAACGCTATATTTAAAGTTTTATTGCCATTGGTGGAGAACTTGCTAGTAGTAGAACAGTACATTTTTATTATAATTATTCTTGAATCGTAATTTGTACTACATATTTATCTATATAAATGTTGAAAGAAGCCTATTTCGAAAGATAAAACGAACATAAAAAGTTGGCACTGTGAATTTCTCCAATATCAATATTGTTGTAGAATTCTGTTCTTCTATATGCTCCAGATGTTCATTCTCGTTCAAAAATAAAAATAAAATATTGTGCTTCCCAATCCTTTATTTTAAACCCTTTAAATAAGTTCAGTAAGATTCAGAACGCATTAGTAAGGAGGTATGTCTTTCTTTTTGTAATTTTATCGATCCTGTATATCTGAAGGATATTCAGATTTTTAATCCTGCCCAAAAAGTCTTTTTTGGTGGCTTTTTTGGGTACTTCAATGATGTCATGTTTCCTTGTAGCCTGATTCGGTTATCAATTAAATAAAATTTATTTATGATCACTCTTCCTGCTGTTCGTCTTTCTAATCTATTTGTATAAATATACTTATACTCAAGGGTTAATGATTTATTATAAATTCTGGGTAAATCCTGATAAACAGGTACCTGTACAAGTATAAAAAGCAAGCAAGTGTACAGAAATATAATTCAAACTGTTCTAAATAGCACCATATTTCTTTGCTCACACATAATAATTTTCAATGCGATTGATTTTTACACAAAGGGACCCTCCGAATTGGAAGAAGGAAGGCTATAAGACGTTTTGTTTTCTCTCCAATTATACTTATCCACCTTGATAAGCTAGAGTTGTAAAGTTAGTCTATAATGTAGTTTTGTCATTATTTTAATATTTCTACTTGTGACTTCACCAAAACTCCCAAATGGTTTGTTTATTCATCTAACCCGTTCATTTATTGACATATTATAAGCTTTATCGGTGCAAGTCGAACAAGTTTGTTAAGTGAGTCATTTATTCTAGTATGAGAACAATTCAGGATTATGTACTTCGATAAAATTAATAAAAGCGATGACTTATATTAAGAAGACAAAGTAAACATATTGTGTACTCCCTATTAAGGCCTCTTGAACCATTATTATGATGCAGAATCATTTTACAGCGCTCTAAGCAACATGTCTGGAAAAATTTTGCAAACAAACCTTTCTCTTTTGAGGATGTGCGGAATTAATCCATATAAAAACAGCATCTTTGATATAATTTTGCGTTTGGCCTGTATAATTGCTTACTTTGTTGAAGCAGTACAATGCCTTATGGTAATTTATACTAGCAAGCATGTGGACTGGGCCAAACACTGCATAATTTTCGTATATTTGGGTAACTACCTATTTTAACTCTATTGGTTTCCACTATGTGTATACAGAACGTTGATAGGATCCTCATTTTATTTTACTGCTTATCAAAAATAATATACAACTGAGCTAATTTTGAAGGTATTGGCTGGTGTGGTGTGTTCCACCTTGTGTACATACGTTCGAAAAGACAAACATTCATTTCCATATTCGAAAGGGTCGAACAATTTAAAAACAGTTCAGAATCTGAAATGGACGAAGTTAACATGCAGAAGTTTTATGTGATGAGCAAAAGTTTTGCGAGATTTTGGGCGACAACCTGTTTTCTAGCATCTTTTGCTATTTACGCCTGGCCTCTGTTAACTTCTGGAGACAGGTAACGAAAAACATAATTTTTAGTTGTCAAGGGTACTGGAAATGACGTCTTGTTTCCTGAGGATTTTCATCACATAATAATGTATGCTCTTTTAGAAAGTTGAGTGTTCCGCTATGGTATCCTTACAATTGGAAGGTGTCTCCCTACTATGAGGTAACCATGTTTGCACAATGCATTCTGGAAATCATTATTCCTACATCGTATGTTGCTGTAGATACTATATTTCCATGTATCGCTATACTCGTTGTTGGACAGTTCAAAATTCTAGGTTGGTAGGAGCATATTTCAAACAGATTCAGTTTTTTTTTCAAGATGATATAAACATTTATTCCTCATATGTTGTATCATATCATTTTACAAGGGTATTGAAGCAAGAGTTGGATTTGTTAAATTCACTAACATTTTTTTAATTTGTTGTCTTACGTATCATACTTTGAGTTTCCAAAATGAAAACCACACTCTCTACTACAAATATAATACTATGTTTTTTATATGAACCATACTTCACACACAGTTTGCTGTTTTTTTTATTTTCTGCCTTTTTCCTTTTATTGTTATAAGAATGATATTCCTTTCTTTGTCAACGAATCTAAATTAACAAATCATCTTTAAAAAATCTGATGGTATCGATTAAGAAACACAAGCATTTGTCTTTCTAGTATTTGTGTTTTCGAAAGTCATTCTTCTTTAACGGTAGTATGTGTTAACAGAAGCTAATGTGACTGTATTTTGTAGAATGTAATCTGAACAATATACTATATACATCCCTAATACGATGTGGATTGGATATTGACACAGTTAAAGAATACAAAAACTTCATTGACACAACTGACAAGGAAGGAACACGATTCAGGTAGACTCTTACCATAAAAACATGTGTTTGGACGTAGAAGTATTGTAAGCGCTTGATTGAATTCCATATTCGATTAGTTCTCAACTAGATCCAAATCTAAATTTACTAAAGTATTTTTTTTTGTTTAAATAAGCGAACTTTAATCGCACCTTTATCACTAACATCTATTTGAAATGAAGGTTACTTAGGTACGGCATCTTGTTTTAGAAATAAACGTCTAAATCATCAGCTCAAAGCAAAAATCGAAGAGATACTGATAAGCCAACAATTTGAAGAAGTCATCGACGATTTACTTCAAAAGTACATCGTTTTTCATCAGGATATCCTAGATTTCTGTAGAGAACTTGAGAATGTGTTTTCACCGTTTATGTTTGTTAAGGTCAACTTGAATCTTCTGTACTTTTGCATGCTAATTTTCTGCGTCATTACAGTAAGTACCTACTTACTTAATCAGCTCAAAAAATATAAAATCTAGTGAAAACATTATTTATAGGCAAATGACGAGTCATTTTTGATAGCCATAACTATGTGCATGTCAGCTACAGCTGTCGAATTGTTTATGCAAACATATTTTCCCCATCTCGTTCAAGAAATGGTAAGCAATCTGACTTAATGTTTTATCAAACTATTTATAAATCGCCGGAAGGAATTCTAGCTGAGGAATATATATTTTCAGAGTGTTAACGTTGGTAGCTACATCTACAAGGGTCCCTGGTATTTATGCCCCAAAAATTTTCGACGATCTATAATTTTCATTCAAATGAGGTCCCATAAACCCGTCAAGTTTACAGCTGGAAAAGTATCAAAACTCAATTTGGAATCCTTTGTAGCGGTATGTACATATTGCATATTGTAGGCGCAAAAGAAGTTATTAAAGCTGTTTGTTTGCAGTTTCTCAACAGAATATTATCATATGTAGCAGTGCTCAAAAGCATTACATAAATAGAAGTATAATAAGCTTGCAGTTTTCAAAATAATCTTGAAAAAAAGGTCGGATTTTGTATATTAACAAAACCAGCTTGACATTCGTAATAATTTTTGAAGCATACTAATATATTTCTACCCATTATATAGGATAGTAGAACAATATAATGCAATCGAATTAGATGTAGAACAATAATCACTTTAATTTAATATATGATGTACACTACATAATGATCTCTTTTATTGACACTAAAATACCCACCTTAGTTTTTTTAAAACCAAGATCTACTTGATGTTATGTTATTTAAAAACTGTATGTAGGTATTGTTTTGCTTCATCAAAAGTCAGCATCGTTGTAAAAATGTCTTTAGTTTGTTTTCAACGTAGGTAAAAACAAAGAAAATTATTTAAATCGGAATTTAAAGCAAAACAGTTTATAGTTGTCTAATGGGCCTCCAAGTTATTTTTTTAGTATACTAAAATACTTGATATCCTTTGTGCTTAATACATAAATCATTATTAAAAATGCCAACTTTTCCGACAACGACAATAAAACTTTAAATGCAACTCTCTGTGAAACGCCAGGTGCATGGATTCTTTTGCTACCGCCCAAAGCAAAACTTCTGCTGTATATAAATCCATGCAATGGGCGTACATCCCTTTTAAGGGTTTACCAACGGAGCACGTCATGTACAAACATACTTATTTAAGAATAGACAAGAAGTCCCTTATGGCTTTAGGACTATGGCCGGGAAAGGTAACAGATCATACTGCCCTACAAAAAATCTACGAATTTTATGGTACAATACTGAGAATTTACTTCGTACTGTTCGTTATAAGTCAACTGGTCCAGCTGGTTATCGTATCAACAAAAGATGTGCAAGAAGCTTTCGACAACATGGGGGTTTCGTTGCTATATACCGTAGACATCGTCAAAATACGGATTGCCATCAGCAAAGTTGCTCAAGGTCTCAGTGATCAAGTGATGGAGACCGAGAAAAAGATTTTGGAAGGTGGTAATGAGAGAAGAAAAAGGTTATTTGATAAATACGTGAAAGAGAACACCTCAGTTAACAGGTTCATAGTGAGTGTTGGAGTGGTCACTATCATTCCATTTTTTGTTGTACCTCTCGTTCAGGTTAGTATTACTAAAGTAAATTCACTGTTGAGAAATTACGCCAAATATATGATATGATGATAAATCGAAAAAGCAGCAAAATATGCATAAATTATATTCTTATTCATCTAAATCAGTCTCATTACAGGGTATTCTTATATCAAATAGTTACTCAACTTTGTTTCTGTTTCTGTTTTTAAAAATGTGAAAAGCTGATAGCAAAATTGTCCTATATATATGATAGACTGATAAAATCAGTTACTTTGATCGTGATTTGAACTGACCAAACTGTCTGTAGTATATTGGGGAACCTTTTCTTTTGCAAATTATAACTGCGGGTATTTCAAACACTTCCGCACAGTGGCGTCGCCAGACTTCCAAATGTGGGTGGGCACTCTAAAATCCGGTGAAAATCGTGAATTTAATTCTCGAAATTCGAAATATATTATATCAAATCAATTGCTGTCCAAAAATACATCTGTAAAGTAAGAGTACCAAGCTCATAATCTGTTTGTTGAAAATAATGCTTAAATATTATGTGGGGCGATATTTATAATAAAAATTTTGTATATATTTTAAAAACAAGACAATAGACTTCAGTAAATTTAACTAGGCCTTGCGGCCCAGCTCTGTCGAGGGCGGGAAGCCTTCGGCTTCCGTAGCGAGTCCGCTTCGCCCCGTCACTTTTTTCGAGTGGGTGCACATATATTTTTTACATCAAAGCCATTTGTTTTTACATTTTAGCTTCCCCCTTAATCCTCTTTCTGCTTCCCGTACTGCTTACAGATACCAATACATTAGATTCCATCTTTTTTAAGTAAAATATTGCATTTTGAAACAAATTAATTATTTCAAAGACTTTGTTTTGATTCGAACGTCCTACAACGAGTGTACTTTTAAAGGGGAAATACAGCGTTTTCAGTTCAAACACGTATACCATCTGCTTACAATCATGTTAAGTATCGAGTGCCATCTATAACTCAAAAACTGAGTTTTGGTCGAACAGTGCTTTTTGATTTGGAGCTCCTAATATAAGACGTCTATGAATTTTACTACCTGAGTTATGAATGTTTATTCGCGTAAAATCGACTACTATCAACGCCATCTTAAACAACACTCTATCAAGGGTTATTCTGTCGATTGAACTTGGGTGTTCTGTGTTCTGTACCCGTAACATTGATGAAAAAGCTATGATTATATCTTATAAACGAGGAATTCTTGTATAGAAATATGTGCTTTGCTATCTCAAGAACAGTCCTAGCGATTTGCATAAAGATTTGTACTTTAACTCAAAAGGACCCTTTTGTACTCCCGAATCAGTACTTAACAGTTACTCACTGCAATAGAACTACTAGAAGGAACCTCAAAAATTAATATTTTATTGCTATTCATTTTGTATCTTATAGGTATGACATTGCAGTTTCAAATGTCGATTTTTTGGGTGGGCACCATGGTGGGCCTGGACTTTTTCTGGGTGGGCCCACGCCCACCCTCGCCCACCCCTGGCGACGCCACTGCTTTCGCATAAATTCGGAACCATTTTAACAAACAACGCTGTGAAACGCCAGGTGCATGGATTCTTCTGCTACCGCCCAAAGCAAAACTTCTGCTGTATATAAATCCAGGTGATGGGGGTGTATCTGCCTCTTACACTAGTCCAACAACTGTATTCGACATGTACAAACATACTTATCTTAGAATAGACAAGAAGTCCCTTATGGCTTTAGGACTATGGCCGGGAAAAGTAACAGATCATACTGTCCTACAAAAAATCTACGAAATTTATGGTACAGCATTGAGAATTTACTTCGTACTGTTCGTTATAAGTCAATTGGTCCAACTTATTATCGTATCAACAAAAGATGTGCAAGAAGCTTTCGACAACATGGGAGTTTCGTTGCTATATTCCGTAGACATCTTCAAAATACGGATTGCCATCAGCAAAGTTGCTCAAGGTCTCAGTGATCAAGTGATGGAGACCGAGAAAAAAATTTTGGAAGGTGGTAATGAGAGAAGAAAAAGGTTATTTGATAAATACGTGAAAGAGAACAGCTCACTTGACAGGTTCATACTCAGTGTTGGAGTGGTCACTATTATTCCATTTTTTGTTGTACCTCTCGTTCAGGTTAGTGTTACTCAAGTAAACTCACTGTAAATGCTGTGTATGAATTGAGAAATTACGCCAAATATACTATGATGATAAGTCAAAAAGCGGCAAAATATGCATAAAGTATATTCTTATTTATCTAAATCATAGTCTCATTCCAGGGTATTCTTATATCAAATTGCTACTCAACTTTCAGCTAAAAGAGCATGTTCTCTTCTTTTCGGTTTATGTCATTCCTGAAGAATGTTTCTGTTTTAAAAAATGTTAAAAGCTAATAGAAAATTTGTCCTTTATATATGATAGATTGATAAAATTAGTGACTTTGATCGTGATCTGAACTGACCAAACTGTCTGTAGTATATTGAGGAACCACTTACGCTAAGGTACAAAATTAATTTAGGTATACTTCGCTCAAAAGTACTGTACTAAAATTGTAACGGTTTTATATATAGATTACGCGTGAATATCTTGATCGTCCTTATTCTGCAGTAAATCTTTATTTACTGATGTGCATTAAAATCCTTGCAGCTGCACACCCAGCCAGAACTATACTATCCTCTGAACAGCTCTATACCACCAGAATCAAAACCTCTACCCTTCAGTTCGTGGTTTCCTTTCGACAAAGAAGAACACTATACCACTGCATTCATAATGCACGTAATAGTTGGAATCTACGGTTGTTTTTCTGTGGTCGGGACAGACATGTTTTTCATGTCTTTGGTGCGTTTTGGAAAGGCTCAGATGAAACTTCTTCAGTACAAATTCAAACACTTCAAAGAAGTTGCGATTGCTAACGCGAAGCCAGAAGAGGACGAAGAAGAGGCCATTGAAAGATATATTAAGGAATGCATTTTGGAACATCAGTATATAATTGGGTAAGATTTCAACCCTGTGAAATATATTAGTCACACGAATAGTCATGGGCGTACCGAAGGGGGGCAGTAAATGTAGTAAACTTTATAGGCAAGTGTATTTCACAATTTTCGTCCAGAACTCATATTTGATCCTTGCAAATGACCTTCTCTAATAAGTCATTGTCAAATGGTTTCCAAGCTTAATCGATTCCATGTGCGTTTTGAAGACCAAAAGCTGGGTACGCCCATGCCAATAGCAGAAGAAAAAAAAAACAATGAACCCAACTTCCGTCTAATGCAAGCAGTTTTCGATTAAATTAATCTAAAAATATTTCGGGTTTCCTGGTTAAGTGTTTACACTTTGAAGAGGGTGTAAAAATATAATTCCATTTCAGATACATTCACAAACTTGACAATGCCCTAAGATTTCTCATGCTGCTAGATTTTGCTGAATGTTCTCTACAAATGGCTGCTATAGCCTTCTATGTAACAGCGGTTAGTATCTACATTTAAGATTGCTCTTAAACTTCTTCGCTTGCAGTCTGGTTTCAGTTTGAAGATATTGTTTGCTGTCGAGTATCTTTCTGCAATGTTATACCAATTGTACATATTTTATTACACCGCCAATGACGTTATTTTGGAGGTATGTAAAATTTTTTGCAAACTAGCGAGTAAAAAAACAGTCATTTTAGTGAACCAGTTGTTAAAACAAGCACTCCACTGTACCAAATAAGAATTTTTGACTCAAAATTACAAATATTTGCAAATTTACCTATTTGTTTAGAGTACAGCAATATCAACTGCTATTTGGACGAGCAAATGGTACGAATGCACCCCCAAAGTTAAGAATTTATTAAGGGTGATCATGCTGAGAGCACAAAGACCTTTGACTTTGTCGGTGGGTCCTTTCTACGTCATGTCAACAGAAACAGCCATCAACGTAAGTGGCCGACGATGACGTACCTATCAAACCACCTTTGATTTGCTTCTTTTTAGATATTAAGAACTGCAGCATCGTACGTAGCGTTCTTCAGGCAGGTGTACGCCAGGAAGCAGCATTTTTAATTAACGAACACACATGTATTGAAAACTAGTTATTTATATACTTGAAAAAATAATCGGCATATTGCGTTAAGTAGATAGTGGGATTATAACAATTTTTTTCTTTTATGATCTTTTAAATAGAACGTTCAGTTTATTTAAGCGAACAACAAATAGTTGTAAGTACTTAACTTAGTTAGTAGTACCTAAAGCACATCACGAATGCGGAAATTTTGAACCGCTGGATATTCTTTTCTGATCTCATTTTGTTCAAGCTATCACACATATAAGATAAGACACTTTCTGAAGTTTTATTACCATAATGTAATAGTAAATTCTATTCTATTCTATTCTGAGGCCGTTTCTGACAGTTTCAACAGCTCTTTTCCATTTAAAAACGAAATCTTCGGCACCACTGGCTGCTTCTTCAGTTATTTTTACTTTTTTTTTTGCAAAGAACCCAATATTTTTCAATTGGCCGACAATGTGACACGTTAGGTGGATTTACTTTATCTACAAAATTTATTTGTTTTTCCATTAATATTTTTTACATTCTTTGCATAATGAGCAGAAGCTAAATTTGGCTAAAATAATGTGGGCCCTTCGTGCTTCCTTAGAAAAAGGACACGTGTTTTTTCAAACATTCTTTGATGTAAATTTCGACATTAATAGTTTTTGTGGTAATAAAACACTTAGTATTTATTTGTTTGTTATATTAGCTTTCCAACAGATTCAGAGAATGCAAATGACTGGAAAGCACTAAGTATATAAGAATATTAATATTTATATTTGACTTCTTTGTAGGGAAAAATTAACCACTTAGGCTTGTCATACTGTACTTTATTGAGTTATATTCGGTTAATGTATTTGTAATAAATACATCAGATTCCAAACAACACTAGTATATTATAGATGGCAATTTAAAGATTAAATTTACTTGTAGTTTTAAATATAAAACCTAAGTTTCTGAGTGATAGTGTATTATTTCCTTAAAGTGCAGTTCGAATCTTAGTTGGCTGTTCACAATAACACCGAAGAATTTATTTTATTAGTAGTGCTAAGGGTATGGTTGTTCATTACAAATTTAGTGATCGACAGTATATTTCTCGTAAAAATGTCTAGGTTTAGGCATAGATAATTTCTGGTGCAGTAAGCAAATAAGTTGTTTAAAGCAATTTACAAAAGCAGTACGTCATGTAAGTTAGTTATTTCTCTGTAAATTTTCATTTGAGTGTTTAATAAAATTGCCAATATCGTTACATCACCAAGCTTGCCTTCCAATAGTTCTATTCATTGTTTCTTAATTTGTGTTAGGAAAAAGTTTATTACTTTTATTCCACAATGTAGATTAGATCGCTTCAATTTGCGACATAGAGTAGTATTTTTGATATCATTTATTGCTTAGTAAATACTACCAGTTTGGATAATGTAAAAAATTACAGTTCCATTTGTGATACTCCATCTACCCATTGATACTTGCGTCTCAACTTTCATAGTGATCCATCATTATGATGCTTAGAAACGGAACTTATAATGGAACTTTGCTTTCAAGGAAAATAACCCTGGGCATGCCCAGGGCTCCAAAAATTTGTGCCCCTAAACAACCCCCATCCTTAGGGAGTTTTTTTGTTTCGGGCTTTTGTTTGGTTTGGTTTTGTTTGAGAGGTTATCGTTGCTTATGGTCACCAGTTACTTAAAGCAAGCGACATTCAATATAAAGGTATGAACTAAATACACTTCCGACATCTCTCGACCATACGGTGGAAAATTTATTTTTTCTTCGATGCTTGATTAAAGTTTACGTCGTTTTATTACGCGAATTGTAGATAACAGCCTACTATGCCGACCTGAGCGTTAATACAGTTCCCTGGGCGCTGGGAATTCTCTATATGGCTCATAAATCTCAGTTCATAAACATTAAACGTGGTCTCGTGTTACAACAATCTTCCGGGAGTGTTGTGCGAATATAATGATATAATGTTAAGTGATGGAGGTAGCAGTACCAAATATAACAGCAATGGTATCTTCAGTGGAATGATATCCATTATCTTTAGTTCACACAAACTAGAATGTATGTATTTATTAAAAATCTTGTCTATGTAATCCAATCATTTCTCAGAAATATCTGTCTTATATTAGATCCTAACAAGGATCGTGATACGTACTTTTGTAATAAGAAATAATTTTATTTTTCTTAAGGAATTTATAACTCAATAGGTCTGTCTTTTATCGTTAAAATCAGCTGCTGAAATGAATAACAAGTCGATTTTAATACCTCATGACCAGAAATTGAACCTAATATCCCATATACTAAAGCAGCTATTTAGCTATTGTACATACTCGTGATTTTGGAAAAGTTTGCCATTTAAAACAAGGCATTTATAATGAAGGTGGTGAAAATTTGACCTAAAACATAATTTGGTGTAGATACAAAAGTACTGGAGATAAATCAAACCCAAGGATTTTTTGAAAAAAAGCATCATATGAAGCTGCATTAACAATATAATGGTTTAAAATACCTCTCTTTGTTGGTACCTGCCAGTGTTAGCTCTCTAAACATTCATTTGTAAATGGTTAAAAAAAAAGTAATAAATTAAATGCTATAGAAGGCTTCTTTTTAATATGATATGAAATTCGTACTTTCAATTCTGTTTGAGACTATAATATTTCAGATTGTTAGGAATATTTTTAATAGTACTTTGCCACCCTTCTTTCAGATACTTGATAAGTTTACTTCAACATTAGTTTGCTTATTTCACTATGATTTTTTCTCTTCACTGTTATTATTAGAATATGCTTATGCATGCCCTTCCTTATTATTGTGTGGTTCCCCTGTGTATGTCAATGAACTTGTACATTTGCATTACTCTACCAGATTAGTTCTAATGAACACATTTGAGGTTAAGGCGATAAAGAATCGTAAAATTTCGTTTTGCTCCATTCCAGAGTCTAGAATATTATCGCGTTAAACCTGCTACTGTGTTCCAGTCACATTTAGTGTAGTATCTTAATCAGAATAAGCCTTTAAAAGTCCGTTTTTTAGTCATATACTTCTCCGTGCTACAGCTGACACACAGTTTTATTTATTTTCGGGATGGTTAAGATAGCCCTGCAGATAAAGGCGACGTTTGAGAACGTGGAAGAACTCCACACATCACATCCTGATTATACGTTCCTGCTCAAGATGAAGTGTCTGAGTTGCGGTGAAATAACCGACAAGTGGCACGACGTCATCGAATCTCACACTATTGCCTCCAAAACTGGAAAATCAGACATACATTTCCAAGCGAAATGCAAACTGTGCGGGAGAGAAAACAATCTGAGCATCGTCGAGGGAAGCAACGGTGAGTTGTCACATAATTTATCCTAAAAGGAAAATGACAGTAGATCTACTGTTCTTTGGACAGGGAAGTACACCAGTAACGATCAGGGTCAGTTCAAAACCCTCGTGGTTTTTGACTGTCGCGGTATCGAACCCGTTGATTTTTCGCCTGGCAAAGGTTGGGTCATTAAGATCGAGGAAAGTGGTACGGTGTTTGATGATGTAGATTTGTCCGAGAAGGAGTGGGTGGATTATGACGACAAAATCAACCAATCCGTCGGGATTTATGAGTTGGAGTCTCAGTTTATAAAGATAAAATAGTCGATAGATGTGTATATTAAGAAATTTGTTGTGAGAATGACCTATTTTATTATTTTGAAATATAACATGGATAAAAGAAAGAGATGGATATGTTTTTGAGTTAGTTACCTGTAGTTTTCCTATTTACCTGATGTCTTGTGTGGTGGCCCCCCCCAAAGGCTAACTTTTATTGAATGTGGTAGTAGTAATACTTTTAAAAATAACAGAAAAAACAGTTTTTTCTCCAAAACTACTTAGGGTATTCTGAGGAGACAAAATTCATATAAACGACATTAATCTCCACAAGTAGTATTTTTTCGTCTTCCTGTGAATAAATGTTATTCTTTTAAATGTTGTCTTAAAAACACTACTTTGGAAAAAACATATTATAGCCAATTACAATATGTTATATGAACATATGTCCTTTTTCTTAGAAGTTATAAGCATTTTAATTATTTACATTTATTTAATTAGCCTAAAACATTTTTAATAAAAATATAAATGTAAATAAATAAATTATAAAAACTGCTCAAAATAACTACCTTCCGCTAGAATACAAGCTTCACATCTTCGAAAGTTGCAACTTTAAAGGCTTGCAAGTAGAATACCTCTAGAGATAAACTTTGTCTTTATTTCTTCATAATTATCTATAGACAGTATAATTAAATGCCCATATTTATATATAGTACACTTCTCAGTAATCCTATAATTTAATTTTATTTTGTTGCCACACTGCTTTACTGGTATATAAGACTGCTCATTTAATTATTCAGTCTCTTTGAGTACCCTTATGTCTTGTAACACTAAATTGGATTAAAAAAAAACAGTTAAACTTATTGAGCAGTGCAGTGCAATATGTAATTTATCATGCAGTTCTTTCCTTAGGAACCAGATGTCTCTAGTGATTTGAAAAAAGTCTACCTGAATTGCTTGTAATTTGCTATTATAGCTGATTACAGGTAGTACCTCATATTACTTAAGATTAAAGGACATTATGGGGGATTACAAAAGATCACACAATATTGCAAGATATTGTAGGTGATTCACAATGAATATTTTAGAACAAAATTGCTGTCAATGAGGCCTTTGATAGACATACTCTTTCCTATAAAATAATAGATTTAAACTTGGAAATAAACTTTTTATTCCTTTCCAGAATGTCAACAAGCTGCCTTTAATATAACTTGTGACTGGAAATTGAAATAACAGACATAATATATGCACATTTTTTACTAAAAATATGCATAAAGTGACCAGATTGTAAACCTTCCAAAGAGGGACACGATTCCGCACGGCACATAGAAATACTTATTTTATCGGATATACACGTAGCAAGAAAAAACTCAATCAAAAGGATTATTTTTTACTGATTTCGACTAAAATTAAATTGAAAACGTAACAATATACTTCTGAAACAAATAAATTGCAAAAAAATAAACTAAATATAAAACATAACAGTATACTTCTAATATAAACATAATAAAAAAATAAATAAAACAGGTATATAAAGATCAACGGTTATGAATTAAATAAGACTTTGGTAACTAAAAATATATACAATAAAAATAGGTTTATTCGACATTTTTAAACATATCTTTTAGCAGAATAAACTTGTTTTAAAAGTTCATTATCCTTTAAAATAAGTTCTAGAAAGACATCATATGTTACTAAAAAATTGCACTTAACAAAAATGATGTTTCAATTAACAAACACGTTTTTTCAGTTGTCCATACTTTATTTACAATGGAAAAAATCTGTTTGTTTGCCGCATTTGATCCGGGAAGACACAATCCAAATTGTAATATTTTAGAAATGTTAACATATGCAATGTCATTGTCCCGAAAATGTTTGAACATTTACACCCACCTATTTTCTACAGACGTTTTTGCTGTGTTCCACTCCTCAATTTTTTCCGAGCAATTAAAAGACTTAACACGTTATTTCGTCATAAAGTTCAGTCTCGTCGATGCCGTGGTCTGGACAATGCTCACTTATATATTCCAAAGTTATTTGTATCACAGTCCAACTTTTATTATTTGGTTTTCCTACGAATTGTGCCGACCACTTATTAGCGAATAGCAATAGCATCGTTTTTATTTTTCTCAAAACAGAAAATATTGAATGTTTAAAAGGGACATTCGAGGGACGATTGTTTTAAATGGGGGACTGTCCCTCCAAGTGAGGGACGTATGGTCACTTTAAATATGCATAATTATGGATTAATTATTTACCTAAATTGCAAAACGTATATTACTCAAAACACATTTACATCCATATACCTAATTATAATAATGACCAGTATAAAGTTGTATGTTGGCTGCACAAAATGAGTGATTTCAGCACTTAAATAACTGTTTTTTTTTAATGTATAAAATATTGTCATATTATATATAATTTCACTAGGGTTAGTACTATTACTTAATATAACGATTCTATTTTTAGGGCTTAAGTAGCAAAAGCTAGATTTCGCCGTGTATTGCTCCTGCAATAATAAAGACAGTATTATTATTATTATTATAAAAACCAAAATAACTTTAGTAAATGCAAGTTATTAAACTACTACCAATTTGATTGTTGTTTAACTGAGCCTGTAGCTATAAAAGGAGTATCAAACAGTCATCAAGTTCTTTATACACCTTACTTCGTTTGACAACAGAACATTAGGGCAATTAATATCACAAACCAAATTTTAAAGATATCTCAGTGCTTTTCAGCATTTAATGTCAAAAGGGATCAACAGTGTTGACATTGCTGAACTGATTACATAAATCTAAATGTCAGCAAACAATTTGTAAACCGACACCGTCCCACCTGTTATGGAGACTTCTTCCGTTGATTTACTGATTGCTATGAACTGTTATAAAAGACACAATGATACTGTACAAAAATATTTTATTACTTTTAACTTACAAGTTTATTTTCTATCAAACTTTCTCCAACACTTAACACATAAAAAACCACTCAACTTTGTTTTATCCTCTTTGCTCGAGGTTCACAATCATCTTCACCTGGTTTTCTACTGCTCTTCTTCTTACACACCATCTCTATCTTTTCTTCAGGAACTTCGTCATACCTCTTCTGTATATAGCAATTCACTGCGTAAGCTGTGTATTTCTTGTCAATACTGAGATACCGTTTAATCAATAAATAAGCGACGATATTCTCCGCATGTTCCCTACTAATTTTCGGCACCCTTACTGTAGCAGCCCTTAGTGGTTTCGATCCGTTCTGGTACCAGCTGTCCAACAGCTTCAGCAGGGTCATGCTGACTTCGTTTCTGGTGGCTTGTTCAAGAATGGTGTAGATGTCCTTGCGGTATTGCGTTATGTCGGTTGTGTAGGTGTCCTGTTGATGCTTACAGTGGTCGCACATTTTATTGCATTGATCTGAGTCCCAAGTTTCGTCGAAGTGGGATGCAATCAGAGCTCTCCTACACCTGAAATTGATCATCTTGATCATTCTAGTTTATTAATTATTATTACTTACTTTGTTGTTTCCAAACAGTATTCCAGAACCGTATACAAGTTTTTATCTTCTGTTTTGGATTCTACCATGGAGCAGTGCCTTAAAAAATCCGCGAACCTGTACATCAATATGCATTCTGCACGTTTTCCATCTCTACCGGCCCTTCCGCTCTCCTGATATAGCCCCTCCATGCTTTTGGGCATTGAGTGATGTATAACGAAGCGTACGTCGGGTTTATCTGAAAAACAGATGTGTTCTGTATAAAATTAGATCAGTGAAACAAAGATTTGTTATAAATATGCTGAGTTTTATGTATTTTTGTTTGGTATAAAATTGTTTTGAGTCCATTATCAACCGGTTGCATTTCTATTTTACCAAACATAGGTACAATACACAAGGGTGTCTGCTTCCAGCGTCCATAATATAAGATAATATTTTCTCAGAAAGATTGCTGTCTCTTGAAAACACTGACAAAAAATTATTAGTCTGACGTTTCAATTACACGTGTAATCTTTGTCAAAGACGAAGAACTTTAAAATTTGCCTGAAAGTTCAAACAAAATTTTGAAAGCAAATAAACAAATCACCAAGGAAGCGAGACATCATAGAAACAACGTGCCAAGCTGATAAAAATGAACCTAACGACGAAAAAGGAACTACCTACCTACTAGATATACACGAAGTACTTGGTAAAAGATAACACCAAAATAGCCTTCCAAATGTCACCTAACTCATAATTTCCAGAATCCCTATTAAAATTATTAGTATTCCTACAAATTTCTATAGCTTCTTTTATTAGATATTTGTGGCAATATTTTTCTTTATGTAAAACTTTTGTTTTATCAAAGTCATTCATGTGTTTAGTCAAATATGAATGTTCAGCTAAGGAAGATTTATCTATCTGTTGCAGCCTAGTAGCATGTATGTGTTCTTTCAAACATGTACCTACTTTTCTTTTAGTTTGACCTATGTAACACTTGTCGCAAGAACAAGTAATTTTATAAACACCTTCACTCTCTAAATGTACTTTATCTTTAGTAGAACTTAAATTTTATCTAAAATATTATATGTACTATCAACAACTAAAATATCGTGTTTTCTAAGCATCCTCTTTAATTTTTCCGAAAGGTCTTGTACATAAGGCAAACTCAACTTCAATTTACTTTGTCCTGGCTGAGAATTTACTTGATTTGGATGAGCACTTGTATTAAAAACTGACCAAATAATCTTATTACTATAACCATTTCTCACTAGCGCTGATTTAAGATGATATATTTCATTTTGTAAAGAACTTTCATCTGAGATCCTTTGTGCTCTAACAAATAACGTCCTTATAAGACTATTCTTTGGAGAGGGAGGGTGGTGAGATGTGGCATGTAAATATCTGTCTGTATGTGTTGGTGGTTCTTTGAATCTTGTGTTCTAACTGTCCAGTATTTATTCTGTAAATTTGGACAAAACTACCATTGCTTTCTAATTCCATAGTAAATTTTATGTCAGGATTTTGACTATTCAAATCTATACCAACATTTTGGCTGAAACTGAAAACTATTTATCAGGTTGGAACATTGTTTCTATGACGTCTCACTTCTTTGGTGATTTGTTTATTTACTTTCAAAATTTTGTTTGAACTCGTGTCAGGCAAATTTTGAGGTTCTTCGTCTTTGACAAAGATTACAGGTGTAATTGAAACGTCAGACTAATAATTTTTTGTCAGTGTTTTCAAGAGACAGCAATCTTTCTTTGAAAATATTATCTTATAGGTACAATACAGCTAATATAAATAAGGTATAAATTATAAATAAATATTAATTATAAAGTGTAAAGACAATATATAGGACAAACAAAACAATACCTAATACAACAACATAAAAATAATAACAACTACGCTGCTTTGAAAAAACATCACGAAATAACTAATCACTAATCAGATTGAAAATGAGAGGCAAAAAGATTTGCAATTCCATTAGGAGAATCACATGAATTTCAATTAAGAGACATTTTTTTGATAACCCTGTATTACTGTCAAACTGATGTCATATAAAACAAAAAAAAATGAAGTCGAAACGTCGTCGAAATAGTGGGTAATAGGAACCGGAATCCAAAAACGAAGGACTATATAAATTAACCGACAATTTCAGAAAATACAATAATCTATAGCTATGCATTAAGTTAAAAAAGACATGATAAGAAATGAATATTATAAACAACCTATGAAAAATACTGCTTACGGTAGAAAATAGCAATATTTAATCGAAAGAAATTTTGATCATGTATTAATGCTTAATCAGTATTTTTATGTAATAACTCACTTGTAATGTATAAAAAACAGTCTTTTGAGGGAATGTAGCCAAACAATTGTTCACATTAAATTACCAGTATGATACCTCTAAAAGCCTTACATACAGTAATTATACACTTAACTGGGTAACCTGCCTGTTCACTTGACTTGGCACCTTTTGATCACAGCTATTTTGGTCATAATTAGGGTAGTTAATTGTTAAAAAAACTTACCTATCCCCATTCCAAATGCAACAGTTGCTATGACAGCTTGATAAGTGCCATCCTGCCATTTTTCATGTATAGCACTTCTCGCATCATTTTCTATATTGGCATGGTACTGTTTGACTCTCAAGCCTCGTTCCCTCAAACTTTTTGTCAGTTCTTCGCAGTCCTTAATCGTTGTTGCATAAATAATGCCAGACTGGTTTTTAAATTTCGTCGTTAATAATTTTTCCAAGTGTTTTACGCAATCTTCCGATTGTGCCGGCTTTGGGATAACCTGAATACGACAAGAATTTTTTTATTCTACATGATCATCCGTAAAAATAAGAAATGTACCTTGTAGTAGAGATTCGGTCTGTTGAAAGGGGCTTTTAATATTACGCAACCTTGCATGTCGAGCATTTCTTGCACGTCTAACAAAATTGACATTGTAGCCGTTGCTGTCAGTCCGATAAATGGAACACCGGAAAACATAGATTTCAGAAGGCCCAAGAACTTATAGTCTGGTCTGAAATCATGTCCCCATTGTGAACAGCAGTGTACTTCATCTAAAATGGCAAATTATTTAGGGTGTATTCAATAAAATTGGTTTGGGAGGGAAATTTTTAACAGTATCCTCAACACTTGAATATATTCCTTTTGCAGTGCTAAGGAACATCAGTTTTGGACTAGATAGACTAGCTTGCCAAAATGCAGACTTTATTATGTCCTGTGGGGTTATATAAAACAGTATTATTAAGGGGTACAAAACATTTTCTTACTGTTAAGAGCTTCTAACACTGACACTCCTCCAAAATGTAAATTTACAAGTAAGACAAGATCTATGGTTCCAACAAGATGGGGCACCTGCGCATTATCATAGAATAGTGCGAAACCTAAAAAATTAACTGAATAATAGTAAACTTTTCAGACTTCTTTTATAATTTCCCGTTCATTAGATGCATTTGAAAAAAAAGCATGGGTAATTCTCAAAATTGTTTTCACTAACAGTTTTCCAAGTAATTTAATGTAATGATTTGATCAAATTTAAGTTTACTTTTTAAGATCATTTATAATAATGAAGCTAAATATTATCTCAAAAACCTCTCTAGCTTTAATAATGACAGATGCTCTACAAAACCATCAAAAATGGCACAGCCCTGTACATGATTATTATCTTACCGATAGCGATACGGTCCAAACGTTTCGCCGCGTGACATTTTTGCAAATTCGACATAAAAATCTTGCTCTTCGCCMTCCATTCTGGAGTCACGTACAACAGTCTAATCGCAGGATTCTGGCCCTTGCTCATGTAATCGTGTATCCTTTTCCGCTCCGATTTATCAGTGTTGGAATTTAAAGCGGCCGCTTCTATATTCAGTTTTCGCAAGCCTATGAGCTGGTCCTGTATGAGAGACAGGAGCGGTGAGATAACTAGAGTTAGGCCGTTCGTCACGAGCGCTGGAAGCTGGTATACCAAACTTTTACCACCACCTGCAGTAAAAGTGGTGACATAAGTTTCTTTCAATTTAATTTTTTATTTTCTTGATAATTGTGCTATAACTGGGTATCGTCTGCATAGTGCTTAAATCAACAATATATATAGAAAACAATAGTGGCCCCAAATAGTGGACCTTGGGGAACCCCCATGGCAGAAGATAGTAATTTTTTGAACAGACATAAAAACAGTGGGCAGGTAACTTGGCTAACCTGTCGGCATCAACAAAAGGACGTCTTTCTTCGACAGCACGGCGTTTATGGCGGCCAATTGTTTCGAACGGAATTCCTGCAAATGGAACCTCTCCCGGAGTATCCGTCGCACCTTTTCGGCCCAAGCAAAGTCATCAGAATTCCAGTCTCTGTTCGATTCTTTCTTGCTCTTTTCCAGGTTGTACTGGGTACGTAAATCGTTACGTTCGGATTCCAAGATTTTGATCTTCTCAGTCAGTTTCGCCTGTTCGTTTCTCAAGGAACGAATTTGTTCATTAACGCTGGCCAGTTTGGTTAAAATCTCTGAAATTTTTGTAGACCAGGGTTGAACTTTGGATTAAAATGACAGAATGGGGGGCTTACCATCACTCATTGTGAAACAGTCAATTAATTAACTGACCAAGTAGCTAATGTATTGGTTTATCAAGAAGAAGTACTGCGATATTTATTATCAAAATTGCATTTTAAAACGTAAACATGGCTTATTTGAATCGTGTGCCATAACCTTAAACTGTTGCTCCAGTAGATTATCTGTCTTGTAGCGGTACAAATGAACTACTGGCCTGAAGTTATTAACTATTCAGATAAATCCAGTGTTTATATGTTGGAATTAGGAAGGAATTAATTTATTTGGCACTAGGATTCAAGTTTAGTTCATATTGCAAGAGGGTTTAATAAATAAGCTTGTCATAATTGATAATAAGTAAAGTATGATTTGGCATCGTCGCTTAAAGCTTTTCGCTTAGCTCGTAAGATGGCAGTATGCGTCAAAATAATGTTGATTTTATGTTATTTTTATATCATAAACTTGATAACTAAATGGTTATTAATATTTTTGTGGTATATAAGTAACCCTTTTTTTATTTAAACTTTCTCTATTTGCAAAATACTTTGATTATGTTTTGGGATTAACTATGAAGATAATGTCTAGTAGCTGCTAGCAGCGCCAGTGTTTAATTCTTAATTTGTATCTGCTCGCAATTTTCCATTTAACCTCTGTGTTTTTAGTAATTTATTGTGATGGCTGCACGTTTCATTTAATATTTGAACGGAATACAGTATTCAAGTTCTTAAATGTCCGTCTGTCTGTACACCTAAATACTTGACATGTTTTGTGTGTTGTGTTGCCCTCTGATTTCATGGAAGAAAATGTTATGATGAACAGAATACGGTATTCTGTATTCAGTTTGTAGCTTACTATTTATTATGTCATTGATTATTAAATGCTGTTTTCTGTTTTTGAAATAGGTTTCAAATAACTATTATAATTGGATATTTTTTTAATAAATTCTTATTTCATCCTTTTTTAACTGCATTTGTATCTATTTTTAGACATTGCGGGGACTTATAACAGTCTTGAAAGAAAATGTTGTTTGACAGTTCTTTTGCTTTTTATAAAGATGTGATCCAAAATTGATAGTGTCTCTTTGATATTATGCTAGATAAATGCATTACTACATTTTAACTT
This sequence comes from Rhyzopertha dominica, assembly GCA_025024175.1. NCBI lineage: Eukaryota > Metazoa > Arthropoda > Insecta > Coleoptera > Bostrichidae > Rhyzopertha > Rhyzopertha dominica. The sequence continues at coordinate 926,872 of QCXZ01000075.1, forward strand.
AATATTAAAATTGTAAGAAACTTCCACATATGTAGCTGAATTTTACGTTTTGAAAACGTCGAACACAAAAAGAATTAAATAACATAAAATAAATGTTTATTCCGTGAAAGGCTCAGTACATTCAAACACGTTTGTTATTGAAAATCTCGATCCAATATCCGTCTGGGTCGGCTATGAAGGCGATGGTCTTCATTTTGCCGTCCTGTGGACGTTTTATGAAAGTGACGCCCAACTTTTCGAAACGTTCGCAAGCCTTGTCCACGTCCGGAACCATCACACCGATATGGCCGTACCCTCGGGGTTCCGAATTTCCGGTGTGGTATTTGAAATCGGGATCGTTCTCTGTACCCCAGTTACTATAAAACAGTTTTTATGAAATATGCAAAAACAAGTTTAAAAAAAAAGTCGGGGAATTATTAATTTTCTACTTCAAATCCGAGTAATTTTAGATTGTGGAAAAGGCTGGGTTTCGTGAAAAAAGATGTTTACATTTGGATCTTTTTTTAGTTTTTAGCTAAAATGTTCCAAATGTGTGCAATCAAACTTTCCAATCGATTTTACTCGAAAATGGTGCATTCTACCGAAGTCTGACAAGGGCACATTTTTGTGTAAATAATGATAAGGTTTTTAAATTTCTGAGCCAAATTTGAAAAAAGTCAATTACAAAAAAGTTATAATGATTTTTACCCCCACTCCCTCCATTTTAATCTGTTTATAAATACAATTTTGAAATTGTTCTTAAACCATCTTATTTATCACATAATGTTTGGTAAATGTACTTAATTTCATTTAATTATACCCAGAAGTTTCAGAGAAAGTAAATAAAAACGGTGTTTGAGGTTGCATCTTTAAGGGATTGTAGTTCCCTTAGGAAGCAAATTTGCATATAGATATTTTTGGTGCAGTTAATCTAGAATTGTTTCTAGAATCTATAGTTTCAGTTTGGCTATAGAATCATGGGACACTTTGTATATGAATACCACGCCTCGCAAAATAGTTCCAAACGTAAACGCCCATTTTTTATGTAGTTAACTCTTCGGCAGGATGACATAGTAATGACCAAAAAAAAGTTCACGTACTGTGTCAATTCTAAGGTCGCCTTTCGTCCGAATGCCCATTCCGATCTCTCGGGTGAACCGAGTTCGCCTTTGAAATCCTTGGGGTCTTCGAAACCCATGAAGTAGAGAGAGAATTTCATTTCGGGGAAGTCCCTCTTCTGCAGCAACCTCATTCCGAGTATTTCGGTGTAAAACGGCACGCTCTTTCCCGGATCTTTAATTCTGTACATTGTTTGTTGAAATATGAAGTCCTAAAATTGAGGTTAAGTCAACGTGTCGTTAATATAACACCATTGTTGGTTACCTTAGTTTCTGGAGCTGGTTCCTTGGCAAGTTTTAGAGCTTCTTCATTTGAAATTGGGGGTGCTGCATCTGCCATCGTGCACGAGTGTAAGCTAGATGGAGATTGCTATGAATTAAATGGATTTGTTTTGATCTAGAACAAAACTACGGGTTATTTGGGGTGTGAAAACTCTTTCAAGCCTCTTGCATTTGCTTTTACTTGTTTTAGCTTTTCTAATTATTGATATAAAGGTCGTTCGTTTTGTATAAAATTGAAATATAATCCGAATTGATTTCTCTGTCGTCTAATTAGCTGTTATTATTACATACCTTTCTAGAAACAACTCAAATTATCTCAACAATTTAAAGTATTTGTAATTCACAAGTAGGTAACTTGTTAGTTGCGTAACCTCAATCGTAGGTATATTGTAGTTACTGCTTCACAAATGAACTACTCCTAGATGCCTATTTTACTCTTTTATTATTAAAAGGATGTGTTTTTATACAACAGAACTCCAAAACGTATCCACCATTACACACAAACAAAATATGTTAACAACAAACTCAAAAACCTTTCAGAGACAACCTGTATGTGTGTAATTATGACCAATTTTAAGTTTTCTTCATATTATTGGATCATGTTCTATAATTTCAAGTCATTTGCATCCTTATTACGTATAAATCTCGCATATTTAATTTATTTGAGCTATGTGAATCCCCCTTATTTCGTGTAAATGTGGATTAAAACAGCGCATGCGTTCTTTTGTTTCAGTGTGCTGCCGTGGACTCTGCAGATGGCGTCGGTTGAGTCTGCGTCCCCGTATTTCGCAGTTATTTTGGGAAAAACTCGGAAATAAACTAGAAAAACTGAACAAAATTAGTGCACAGTGCGCGAGTGACTTATTTTCGTGACATTTTGGTGTGAACTTTTGGTGCTTTCGAACTGATGAACGAGAATTCGCAGGCACGGATCGGCGGAGTACCACGGAGGTGGCTGGGTGAGTTTTTGCATCTATTTTAGAATTTTTGGCGTTCGTGATGGCGTTTAATTATCAAATTCGTTTTAAAATGAAAGCCTTGCATGATTTTTACAAACGGGGAGTCGTATATTACACGTAGCGGCGACAAAAAACGTACCCACGCATCCTGCGTTTTTTTGTCATTGCTTTCGCCCGGCGTCGAGTTTTTTGTTTGTATTCCTACGCGCGGATATGGCCGAAGACAACAACGAATAACAAAGTATTACAGTGGGCCAGATTTTTAGTCTTTTCGCCAGTACAATTTCGAAACATATAACTATTACTCTTTTGAACTTGTTTTGTGGCTCGTTCACATACGCCTGCTCAGCATCGTGACACCAAACACCTTCTCAATGTAGAAGCTTTTTACAAACAAAAATTTATTAAACTATTAGTAAATATGTCTACCAAAATTATTATATGATGTTACGTACTTTACCGTTACTTTTTCTCTTGTTACTGTTCAATATTATCCACGTTTTCTCTGTTAGCAGACTTATTTTATGCTGCTTATTGAGCATTCAGTCAGAATGAAGAAATTTTCAGCACTGTCACTCATGTAATTGCGTCCTTCTACATCTAATTCAACATGATTGATCTGGTGGTTAAGAATAATTACAAATTGGATACAGTATATTAATAAATTAAGTACGATACTTTTTATTCTTGATATAAATATTGACAAAGGTCCCCCGAAATAGTTAATATCGTAGCATTAATCATTGACTAGGTTTGTTATTCTGTTCTGCGCTTCATGGTACACATAGCTTTTCGAGGATTTCATTTCGTTCGACAGTGTGCGTGATCTCAAGGCAGGTTTGAGTTTATTTGTTCCAATATTTCCCTGGAATCAAAGCTTTGATGGACTTATTAAAAAAAAGAAACAGGTCCTGCAACCTCTGTGATTGCTCGCCTTAAACTGGCTGTAAACTTTCTCAATCTTCATATTCAACCCCCTGACGTTCAAATAATACCCGACAACTTTCTCTGTATTTTTTCCACTCTTATCAATGAAAAGATTCGTATATGCTGACCACAAAACCGAATATATTAGTGAAAACTGTCGAACTCTAGCTGATGACTGTCCTAAATATTATTAGACTTAATATTATTTACAAATGATGGTACAATAACTTGTTGGTCTGCTGATGAGGCATTACTGACTGTGGATGATTATCATATCCACCATATGTGGTGATAGATCTCCAAATTCAAGCAATGAAAATTACGATTTTAGAAATCATGATTTCACTAGATTAAATTTAGACCTATGATTCATTGGGGGCTTCTTTTTTCTAATGAATATATAAATGTTGGTGTTTATTCTTTCTATGAGATTTTATACAAGTTATTTAATCTTTATGTTCTTATAAAAAATGTACTAGCCCAAAATATTTTTAATGGTTTTCAACAGAACTAAAACATTTTTAGTTATAACAAAAAACACTMCAAACAGACTTTACTGCAGGAAGACTACCTATTTACTGTTTAACAGTAAGAATTTTACAAACATCTTTTATAATAATCATGTACCCGAGATAGAATCTGGTATTTCTTCTAATCKCACATGCTTCTGGAGTKTTTTCAACAGCCCTAAGWATAATAATACTTTGCCCAATATTATGAGCTTTAATGATTGCACTTTTGAAGATCCTAACACTATTGCTAATTATTTTGCAGAAAATTTTAAATCTAAGTACTGTGATAACATCGATGTGCATGTTCCTAATTTTAGTTACACAAGAACTATTGATTTCACAACTGTGATGTGTGTGAGAGTGATATTTTTGCTGAACTTGAACAGTTAGAAGGATGGCATCTCTTCTTTAGTCTTGTATAAGTCTATAACTTTGATGCTCAGAAGGTCACTATATTCTTGTTATTGTTATTGAGTGCCTTTCTATAAAAGTGGAGATAAGGGTGATATTAAAAACTAAAGGATTAGAGGATTAGAAGGATTAGAGTCCTGACATCAAATTGAGGCTGTCTATACAGATTTTCTAAAGCATTCGACTGGGTTTCCATAGGATTTTGCTAGCTAAATTGGTTGCACTGGGTTTAAGCAGAAGCTTCAGTCTATGATTGGCTAGTTAGGTAACAGGAAGACCACAAACTATGCTAATTAATAATCAACATGGTTCTTCCGAATTTAAACAATTAATATGGTGTAGAATTCATAATCCTTTAAAACTTACACCTTTCTAATTTTCTATTGCTTCTTGTAGATACGTCTACATTTTCTGCTGGTTATGTGTTTCCATTATTTTCTTGTGATCGATCTTCTAGTCTAGGTTTTCTTGGTAATATTACTCAGTAATTGAAACAATTACTTTTAAAAAATTGCAATTACTCACTACTTGAGCAGAATAATTATCAATTACATTGCCTTTTGACTTGAACCCAGTTTTAATTTACAATGATAAAGTGACAAAATGTTTTTGTTGAATAATTTCCACCAAAAATTTGAAGCATTGTCCATTACAATCACGAGATTACAAGATAAAATGGTTATTGTTTTCCATCTTCGATTTGAGCATTAATAAAGCTTTGAATCCATTGGAACTTCCATTACCAGATGATGGATTAATTCCTTGTGATTTTTTTTATTGGAATATTAAGCTACAATAAAATTATTGAAGTTGTATACTAACCAAATTGCTTTATTTACACTGACAAAGAATTATTAAACCTTGTAAAACAAATAAGTACAGAAGTAAGAAACAACATCTGAACTAACTTAAAAAACAGACAAATCAACTAAACGATTGTCTTATCAAATCTGCACCTATCGTAGCGGTGGCAGGTTCAATTCTTCAAGTAACCCGCCACGTTGCCACGTCACATTCTTCACAATAATGTATAAGGCAAACCGTAAAATTACTAACATACGAGGATATAGTATGTTGTCCAAACACAACAAACTGTAGGCATGTATCACTAATATAGTTAAAGCTTTTAGTTGGTTTCAAATATTCAATAAACCTTTGCGGTCTAGAGAATATTTCTTAGTTAGAATATGTGCTTTACTTTTCTTCCATAAAATGTTATGTTTAAATCAATGATTATATACAACCAAAAATTACCTAATACGATGGAAGCTCCAGTTTGATACAGGGTCGCAACATTAAAATGTACTTCTGTTTGCTTCTGAACGATGTTCAAATAATTCTCAAAACCAGTAGCAAAGCTTTTAAGCCTAAATCAGTAGTAGAAAAAAAAAAAACAGATAGATATTGTGCCAATCTGGAGCTTCCGTAACATATACATCTACATTTTAGACGAATATCAACAGTCATCATGTGGCAAGGGAGTTGATTACAGACAAAACAATCGCTGTACACATACAAAAACACGTGAAAGACAATTTGTAAATTCTCAAAAGTTCAAAGGCAAAATCGAATATGTACAAAAATACCCCAATTTAACAACAGTTCAGATCGAAACTGCTTTGTTACTGGGTTTACATTTAATAGGAAGGAGAAGTGAAAAATTGAAATTCGTATCCCTAATAAGAAGTACAGTTTGCACAAGTACATTTGGAAGACTCCAAATATTAAATAGAATTGTACATGTACAGTTTTGAAGCTTATTTAAGGTGAGGATGTACAGGGTAACCCAAATGCTCTGTCAAGAGTAGAAATACTACAGTTCTTTGGTGTTATGTTAATTTGACATTCACTTTTCAAAATAAAGAACAGTTTTCTTTTTAGCCAGTGCATTTCAGAGAAGTTGTACAATTATATAGGTTTACATTGACTGTGCAAATATGTGTATAAAATATGTGCATCTAGATAGTAATAGTAATAGGAATCTTATTTACAAATTATCCGAACCGCGTATAGAATACAAAATGTAGTTTTTTTTTAAGGTGAAGGCAGTTAGAGTAAAATTCACACAGAGACATTTAAAACATTTTTTTTTATGATATGACTTTAGTCACTCACTATCTGCTTTCGATAATTACCGAAAAACGGTAACAGTGGTCCCCATTGGTTAAGTTTTTTTTTTGTGTGGTACATTTCTTCTTGTGTACTGAAAGAACTTGAGCAAATTTGACCTCACACAAAGTATGTCTTGCTCACCTTAGTATGTTACGAAAGTATTAAATTTTGTTTTACTCCTTGAGATTTCTACCTGCACCCGTTAGATATTTTGGGATATTAAGAGTTCTACTAAACAAAAAAAAAGTTTCAGAACATATGGTAATATAACCAATGTGTTCAAATGGCAAGAATATGCAGGTTGGAAGTAGTGGTTTTGATATCAGGGTAGCAAACCGACTATAAAACTGACCTTTAAGAATTGGGTAGATTTTTTGGTTCACCTGAGAAATTTATTTTACCACCATTGAAAATCAAACTTTGTTTCATCAAGAATTGAATGGTTCCACAGATCCATCAGTATTAATGGAAAATGTTTATTGGTTTATGGTGTTTTATAGTCACTTTAAAATATTTTTAAGGTAATTAATTCTCTATGAAACCTAATTTGCTGTGACTTTTTTATTGATCAATTTTAATTAGTCTGCAGAGTGAAGTACATACTTGGTATGATGTCACTGCCTACTTCAAGTTTATAGGTACTATATGCATCTTTTCTGACACAAGCCCATCTCATCGCATTTAATTTCCAAAACCTGGTCTGCATTTACTCGATACACTTCCATCAAAAAAAAAATTATCACACGTTGTCATTTTCTTTTCACGTCCTACTAGAATTTTGACTCCTTTAACTATCATCTTTTTTCAACGGCCGCTGGCGCATCGTCCGTAGATAGTTTTCCCTCTTTGTCAACGTTGACTTCCCTAACAGATTCGAGAGGAGAATCTAAAGACATTTGTCGGTTAGGCACCCAAACGTAGGAGTCCGGTGCGGAATTAGATCTTCCCGATTTTCCGATGTGCAGACGGTTCGGTGGAGTTTCTACGGCATTACTGGGACGGTGAACGTCACGTTTGTGTGTGAAAGGGTTCTGAAACGAAAAAGAGGGGTTGAGATGTCAAATTCACTTAATTTTCCCGTGCAACTTCAGAAAACTAATAATAATGGTCCTAGAATTGATTTTTTTAAATAGTAAGGAAACCACAATACGTTAATCTAATGGCATTTGAGGAAAATCACTTAAAGACAATAAAAATACTACTACTAAAATACAATAATGATGTGTTTTTGAGTCAAATGGCGTATCTGATTATTATTGTTGGCTAGTAGCACTATATACCGGGTGATTTTTTGAAAACTTCACACCTTAAATAACTTTAAATATAGCAAAAATTTAAAAATTTGCAAAAACAGGTAAACTTTTGTTTGCAGGGGGACAACTTTTGAGATAAGTTTTTAATGGATAGCGCTTACTCTCTGAGCAGGGTAGACACCCCTTTAAAAATTTTAAATGGAACTATCCATCTTGTGATACATCATTTGAAAGCTTATTTCACAAAGAGTCTGGCCATGTAATTAGTTTTACCACGTTTAACTTATTGACGGGGTAATAGATTAATAGTGCCTATGAAACAGGTTGCTTATTAAATTGAATATTTTGGACTCTTTTCAAGAAAATGTATTTTATTTTAGAGCGGAAACAAAATTTGTCCTTACGAGAACCCAAAATTTAAACAAACAACTTGTAAAAAATATGACACTTAAAAAAAACTCCCAGAATACTGAAAATTTTCTTTTAACGTTATTATTAACATTAAAGTATTTATCATGTAATTTTTTAGAAAGTCCATGTCCACGAAAAAGAAAAATTATTTATTTGTAACTCCAAAAACAATGTGAACAAAACCATAGAAATTCAAGCCTTACAATAGATTCTCAAAATGTGCACCACCTCTTTCCATACAATAATACAGACGGTTCTCGAACTCCTGCTGCACTTTTCGGAAAGTTTCAGGTGGAATCCTCCTGCACTCGTTAATAATTCTTTCTCGCAGATCGTCCAGGCTAGTAGGTTGTGTTTTGTAAACCACAGATTTTAAATGACCCCATAGAAAGAAATCTAAAGCAGTCAAATCGGGTGATCGTGGCGGGCATTCAATTGTTCCACGCCTACCAATCCAGTGAAGAGGAAATCTATGATTTAACCAATTTCGCACATTAATGGCGTAATGCGGTGGGGCTCCATCATGTTGGTAAAACAATTCGTATTCATCCAACATTGGATTTCCTTCAGGGTCACGTTGGTTTTCTAATTGCTCTGTGATTAAAGGATCAATAACGTTATCAAGTAATTCTAAATACATTCCCCCATTTAGCGTCCCATCAATGAAAATTGGACCTACAATTGCATTGCCAAGTATTCCAGCCCAGACGTTCAGCTTCTGAGGAACTTGTGTATGACCTTCTTGAAAAATATAGGGATCTTCGTCACTCCAGTACCTGACGTTATGTTTATTTACAGAGCCGTTCAAATAAAATGTGCATTCATCACTGAAGCAGATATTTTTTATTAGATTTGGATTTACTATAATCTTTTCTGTCATAATTTCGCAAAATTGCAGTCTTCTATCGAAGTCATCTTCGCCGAGTTCCTGGAGAGTTTTCATCTTATAGGGATGGAATTTGTGCAGTTTTGTAACTTTCCTTACAGATGAATAAGAAAGTCCAGTGGCTGTAGAAATGCTACGCAAAGAGCTAGTTGGATCCATTGCAAAATGACCAAGTACTTCAAGTTGGGCCATTTCATCAACGACTCTATTCCCTGCCCTTTTTTTTGTTTACTACAGATCCAGTGTCTTGAAATTTCTGCACGAGATCGAGAATGTACCTAGCGTCAACATTTTTATCGGGGTGCCGTTCGTTAAACACCCTTGCTGACGCACGAGCACAGCTATGCTCAGCACCGTAAATAAAAATTATTTCTACCCTTTCGGCAGTTGAATAAACCAGTATCACTTGGACTCTCACTTTAAAATTTCACGTGATTTATAAAAAGGAATGTGAACAAAAAGACGGTCGTGCCAAAGAAGTAGCCAAAAAGTTCAAACAAAAAATTGGAAACACAAAGTAGATAATTATTTAGCCAATTCAGTATAAACTGTCGAGTTGCAATATCAAGTAATGTCGAAAGAAAATTTTAAGTATTTCTGGCATTTTGCTTAGGTGTAACAATTATTTTTTAACAAGTTTTTTTAGGTTTAAGTAAGGACAATTTTTATTGCAACTGCAAGACAATAAATTTTGTTAAAAAAAGTCCAAAATATTCCATTTTATAAGCCACTTGCTACAATGCACTTTTTGACCCACTACCCCGTCAATGGGTAAAAGATAGTAAAACTAATTACATGGCAAGACTCCTTGTGTAATAAGCTTTTAAATGATGTATCGTAAGATGGGTAGTTTCATTTAAAATTTTTGAAGGGGTATCTGCCCCGCTAAGAGGGTAAGCGCTATCCATTAAAAACTTATGTCAAAAGTTGTCCCCCTGCAAACAAAAGTTTACCTGTTTTTGCAAAATTCTAAGTTTTTCCTCTATTTAAAGTTATTTAAGGTGTGAAGTTTTCAAAAATCAACCTGTATAATTCTTATATTTAGCTACCATCTACAATATATCCATTTACCTGAAACGAATGTTTCTTGAGCATATGCTTGATAAGTATGAGGGTATCCAGCTTTGGAATCGACGTCACCACTCTGGCTACGTCCTCGTCGGTTACCTCCACAAGATGGCAGTTTTCTTCTTCGCTAGGAAGCGGAAATTTGCCATCCTTGGTCACCCAGGGATCGATCTGTAAATACAGTGAACAAAATGAAACTACTACTCGTCTAAAGAAATTCACTACCTTAATCTCTGGCAGTGTTATCCTGTTCGCAGGGTCTTTGACAAGCATCTTCCTTATCAGATTCTTTAGTTTCTCCGTTACTTGTGGTGTTGTGGGGAATTCAACTTTTTGGTGTCTTATTCTAGAATATAGAGCTACTATGTTCTCGTCGTAGAAAGGAACTTTCCCGTAGACAAATGCAAATAGGGTTATTCCCATCGACCAGATGTCTGCCGCCTGCAAGAGAAGGGATGTAATTTACTTTGTTTTGATGGTTCTTTCAGTCTATTACAATCTTCCAATTAGTTGGCTTTTACTCCCAATAATACTATGGAAAATCTTTTAGGAAATCCAAATGATAAGGTAGATAGAAAAGAAGACCGGATGAACAAACAAGCAATAGACAAAAATACCAAAAGACATATTTGGATATGCAAGGGTATTATACTGAACGACTTTATTGCAATTTAAAAAAATGTACGAGGGAATATCATTAATTACAGTCCTTCCTCTAGATTCCTCTAGAAAAGAATTCTTGTGATTGGTCCTCTAATCAGTCGTTTACTGCTGTCACTTGATAATCATCGTCATATCTAGTCCCACGTAGATATTCTTTCAGTTTCGGAAACAAGAAGTAATCGCTGGGAGCTTGGTCTGGTGAATGTGCAGGGTGTTCGTGCAATTCAAATCCTGCGTCGTGAATAGCATTCATTGCAATATGGCTGTACAGGAGCTTTATCTTGATGGAACACTATATCAGGGACCGTAAATAATGATGTTTTTTGACCTGACTCTACTTCCGCTTAAGACCTGGTTATTGTGAAGCCATCCAGGAATAATCGAATGGTGATAGGTAGTTTATTAGTTAAGTCACTTACTTTTCCACTGAATCCAGCCCTGTGTTCCCCCAAAGCCTCCGGTGCAGTGAAAGCGGGCGTCCCAGCCGTGGTAGATAGGAAAGCATCCGATCCATGGAACTCGTTACAAACTCCCAAGTCGGCTATCTGGATCCGTCCAGATTCGCTGAGCAACAAATTAGCCGGCTTGATATCACGGTGTATAATTCTTTGGTAGTGTACTGAGAAACGAGAAATGTTCAAAATCACGCGAGCAAAACGACGAGTTGGGCTTACAATATTCAATTCCTAATATCACATCTCTGAAATAGGTCCAGGCCTGCTCCTCGGACAGAGGTTTGTCGGTTGGGACCTCTAAGACTTGACCCCCCTCGAGCAGTTCGAATACCATGTAGAGGTGGTCTTCATCAGGGTCGTCTAGCACCTGAGGACGAAAAAAAAAACGTTATTCGACGTGCAAAAGAAATAAAGTTGTTCAGATCCAGTAGCTTGGCTTCCCGTACTTACCTCCACTAATTTGACTACGTTTGGGTGATCCAGTTTTTTCAGGACAGCTATCTCCCTGTACACTCTTTGCAGTGGCGTCGTCATAGGGCTGGAGTTGTTACGTCCCTCTTTTCGTGGTGGAATACGAGAGAACATCCCAGCTTTCTTGAGGAGTTTCTTTTTCGACAGGATTTTCATTGCCTGTAACAATAAATTAACATCATTGCCAGTACTCTTCTTCATCATCAACACTATCAAAATCTTGTTGCTTTCAACATTTCCACGTCATTTCATACCAACGAAATATGGTTTTATTTGGGAATGTAGCTGAATTCAGCTAGTTTTTGGACATATCGAAGGAGTTCGACTATAATCTCCACACTAGCTTGCTATCTTCCTTTTAAACAATCGCCTACAGGTTTTAAAAGTGTGCCGCAAGGTTCTACGCCGGGACCCCGTTTGTATTTAGTGCAGGTAATCAATGATTTTGTTTTGTTCGTGGAGTAGAAATTTATTCTCTCTGGAGATGACAACTATTGCGTCGTAGTGAATCATATATTTGAGAGTTGTTTATGGTAAAGGATTTATATCGAATTCTTCTCTAAGAAAAAAAAATTGCTGATACGATATTTTCGCGGTTTGCTTGTGAGCTAAGGCAGAATAATTGCTAACAACTTGGGGAAAGACATATTATTTACACATGCATAGAAATGTAAAAGATTGAGTCCCCAAAGTCACGTGGAGAATGGCTTTTTTATACCGATTCAATCACAAATTGAGCCATTGGGAGATTATATACGACTGCAAAAAAATTTGTATCTGATTATTTCGCCTTGGATTTTTATGCCTTGCAAAAGACTGTCAAGAATAAAACTGTATATCATTCTAACAGAATATGTGATATGTATATTGTAAACCTTGTGTCCTAATTGTCGTGTGTTTACTTTCTAAATTTAGATATCGAGGAAAGCTAAACTACCGTTTTTTTTTTTTAAATTTCGCAGTAAATTTTATGTCGGGATTTTCAGTGTTCCAATGATTTAGAAACCTACCTGATTCTTATATACCGTAGGGCCAGATAACAAAAGTATCATCTACATACCTATACCAATATTTTGGCTTTAACCGAAAACTTTTGGTCACTACTTGTTAAAAACCCATTGCACAACCTGATTTTTGTTCATAAAAATTATTTTTCCATAAGAAATAAGTTGATAACCACATCCAAAAAAGCCTTCTTCGCTCATAAAATTAATATTTTTTTTAATTATACAAAATTATACTAAAAATAAATGTTGTAATAGTTATTATACTTTTACGATAAATTAAAATCCCACGATTGCATTTTTTAGTTTAATTTAGTTATTGCAGTTGTATTTTTTTCGTACTGGTGCGTTTTAAACTTCCTGCATTTTATATAAAATGGCATCAGTATTTGATTGTTTTTTAATTAGTACAGAGAAAATACATTCATTTGGTCTGATATTTTAATTTATCCAAACGCGTACTTCTAGGGAAGATATTACTTACTAATAAAGTGGTTCACTATAGACATCACAAATGCAGGAATTCTTCAGCTTTTGTGTGACATGGTAAACAATTAATTCGATCAACACAAACGAAGTTCCATTCACTTACATGCGCATATTCCAGTCATATATCTGAATTTTGGAATGCGTCATTAAATACTCCACGGGCGCAGCGACTTTCCCGCTTCCGCATGTAGATTGGCAGATTATTATACGGGCGCACTTGCAACTGACGTTTAATTTGTTTTTCCTGCTAAAACCGAGAACGAAGAACGCAGGAGCGAGCAAACCTTGTTATTATCAGGGCGCGGTGTACCAATTTGTTATGCATAAATGTCGGAGGTCGGTATGTAAAGTTGATATAGGGTTTACGAACTTGTCGTTTTGAATGTGCCCTAGTTTCACTAGAGGTTTACGTAATTAAGATATTATAATTACTCAGATGGGTTAATGTACATTATAATATATAGTCTTATGAAAATCATTAATACAATGCACAGTACTGTTAATTTCATGCGACTACTACGGTCGACTTTTATTATTTTTTAAGCGTTGAAAGAAAAACAATTTTCATTCAACGATAAGAGATCTCGCATTTGCGCTTTATCCATAATAGATACATATATGTATGTATTTATTCTGGATAGAGTATTGAAGAAAACCGCAGAAAACTCCAATCAGATCTCTATTGTCTTAAGCTAGTCTTTTACACCTTCATCAACACGATGGATAGACGCAAAACCACCAGGCCATGCTGTACGGGGGCATCTGTTGACCATATGTCCAATTGTTTGGTGGGGATCTCCACATTCACAAGAAGGGTTGATAGATGAATCCCATTTATTAATAAAAAACTTGCATTTCCCATGACCAGTGCGAAAGCGATTCAGTGACCCAAGAACCTCTTGGGAGGTCAGTTCCTGCTACCTCTCCCGTAGGATCGTCTATAAGCTGCTGATTGAATATATCAAGTTTCTTAAGTTGCCAAACAGAACACCATCCATCTTCAATGGTATAAGGAGCACGAAGGAAATCTTCTGTCCACAGAGGTTTTCTAGAAGTTAGCCGAGTTGTAGGTAGCTCTTGCAGATCTCGGGAAATCAGAAATTCATTAGGAGCTGATTGATATTTTTGCCAAGCTTTATATGTAGCAAACTGTCTGCGAATCTCCGGAGGAGCAATGTTTGAAAGAATGGGAGGCCAAGGTAATGGAGTTGACTTAATTGTTCCAGTTATTAGTCGCATTGCAGTATTTAACTGAGTGTCAATTTATCGTGTGTGATGACTGTTTTTCCAAATAGGACAGCAGTACTCAGCAGTGCTATAAAGCAAGGCAGTTGCAGAAGTACGGGGTATATTTGCGTTTGCACCCCAACTTGTACCAGCAAGCTTATGCAGACTGTTATTTCTAGTCTGTAATTTTTTACTGACGTTTTCTAGATGTTTCTTGTACGTTAGAGACGTATCTAGGGTCACTCCAAGGTATTTTGACGAGAAGTTATGTTTGAGAATTATATTATTTGACATCACTTTAAGCCGTTTCCTCTTTTGGTGATTATTGAGATGAAAGCAAGTTACTTCTGTCTTCAATGGATTAGGGCACAAGCGTCAGGTTTTAAAATAGCAATTCATAATCTCGATGTCTCTTGAAAGGTTTTGTTCAAGTACAGAAAAGTCTTTACTTTGCAAAGCCAACGCCATGTCGTCTGCATACACAAATTTTCTCGATTGAGTTACTGGAAGATCACTTATGTAAAGGTTGAAAAGAATAGGCGGCAGAACCGATCCTTGTGGAAGACCATTATTCAAAATCCTGAATTTGCTACTTTTCTCTCCCAAAAACTCTCTGAATTGACGTTGGGATAGCACTCGTTCGATGAGCTTCACAGTCTTTCCACATTTCAGAGTATTAAATAGTTTGAGGATCAATCCATCTTTCCATACAGTATCGTAGGCCGCCGATAAGTCTATGAACACTACTCCAGTTTTCAATCGATGAAACAGTTTTGTGTGAAACAGAATGAATGAGTTCTCGTTCTATGCAAACTTCAAAAACTACAAGTTTCAACAACATCAAATTCAGGCAATTTTTCTGATGGCAAGTAAACTATTTTGTAGCTACCCCTAGAACACTGGAGTACTTTTACAGCAATTCGATTCAAGTTTGCACCCTTTTTCCAGGGTGAAAGATGACTTATTATTATACATTCACGTATATTCTGAAAGCTTAAAAAATTTGGTATCTTAACTCGTCAAAGCCCGTTTCAAAAACATGTTTTGCTGATACTGTTCTATATTCTATATTTTCCATTTACTTACATAATTTGTGTCGTCCTCCTCGTTGTATGCCAGCTTCACGATCCCGTACGAGCCCTGCAAAAAAGCAAAAGAGAAACAGATAAGAAACTTTTCACGACTCTTTGATCCCCGCGTTTTCCCGTTTGTGTGTAGACGACGTTTCCCGGCATCGGTTCGATGTGTGTGTGTGTCTGGTTGTAACTTGTTCTATGAGAAAAACTTCTCGATTGCTTCGATTGCCGGAGTTTTCCTGTTTGGCTTACGTGTCCGGAAGATTGACGAGAGATACGAGTTGGAAGGTTGACGTTAAGAGGTTGGAGCGTTTCGTAGTTTAGGGTTTTACGAGTTGTGATGGGTTGGCTGAAGATTTTGCAATCAAGAGTCTGAGTTGGGATTCGAGAAATAAAATTTATTTTCGATTTGTTAATTTTAAGGGTACAATACAGGGTGGTTCATCTCTGAACTGGAGATACTGCACACCAAAATATGGTGATTGAGGTTAATATGCCTTATGCAAATGTTGCAGGTTTACGAGATACAGGGTGTTCAAAGTTTCTCAATAATTTTTTTGATTTTAAGCAGCATCGTCTGGAAAATTAGCAACTTTATCTATTTTTGGCAAGAGAATTACGAATTTAATGCTAGTTACACACTGTTTACAACATATCTGTTTTGCCTAACGAGTTATGGCTAAAATGACTAAATATCTAAAATCTTGTCGGTTGTAAAATGAATTTACTACAAGGCGGGCAACAACAGTAAAGGCAACAAATAACAAAACTTCAAAGTAAATGCTCAAAAGGACCACATTCCACTTTAATACACTTTGTAAGGCGTATCCTTAAAGATCTTTGAATATTAAATAACATTTGTCGATTATTTTTAATAGTATTAGCAGCTTCTTGAATTTTCTGTCGTAATCCTTCGATGGAATTAATTGTTTCTTTCTAAACCGTGTCCTTCAGTTGTGACCATATTGAGAAGTCTAGAGGGTTGAAATCTGGACTTCTAGGTGGCCAAACAAATTCACTGCCCCGTCCAATCCACCAGTGAGGAAAATGTTTATTCCGGTATTGGCGTCCTGGCAGAGAAAAATGTGGCGGTGCCCCGTCTTGCATAAACCACATGTTCCGCCTTATGGCTAGTGGTACATCTTCTAGTAGTGTGTTTAAATTTTGTTCAAGGAAGTTTAAATAGAGGGGCCCGTTCAGATTAAGAGGAAGTTCAAAAAAACAATAAAAACACCAGATATCACACCACACCAAATATTGACCTTGAATTCATGGTGAAAATGTCGTTTCTTTAGAGCATGTGGATTTTCGGAGTCCCACAAATGATTGTTTTTCCAATTAAAAACACCTCGCCTAGAAAACGTCGTCTGGTAGGTGAAAAGGAGGTTATTAAGAAAATCCTGGTTTTCGGTTTGTTTACCTAGGATAAATTGAGCAAACTGTAGGCGAACTGGTAAACCTCGAGGTAACAAATTTCGGACAGGAGCATAGTGATATGGATGGAGATTATCTTTCTTTAAAATTCTCCAGATAGACGATTGGCTTATTCCTGTTGCCGCACTTAACTGACGAGTACTGATATCTGGATTTTCCGAAATGCGAGCTAAAACCTCGTCTTCATCATCAGCGTTGATAGTTTTTCTAGCACCATTTAAGCTTTTGGGACGAAAACACCCCGTTTCGCCTAGGCGGATTTAAATACGTCTGAATAATTTGTGATTGTGTTGTCTTCGATTTGGGTATAATTCTTCTGGCTGCACCAAGTCTACTATAATTTGACTAAGCAAAAACAAATCATATCACGCATTTCACTGTTAGTCACAGTAAAATAGTCAAATATTTCTTTACGCGAAAAATTGATAAGTGCTGACACAAGCCTACTTGAAAAAAAGTCAAAGTAATAAGGGTGGCTTAGGAGTCTTTACACTGAATATTTAAAATGCAAATAAATAACTAAAAAAATTACAATATCTTTCTTAAAAATGCATGTCTGTGCTGTGCTGTCTACACCTCAACCAACTGCAGATAGATCTATTTCGCTGTCATTACAGCTCATCAGTGCAGTTTAGGTCTAGTGTAGACAGCACGGCATAGAACTTTAGGAAGTAGTACGCGATAAGGCAGCTAGGTGGCTTTGTCATGATGTCAGTGTAATGCTGACAGATGGCATTGCCATCCTAAATTCTTAATATCTTTCTTATTTTATATATATTTCTACAAATTATTTATGAAAATCGTCTTACAGATGTTTRGCATACGTATATTTGTTATTTTAATTTTACTACCGGTAGTTTGCGAAAGTCCATCATTTACTGCTGGGATGGTAGTATTAGATTTATTGCTTTTTACTTTTATTGCTTTATTTTGTGTCCTTTGTAATGTGTGTAATAATAAAATTTTCAAACCATTCTGTATTACGTTGACATGAAAGCAATGTTCCATATATTTAGTACTGAAAGCACAACAGTAATGAAACCAAATTAGGCATGCATGTTTCATGAAACTGTTGTGGCAACAACAAAAGCTTAGGGTACATACAGCACATTCATAGTTAAAAATACATCATTGATTTTATTATCCAACTGCCTGCCACCTGTTTCATTCCAAAACGCGCACTATATACCTATAGCATAAAATTCATCATCGATTTCGCATAGTTTGCATTCCCCAGTTCGTAATTTGCTCGAAACACAAAAACGTACCGAATACATATGTACTTCGCCCTTAATGTTCCCTTCGGGAATAGAGCGCGTTTATTTTCGTACCTGGCCTATGGAGTCCATCAGTTTGTATTGATTGAGTTGTATGTACATGCCAGTCTTTTCGATTGACACCCTCCGGGATTCTTTGAGTGGCTGCCTCTTCCTGTTGCTCCTCGGTGATCCCGTTGGACTGCCGTACGGTGAAAAGGGACAGTTGGGATAGATTGGTCGGTTGTCCACTCCCAGGCTCTTGGATTGTAAAAATAACCTGGAACGAAGCATCTCTCAATCAGCTCTACATTTTATTATAATTCAAAGAAAAACTACGTCGTTATTTTGAAAGAAATGAGTCCATGTGGCCTTTAGAAAAAATATACTTCTATTGCTATTAGAAAATTATACCTCAAGTTGAGACGAAGACGAGATTTCACAACTGTATCGAAACTACTGAATGATTTGGTGTAATAGTAATAGACAAACAAAACGTATAAGTCTACTTTTGAGATTCTGAATAAATGTTTTATGATTCTCTTTAGTATTCTGCATCTGGAATGTCCATTTTAAGCGTCCAACATGTTTGTTGGCAGCTTTGTTACAGAAAGTAGTATTTCCTCATCAGGAAAAACGTCTATACTGATGAAAGACAATCGAAATTGGTCTCATTTGGAGAAATATGAGTCGTTTGAGAATGTTTGACTAAATAAACTGGAGAACATAACTATAGCCCCATCCTGAATTTTAAGTTTTTCTTCGTCCAATGCATTAATGTAACCGACAAGAGGGATAAAAGAAACGAAAATAATAAGAAGCAGACTATTCACAATCATTTATTAAAAGTTCCCACATTTTAATAAAATAATTTTTAAATTGAGGTGGTGCACAACTATAGCCTCTTTTAATTTCACACAGAACTGAACAAATTTTTAACAAGACATTCCTAAATTAATAATGGGTTTGGCTTCCTTCCTAGTTAGCTCAAAATTCATGCTTCCAACCAAATTATTTAATATTGTTGGTTCTAAATTGGCCCAGACCTCTTCTAATGAACTTTTGACTTCATTTATGGTGACATACTGTCGGTTATCCGCATATACTTGCCGAACTAAGATACCCCAAAGGTTTTCAGTTGGGTTCAAGTCAGGTGAACAAGAGGGGCACTCTAACAATTCGACATTTTGGTTGGAAAACTCCCTATTGACATGAATCGTCGCATTAGCTTGTTGGAAAATGAAATCTCGTTCTACATCGGTCGTTTTTATTTACGTCTCAAAATGAATTGTACGTAGTTTTAGATGAGTAGCAACATTATTTTGCACAAGCAAAGTATATCTAGTTATAATGAAATTTGTAATCTAACTAGACAACATGCGCATTGAGCATTTTTTAATATGCAAAGAAAAATCTCTCATTCCTAAATATTTTTATTTTGATTTTTAACATTCCTGTAATATTTATATCCTGTGAATATGTTGAATGCTGTGCTAGCCGAAAATTTATTATAAACAATACATTTTAATATTTTTACAATCTTTTAACTATTGGAAACATGCGGTTAACTGTTAACATAACTAAATATGTAAATAAAAGAGAAGTATTTTAAAAGAAAATAATAAGAATATATATTTTTTTATCTATAGCTCTAAATACAAAAAAAATAATTCCATGCATCTATTATATTTTTACAAAAAAGTCTAACAAGTTTACACCGACATAACTTAAATATATTAATTATTATCATCATCATTACTGTCAAATTTTGAATCATTGCTAGCATCATCATTAACATGTATTTGTAAATTTGGGGATACATAGCTATTTTCAATTTCAATAACATGCTTAATACAGCTTTTCCACAGTTCTTTCGTTATACTACTTACTTTTCTACGCACTAAATCTACAACTCCCGAACTTAAACGCGGACATGTATTGTTTCTTCGTATTCCTTTTTTTAAGCGTACTCCACACTAATTCGATTGGGTTTAGGACGCAATAATACGGTGGCAAACGCATAACTATATGTCCATGTCCTTTCGCTATTTCATCAACTCGATATTGTTTAGGCATGTTGAGATTTTTTATTATTGTCAACAGATCTTTTTTGGGAACTTTTCCATCCGGAATTGTAATTTTATTCTTTTTCATGTAATCAATTATTTTTTTGTAGCTGAAGTTGGCGCCTTGTTCATTAATTTTGAATGATAACTCGTGTTATCCATGACTATAACAGATTCTGGTGGTAGCCCTGGCAGTAACTGCTGCTGAAACCAAGTTTCAAAAAGTGCAGAGTCCATGTCGCAATGGTAGTCAGCAGAACAATTTTGGATCTGTTTCGCTGACAGTATAAGCCATTTTCCACCCATCCATCACTTCCTCCCGCATGAAGAATTATAATTCTTTTTCCTCTCGAAGGTGGTGCTTGCAGAACGCAGTTATTTGTCCCATCTGTCAGACCTTTTTTATCAAGTCGTGGGTGTCGTATCACGTTTCATCCAAATATACGATATTACGATTTTCTTGGCGGTACCTTGTGATTTCGTTTATATAATCCCATCTCATTCTTTTTAGTCGGGTTGATTCCATTATGGACAAATGTTGGTATAATGTACTATACTTAAAACCGATGCTCCTCAAGTATTTTCTGAACCACTCTTTGCAATAACTTATGTCATCCTAATTCCAAAAGTTTTAATTTCAGACTTGTCGTAGTTGGAACTTTATTTTCCTGGTACATTTGGTAAATCACTTTTTTAATTTCTATCCCAAGCTCTTTTGATATATTTAGAAATTTCTCCGAATTGCGTGATTTTCTTGAATTGCCTTTATTTTCAATAATATCTCTCACAGTCGTGTAGGGGACACCAACCATTTCACTTGTCACTTTTAACGGAGCACTGCACTCTTTTTTTTATCAAAAAATTGTATACATTTTTTATGATTTCTTTGGCATCTTGGGTAAGGTAAGGACGATTCCTCTTGTTTTCTTCAATTTGCACTTCCATGTCAGCGTCAGCAACTTCATTCTGAGCAGTACTTGGAGCAGCTTTTTCCCAAGGACTGAACATTTTTCGCTTCTCTTGTCTCGCGCACAGAAATACTAAGACTGAATGCTAGTTTTGGTTTGACCGGTAGTGAACTTTAAATAACCCGACCCTGCTTAACCATCTTCCGAAAATCGGACCTAAATTTATGGTAATCCGGTTATTTGCGGTAACTTGTGAGGGGCCGCCCGCTGTTCGAGGTGAAAGATAAATGTTTTTGCAGGGTTGTAATAACGGTAAGAGAGTTGCATTACTATACCTGGGGCTGATTCCAGCTTTGACGTGCATCCTGGCCACTTTCTCCGGTAGGCAGTTCTCCGACAGGTTTTTTAGGGAAGGCACTGATTTTATTATCACAGGTTCTGATTCGGAACCATTCAGGTTTGGTTCGGATCTGGTGACATCGCGTTGCGGGATCTTCGGTGGTTGGCAACGCGAAGCCAGAGGGCTAAGTTTCGGCGGCGGTGGATCCGTATCTCTTGGTTTTAGGTCCACGTCGACCGCTGTGTGTCTGGAAAGAAAAGAGAGAAATAGATGATTCGATTGAAGTTATCTTTCAGGCAAAAAATTACAATAAAGTCGTTCAATATAAGCTCCTTGTATGGAACTCATATGCTGTTGCAGGGTTTTTATCCTTCCAAGTCAGTAAATCAAACTTTACGAAATTTTCATTTCCACTGGAGGAACAGAATGAAATCTGGAGGACATTTAACATGTAAATGCTTATAACTTCTAAACTAAAAGAAACAAAATAGCATTTTTACTTAGAATATCATCATTATCATTATCACCCTGTATATCTAAGTGATATCCCAATGATAGACTTTTATAATTTGACAGCACTTGTTTTTTCAGCTTGATGTGTATAACAAGTATATTATAGTCCAAGATAAAGATTATTTATTATTTATTATAACTTTTGATGTTCAGAAGGTAAAGTTTCTTAACATTTTTAGTTTTTTCTTAAGGTTTTCCTTATTCATCGTTTTGTTTTGTAATAATTGAATGGGATTAAAAATCATCAATACGGGGTGTTTTCCCAATTAGTGGCTATCAGAATTTCAGGGAAACTAGCTGCTATTAATTAGTTGATTTCCCATTCCCTCGCTAACAAAAAAGAAAAATACATACCGACCCTATCTCGGGGCACTGCACGAACCAGAATTAACGCGATTACCATCGTGACATCGAATTATTTATTACGCCTTTTTGAGTGCGAGCTCGCATAAGCGTCGCTATCCGCTAGCGAGAGAAGCGGGCGTCGGTGTAAAAACTGCCCATGTAAATATGCGGGCCGAGCCCCCCCTGTTTTATTAAGTAAATTCTAATTAGCGACATTGACGGATCACCCTCGGCGGGGGTGAAAAACGCGACATGCCATCCATGACGATGACCAGATTTAAGGGCTCAGAACCGTGGCGAATTTTTTTTATTCGTCTGGGTTAATGACGTCAGATTTGATGTGTGTACTCGAGGATCCACATTAGGGCCTCTATTGTTTTCATTTTACAAGTGCATATAACTGTTGTTGAACAGTTCTCTGGTTTTACGTAGTAACATAAAAAATAATTCACTAACTCAACACGTATACCTCGGTTTTATACCGCGTATCGATAAAGTAAAACGCATAATATTAAAAGTCTTTGGTGAATGTTACAATCTCATTACACCTGCTTTGGAATATAAATTACAAGTTTCAAACCTAATGTAGCTAAAATGACTCGCAAATCTAATAGGCAGTTTCATTTTCAATAAAAAGGCACTCTTGCTTATTTCATGAGTTATTTGCATTTTAAAACATTTAACGAATTTTGTTAGTTGTAACATGAATTTATTCTTTTAAGTAACAGGGTGTAACTAACGTCCAGTATATATAGTGCTAAATTTAGCATTAAATTCGTAATTCTTTTGCCAAGAAACATAAAGTTGCCGATACTGCTTAAAGTCACAAAATTATTGAGAAATTTCTAATCAAAATGCCAACTTTGAACACCCTGTAACTCGTAAACCTGCAACATTTGCATAAGACGTGTTAACCTAATCACCACATTTGAGTGTGTAGTACCTCCATTTCAGAGATCGCCCATTCTTAATTAATCACCCTGTATAAACCAGTATTTCCCTCGCTTATGGTTTTGTTACGTCGATGATGTTTTTGCCTTCTTTGGCACCAATAAATGTAACATTGATAACTTTAGAAAAATTAAATTCCCGTTTCAAAAGCATTAATTTCACTATGGAAAAAGCGAACAGGGAAACCTCTGTTTTTAAACATATTGTTGTTAAGAAAGAGCAACTACGAAATAGAGTTTAACGTATACAGAATAAATACAAAATAAATCATTGTGTTAGGTTTTTCATTATAGTTTAATTGCAAGGTGAAGTAATAAAACCGTTGGTGAACTTATATCTCGGGCAGATTTTATCCCGTCCAAAATTTTAAGATAAACTTTTTGTACGTTAAACATTTTCTCACAGGGGCAGTTCATAAATCACTTTTGCACGTCAAACTCGAGACTGACTAAATTACTCACTGCTGAAGACGTCTAAGTATAATTAATTATGATCGGGAATGATACATAGATAGATTGATACATTTAGGGCATTTGCTAGAGATGAAAGACAATGAGGGAAGAAAGCTTTGGGTCGATTTATAAATCGATACAGATAATGAAGGTATTGTTTCATAATGTTCGAGTTTTTTATATAAAATGATACTGTTTTCTGTCAGTTCATGTTTTGCGCAGCTTTGCGTTAATGTATTTCTGGTATTAAAGTTTAAAGGTCGTTTTCATGTAGATGTCTCTTCCAATTTTTTTAAGGAAATATATTGTTTTATGAAAAAAAAACACCGGCAAATAGTTAAGCATAATTTTTTCTAATAAACTTAACTTGTTGAAAATGACATTCATTTGCTGAATTATTAAACATATCGCTATTTATTTACTGCCCTCAGTGAATAAGAAGACAGAGTAATTGTACTTTTTTATTAAGAAAAAACAGTATTCACGTAGTCGGTTGTTTCGTCTTTTAAAGACAGATGGCTAATGTTTTAAAATATAGTGTTACTTCTCCACCAAGTAGAGCCTCTATATAGAATAAAAAAAATAACAAAACGCCCATTAAGACTTTTCAACCAGTCAACATACTTCCAAAACTCAAACGACCCGTAGCAAAGTGAGTTTTTCTCCTGCCATTTCCCGTATTCTGAGAATCTGTTTCCGGCGTAACTTGGCCCCCTGGGAATCTCCGCATCTGTATGCCGGTTGCATATACATTTTTAAGCGACGCAGCGGCAGCAATATTTGCAATCTCCTTCGATGCGAGTATTGAAAAGTTCGATTGTTGGGTTTATTTGCAATTTCCGACCTATTGAATATGCATTGGAAGACTCGAGTTCATTCTGTTTACGTAGTCCAAGATTTGCTTGCTAGTGGAATACGGATATCTAAAAAGAAGCATACGGTTCGTGAATTTTTAGGCACGTCCTTAAACACATAGTTAACATAGAAAAACAATAACAAATTGATTGTGAAAATGAAAAGTTTGGGTATTTATTGCATGCAGGAGTTATTTTATCAAGTATAAAGAGCTCGTGAAGAAAACAATCCAAATAATAAATAGACTGGAAAACGAAGATAACATAGAAATGATTGGGGTGAAATTTGAAATCCATATTGGTGAAATGAAGAGAGATATATATGCACTTCAAGATTCATTTTACGTAATTTTCAAAAAAACTGATAATACCCAATTAGCAAATGAAGCTAAAAAGGAAGCCTGGGAAGAATTTGGGCCAGAAATTGAGGAAAACAGCAAAGCAAATCAGAAGCTATTTTATATAAAGTACTAACGAATGTCAGAAGTGAAAAAAATAATTGGAGGTCAGATAAAAAACATGTGAGGGGAAATACTCAGAAGGCAATGAAATAATGAATGTGTGTTAAAATGATCAAAATTTCAGTGAACGAATTTAACAATTTCATTGAAATAAACGAAATTTGTCTTATGATTTAAAAAAAATAGCTTCTCCATTATCTTCAAATGCGAGTGCAATATAATGTTTTAGTTTAAAGCCGTAATCCAAAAATGTACTGCTGATGTATTCCCTTTAAACAAGGCCCTCGCATTCTGTTAAAATTCGTGTAATAATGATGGCGTTCGATTTTTCACGCACTGTTAGCTGGACTTGTTCCATGGTGATGGGAATTTGGACACGTGGTGCACTGATTCCAGTGGTGTGACGGATGGGGTTCGTAGTATAACAAATGACAATGGGGATGAAGAAATGGATTATACCTTGTTTGCTGCAATAGAGGGCACTGCAGCAGGGCAATGATGGATAGTTGTCCGCAATGTTTCGTGTCAGTTACTCACAACCGCAATCTTCTTTTTAATTTTTCTAGTGGATAATGTGGCGGTGCTAAATTCTAAATTATTTACAGTGAAATTGATGAATTGTGTGTCTTATCACGGGAATTGACCAGGTTTTTCAATTTATTTATATTTACAAGCATTCATTTTTAATATATATTCGGCATTTGGGCCTTTTATCTCACTAMATTAACCAATACTGACTGATTGACTGATATTTTACAGGAATTTTGTCTTTAATTTTGCTAAAAATGTTTGAACCTTTCTTAGTGTTTTTTATAGATTACTAAACCTGTTATATTTGGAAGAGGTACGAAACGGGAATTCCTTCCATGTTATTTATTGGAGAATCTATATTCTCTTG
The DNA here is from genome assembly GCA_025024175.1 of Rhyzopertha dominica. Lineage (NCBI taxonomy): Eukaryota > Metazoa > Arthropoda > Insecta > Coleoptera > Bostrichidae > Rhyzopertha > Rhyzopertha dominica. The sequence goes on from QCXZ01000075.1 coordinate 952,653, forward strand.
CTGCCTCACATTTTCTTTGTTATTTACACCTTGTTGGTTACAGAAAAAATTATGTTATTTAATAGAATCTTTGGTTTTGAGTTTTCCAGTAACATAATTTTGAGTTTTTTTACCTCCCTTTCAATTGTGAATTTAATATTTTCTTCAAAAGAGCCAAAACCTGTTAAAATTTCGTCCATGCCATCCCTTGGAATTATCAGTAGCAAATTTTCTACAAATTTTTTTATGAAAATTAAATTATAAGATAGTTTCGGTATGCAGGTACCAAGTAGATGGTTCATTATGTACTGCTCTAATATTGGACGCAATTTTGAGCCCATGGCACAACCAAAAATTTGTTTGTAGTATTTTTCTTGGTCAGTAAAGTAGTTTAGGAACAACTATCTTCTTTGACCTGTGATCAACTTTGTACCAGTGTTCACATAATATCTTGATAATTAATTGTTTTAAATAATTAAAATCTTTTGTAATTACTATGTAATCGTATTAATCTCAAAATCAGTCGTGTAATCCGAGTAATCCATAGTAGGATTTACGAATCTCCATGTTATCTACTGAAATTCTATGTAATCTGTAATCAGTGGGAGACATTTTCTCGAGCCTTCCCTACGTACAAGTAAAATCTAATTTTGTACTGGCCCTGCAGCTTTCCTTCAAGCAATTTCCTTATAAAACCGTCCAGTTTGTAATTCAGTGTACTGCGTCCTCGTAATCCTCATCGGCGTTCATAAATTTCTCAAAATGGCATCCAATTTTGCACTGACGCGGAGTCCTGTCATTAAATTTAACTTTATGACCGTTCCCACATCGTATTGCAGCAGTTCTCCGGTGCGATCTATTGTACCGGGGGGATTTACACACACACGTACTCCTGAAGCGAAAGAACCACTCGAGTGAGTTTTCCTTTTACAGAAATATTCACGCTCCAGTGACGAAGTGGGCGGTTAAAATGCGAATTGAAAAATGATCGTGGCCGATATCAATCTTAATGCGTAGCTGGAAAATAAGTAAAATTTATAGGCCGTAAAGAAAAATACATGATAGATGATATTGTGATATAAATCGAAAACCCTCCGTTCTAGACGACAAACAGTTGATATCTGTCTTAGTTGTTGTTATGTTTTGAGTTTGAACGAAAAGAAAACTCGAGTAACTTTTACAATTGCTTTTATTTACGCGTAGCGCACATACATTTACTGGCATAGCTCGACACCGAATGCTATAAATATAAAAAAGCTCACAAAAAACGCACTGACTGTTTCCCGATACATTTTACAGTAAATAAATTATGCTTAATACAATTCACAACAGTTGTTCAGTTAAATTTCGTTACTCACGAGTTTTGTCGTTTTTTCAGGTCATCAGACGAAAATTATGATCATTTATAAATTGTTTATCTGATCCCATCAATTATTGGTGTTCAGTAATTAAGAGGAAAACAGAAAACCTTTATTTTTAAAATGATTTATAGCACAGAAGGATGTTCAATTGTATATGAAGGGTTAATAGATGGATCTCATTTATTAAGGAAAAAGTTGCATTTCCCATTACCAGTGTGACCCAAGACTTTTTCGGGAGGTCACTTCCTGTCACCTTTTCTGTAGGATCATTCATAATCTGTTGATTGTATATATCATGTTTCTTAAGTTGCCATTTGCTCTGATAATTGTTTAATAATCCATGATTAGCTTTAAATTTAGATCCATCACCTTCTGTTGGCTACGGCCACGCGAATGCCATGGTTAAATTTTTGATTAATGGTCTGTTTAACTAAAAACGTATTCGTAAGGTACTGTGCCATTGCTGTTTGGCTAACTATAAAAACGGTTTTAACCTAAGTGTTTAGGTCGTCAGAAATCAATTGGTAAATTATGAATTGTATTCCACAGGTAAATACGAGTTTTCTAAGTCAAAGAGTGAAATGTGTTTTTGATTACCTGTACCGGATTTATGCAGGGTTGGATAAAAGTAACGGATTGATTTCTGTGAATATGAACCGTACTTTTTGCAAGAGCCCCTTAAAATTCAAATAACGCCATCATACCCATAATTTACATTTTTGTTATATTTGTTAAAATGTCTAAATAAAAAAAATCAATATCTTACATAGAAACAAAAAAAAGTGTCAAACAATTTTATATTATTGAGTAGTGTTGATTGAGTTAAAATATGTGAATTTGAGTGATTATTTTTGGATAATTCTAAAAACCAATCAAAAAATTTCGGTCAATTATGTCATTTTCAATGAATCAAAACACTATTATAGTGGGAATTTTCACAAGAGCAAATTTTTGGTGGAATAATTAAAGGTAAGTTTTCCATGGCAAAAGAATTGTTTGTTGGCTTGACGTCTTTCATCAAACTCTATTAAAAATGAGCGGAACAAGATTTATTACGTCTTCACTAGTTTAATAATATCGAATACTATACGAGAGTGAGAATAAATTAGAAAATAGTTCTCCCTGAACTTTTATATTCTCGAACTGTTGTTACCTTTTGACAACACCCATATCCATAATAACGAATTTTTTTGCAATTTATTCTCACTCTCTTGTGATATTATATCTGAAAAATAATGGACATAAATTCTGCCTGATATTTTCAAAGGATAAATGTGTGATCAAATATGAAGCCGAATATAAAACAAAATCAATATATTTTTGACTTTGAGTTTGCTTTACTTTGCTAGTATAGGAAAGAAAAATAATTTATATTACTTTTACATAATTTACGTGCATTACATTACTAAAATGGTAATATCTCGACATGGGTAAGTGTTAGGGACTTCTACAAGATATACCTTTTTGTGGAAAGGAAAGAACAGAGGGAGTTTATACCTGTTGACATTTTTATCCCCTGAAAAGTTCATAATAACACACTTACGATAGCAGAAATGGAAAAAAGTATTTTACGTATTGGGATAATGCAATAAATTGATGCTTACTATACAGGATGCTTCACGAATGATAATGACCCCGACGAAATTAAAAATGCAACCCAAAATACATTCTCATAGCCAATGTGGTTATTTTACATAATGGTATTATTTTAAAAATAAATTGGGAATCCATGACAGCTATACGCTATGGTTCCTGTCACTGTATTTATTAAGAGTCAAAATGTATTCAAATGATGCAAAAACAGATATGATTTTGATTTATGATGAATGCAAGAAAAATGCTTCCGCTGCTCCCTGTTTATACAGACAACGTTTTACAAATAGAAGGGCTCCTGCCGATACAATTTTCAAGAGACTTGAATTAACTTTAAGGACAAACTGGCCACCACTGAAAAAGTCAAGAGAAAGAACAGCAACAGGCCCTGACAATGAAATTAGAGTATTGGAAATGATTGACGAAAATCCTCATATTAGTCAAAGGGTAGTCTCAAGAGCAACCGGTATTAGTCTGTCTTCAGTACACCGAATAATTAAAGGCAATCAATTTCAACCGTATCACTTGCAATTGGTTCAAACCTTAAATGAGACAGATTATCCTAAAAGACTAGCTTTTTGTAACTTTTTTCGGGAACACTAAAATTTGAATGTGTCATTTTATGACAACATTTGCTTCTCAGATGAAGCAAGATTTTCTAATAATGGTGGAGTTAACAAACATAACATGCATATTATGAGCAAAAAAAAATACACGTTAATTCGTGAAGGACATTTTCAAACTATCTACTCGACGAATGTCTGGTGCGGAATATTGGGGAATCAAATTGTTGGGCCTTATTTTTTTCGCGATGGTTTAAACGGCAATACTTATCTAAATTTTTTAAGAAACATTTTACCTCCAAAATGTAAATTTACAAGTAAGAGAAGATCTATGCTTCCAACAAGATGGGGCATCTGCGCATTATCATAGAATAGTGCGTATTCATTTTGATTTGGTTTTGCCTTACCGATGGATAGGAAGATGTGTTCAATTAATCAKTGACCACCGAGAAGCCCGGACCTTACTCTTTTGGATTTTTTTCTGTGGGAAATGGTAAAAGAGCAAGTATACCAAACACCAATTGAAAGTGTAGAACATTTAGAAAATAAAATACGTGATGCATGTAGATCCCTCACTCCAGAAATGTTAATGCATGTTAAAAGATCGTTTTGGGCACGAATTCAAGCTTGTGAAAACAGCGGAGGGCGACTTTTAGAGCATGTATTACATTAATGTTATTGAATAAACATTTTTCAAAAATAAAATTTGGTTTACAATACCGAATTTACTTATAGCAAATGATTGAAGTTTGTCAAAATTTATGAATTTGTACAGCTCTCTACGTTTTATATATTTTTAAGACGATGAACAATTATCAATGTTACCTCCGCAAATGTATTTTGGGTTGCATTTTTAATTTCGTCGGGGTCATTATCATTCGCGAAACATCCTGTTTAAAAAAAATTTGAGACCTTTATTTGCAGACGTCCTTCGTAGTTTAATATCCGCTGTTTATCAATTTTTCGAGTTTTTAAGATCCGTCTATAAAAACTTGACCCAGTTTTGCAACGACAACCTTTTGGAACACATATAACTTTAAACTACCCCTCCACGATAAAACCGCAAAAACTCCGATAGTGTTCATAAAACTTTAGACCCACCTGCGGCTTTGCTCCAACAAACTTGTTTCATCTCCTATGTCACTAAATCAAACGGTCGGTCGTCCATAACCGGGAAACCGTAACCGCCGTTCCACGTTACCGGTACGCAGACCGAGCGCGAACTGTGTAACGTACAGAGAGCCGGAAAAGTTTGGGAAAGCGCCTTTCCGAACTATTAGCCCCACCAGGACACGCGGCGGCGCTCGGTTTCCGGGCGTCGCGACGCCCGTTCTTTGTGGCAGTTGCTTAATTGGAAAAGCTGACCTGTTAGTTGGCTGATTGGGTGGGACGGGGGTGTATTATTTGGACCGACTTGCTGAGCTGTGAATAGAGATGCTAACGATAGTTTCACATGACTCAAAGGTCGTGTCAAATTGGATTAAATATATAGTAATATGTCGATAGCCGTAAAACTCTTTAGCCAAACTATCAATTAAGAATGTTTTATTAAAACATTTTGTCTTTGGAACCTCAAAGAGTTGTTTCTCTTTATAACCTTTCTCGAAATATAAGTGATGTTTCAAAAGGAAATCTTTGATTTCTTTTTTATTTGAAGTCGTATTTAGATTTTTAGCTAAGAAAAGTGGAACTTTTCTTGTTAGCAACAGTTTTTTTCATTCATTTATTAGGATAAATGTTAAGTGTACAGTTCTTTAAATTATTAAATACTATTACTAGAGGATGTGCAAAGTGACTCAGAAACTTATAAATTGGAGTTCATTCCTCCACTTAATGTTTCGGATACTGATGTCGATGTTGACAGTGCAGAGATGATAATAGATWATAAGCATCAAAACCTGATTACTAAACGTATAGTATAAGAAATAAAAACATAAATGTCATTTTGACAATTGGATGTGGAAGTATTGATTCAATTTGCAGCGGTTTTTTTTGAGGTTCTTCGTCTTTGACAAAAATTACAGGTGTAATCGAAACGTCAGACTTTTTTTCAGCGATCTTTCTGAGAAAATATCATATATTATAGACGCTGAAAGCATTCACCCTCGTATTCTTTTAACACTTAATTTAGACAATTCTAACTCGAATGTAACTTATCTTATGGAAATTTTTGGGTATGTCGTGAAATATTCCAAAATAAGAATCCTAACATTCTGATTAATAACGAAAAGCTTATTTCTTTAAACTGTTGCCTTGACAAATCCATAATTTTTTAAGATCACATCGCGATGGCTTCTGTTTTTGCTGATATCGATTTGGAAATGTCTTAGATATTCTTGATATAACTTCCCCATTGACTTAGTATGCTGCCAAAATTTCATATTCCTTCTATTTCCCAGTGGGACACCCTGTATAGGCAACACCTGTTAACAAAAGCGCCACGCTCCATTTACATTTCGTATGAAACTCAGTCGAGAACGCTTTGAAAACTTTCAAGGTCCGACTTCAAAGGCTCGACAGCGTGGGAAAACATCCAGAGTCAGTCACGGGGTGTCCCCTTTCCAGATGATAATATTCCGCCTCTGAAAGCGGGCAATTTTGAAATATTCACCGAAAAACTATATGATAAATGCTCGTTATTTGTCCGGGGCCGTGCTTTTGTAATTTCACCCCGTCGGTGTCCTTTGTGGATGGGGCGCATATTTCAAACGGAATTTTCATCCGACAAAGCGCAATTACAAGGGGGTGGATGGGGGTGCGTGTAGAGGGAGTTTTCCGAGCAGAGATGATTATTTTATGTCGGAAGGAGGTTTAAGAATTCATTTCAACGTGACCTCCTGAAAGAGACGTTGAGATTGTGAAGTAATCTAGTTTTATTATGTTGCTACTTCAGGAACTATGCATTTGTAAAAAACATCTGGGTTTTATTTAATAATTTTACCCAGGTTGAGGATGCTTCTTCTGTGTGCTTTGGTAACAAAAGCGTAATAAATAATTTACCATTCATAGAAGACTAGGGGATTTTCTATCATCCAAATCTAAACTGTATGATGTAGGTAGTTGACGAAGCACTCGAAGTATGTACGCAAAAATCCGCGTCCTAAATTGCATTGCAAATAATCCAGATACAAGTGTAAGATTAATTGCAAATCAGTAGAATATTCCAAGCAGTTCAGTGCGAGCAACAGCTGTACCCTTATCATTACCAAAAAGTTCTAGGTCAATCTCCTGAAGACTACATGACCCCTGTAAACTTTTGTAATACTATTATCAATGTCCATAACGGTGATAGAAATTTTATGCATTCTATTCTTTTTACGGACGAAACTGAATTTCAGCGAGAATATTTGTTTAGTGTTCAAAATGAACACTATTGGAGTGATAATAATTCTCATTTGGACGTAGAACGTGGTTTCCACGAGTGGGCTGGCATTGTAGAATACTATTTAATTGGACCATATTTCTTCACTCCTAGATTGAATGGTCAAATATATTTAGGCTTTCTAAGAAACGATTTGCCCGTTCTATTGGAAGTATATTATTATATTATATATGACTTATGTGTGTCAAATTTGAAGATAATCGCTATTTAGACAAAAAGGTCATTAAAAAAAGATCAATCCAAATGAAATAATTTTCGTTAATTTTGAGTTTTGAGAAATATGGTATAGGAACTTGTGGCATTTATTTGAGAAATTCAAAATTGCATTGCTCACTCCATCTCAACAACAAAAAAACAGTTGTAGATGATTTTTCAAGTGTGTAATACTTCTTATAAAGTTTGCCTATATTTGGAAAATTTTTATGGTTTTGACGTTTAACTTTACAAGGGTTGTAATTGGGCGGCAACATAAATTTGCAAACCACATGACCGTTTGGCCTGGCTCAGGTACAGGACCGGTTTATACTGACAAATGATAGGTACTTTATACATTTTAAAAATATTTTATTATATTTATTATATTATTCAGATTGTATTAAGTCACGAGTGAAACGTGGAAAATGAAGTAAATGTGGAAGTGGGAGAAAACGAAAACCTGGCGAGCTTGAACAAAAAAACAGTCACTGTTTATTCCCGGGGAAAAACAAACTATTCTCATTGTGTATAACACTTCTTCTACCATTCGATACAAAAAAATTAAATTCCAAATAGAGGCAGTCGAAAACAAGAGATTATGTACTTCATAGAGAAACATGATCTGTATTTTGAAGATAACTATAGGTACGAATGAAGAGTTGTTGGAAGTACTAAGAACTAAAGGTAAAAAAAAAGAATATGAAGTAGCGAATCGTGGCCATCAAGTGCATCGGCTTCCACCCTATCATTGTATTTTTAATCCCATTGAATTGATATGGGCAGAATTAAAGGGAAATTTAAGGAGAAAAAATACAAATCCCAACTTTAGTGTAGGCGTCGTAAACTTAATTGAAGTTAGTTTGGCAAATTGTGTCCGTCATGTCTAAGAATTAATTATAAATCTAGAGAGCGACAGTAGTGATGAAGAATTTTGTGATAGTGACTGTGACCATAATTAATTTTTAATATTTATTTAGCGCGAATTATCTACCTGTGTAGTGTTTGTCGTAAATGTAAATACAATACATATTATTTAATTAAAGTGTGTGCAAATTGCTATTAAATATATCTTTTAATACAGCCCATGGCTAAAAGGCGTGCTGCAATTTAGGGTTTGCTAGTGGGACGATGGGATTGTCGTAAACAACCCAAAAAGTTAAATACTATATTGAGCCATAAAATTCTTCCAAATATAGACCAACTTTACATACTATAGGTACTTGAGATCATGACGGTCCTCATGGGTCGACTTATCGTCCGTTCCAGCACAATTTTTTAATTTTCATCTGCATCATCGGAGTTAATTGAGTCAGCTTCACTATCCCATCGTGGTTGTGCACTAACAACCTCATATTCGCTTCGCTTTGTCTTTGATCCCCAACCGGATGAAACGGCGTCACCGTCGCTTTTGTATGGTGCTCATCGAGCGTGTATGCTGCTAATACAATTAATGCTATATAGTGTGTCGTCAAAGTGACGAGGATGTGTGCGGTTTCTAGAACAGTTGCACATTGTTCGCCTCTGGAGGTGTGTAATCAAGTGGAAATTTGTCTACCCACTTCAAGGGTTCTCTGTGGGGTCAGGATGGAAGCACACGGAGGAGATTTCGAGATCGGCACTTTACTCGAAAACGTCCGGGTCAACTAGTTATCAATATGTTCTGAATGACTCTAAGTATGTCAAGTTCTGGTGTCCACTCATGACTGAAAACTTAGATCGATGACTGCCAGTATCAACAATCAATATTAGTAGAATATAAGTATGGTGAAATTCTAAATAGAAATAGAGAATAGATTGAGAATAATGGTTCATACCTGTGACCTCAACTATTCCCAAATTTAACGATTTCAAACAAAAAAAAGTAGCTGAACCAAAGGACAAGTTCCAGTTGTCAAACAGTTGCAATAAATTATAAGTTATTTATGGTTATATTGAAAACCATAAAATTTAAAACTAGCCTTCCTTCGTTACATTCGGTTAAACCCTACTTGAGTTACGGCATTTTGAAGTTTTGTAACTTCTATCCTTCCAGTTGTGGTGGTCATAACAACCATCAAGTTCGGAAATAAGAAGTAATCGCTGGGAGCTAGATCTGGTGAATATGCAGGGTGTTCGTGCAATTCAAATCCTGCGTCGTGAATAGCATTCATTGCAATATGGCTTTTGCGTACAGGAGCGTTGTCCTGATGGAATAAAATTCCTTTCCCGAATTTTCCCCGTCTTTTTTCTTTGATACGCTTGTGCAATTTTGAAATTAAGTTGGCATGGTAAAAACCTGTTGCTGTTTGTCCACGTTCCAAAAAATCAACCATCAAATTACCGTCCCCATAAATAAACTTTTAATATGTCAAAGAATTTCACTGTCAGTCAACGTCAACGGTATCAGGGACCGTAAATAATGATCTCCCCTCGTACTTCATAATATTTTGAATGAAAACAAAAAGTTTATGCAAATTCATGAACACAGAAGATGTTATGTTAATATTGCTTGTTTTTGACTTGGATAAAACAAACGTTATCAATAATTTCTAAAAACTTCCGATTCTTTGAAAGCTGCTGAAAGATAGCAATTGATTCAGAATTATAGAATCTTTCGAATAATGATATATGTAATTCTATTTGAAATAAAATGGTTATTTGCTATTGAACTTTAGTCAATGTAGTTATTTAGACACATACATACAATAACTTATTGATAGTAGTTACTGACAATTGTGTTTTCTTTTCAGTGCTATTGATGAACCAAACTTTCGGCCATATTTAGTGCCTGCATCAGTATACTGAGGTGAGTTTTTATAGATGTGCATATTTTCTTAAATTCTTAATGTTTAGTTGTATGGAGGAACTTTTAGTGCAAAGTATTTCGGAACGGAATTGATCTATTTAAATTAATATCAAAATTAACAAAATTTATATGGTTACTAAGCATTCTAAATCATGTACTTTAATAATTGGTTGTTAATATTTTTAATACTTAAATCTAGGAAATTATATGAATAACGTTATTGTCTTTTAGTTTATCTAATTTATTATCGGCCTAACTGTGGAAGAGGCTTAGGTAGATATATTTCGCCAGGAGTTGGGAAACACACAGACATTTTAACGATACTTTAAATAAACCAAAAATACTTGATTGCTTCTAAAAATTCCCACACTCCACTTCAATCAAAAATAGATACGATCTCATTGTTATCAAATTTTTACGTAAATCACGAGGCGTACACATAAAACTTTGTGCCTGGAACTATAAGATTTAGTTTTATTATTTTACTGGCAGGTGCAACGCCAACTCGTTCCTAATTTTAATAAACAAAGGCCGATCTGGCTTAATAGTTCGTTTAATTCGGAATTTACGTTGGTTTTACATGCGACTGCAACATGCCTAAAAATAAAACGGTGAGTTGCATGATTAGAATTAACACTAAAATCGGTGAGTGCACGCAACTTTCAACAGTGGCGGGGATATTAAAAATAAAAAATATTGGGCTAATAATGGCTAAAAATTATTCTACTAGACTTCTAAAATTTTTCTTTAAGATCAAACAGACAAGAAATCTAATTTTTTCTGTTCGATGGAATCTTCTAGATGCCTTTTGATGAAAGAAATATTAGCTCCACTGTCTACTAACGATGTTTTTGGAGAATTCGAAATTTGAGGAAATACTCAGAGTGTATTAGAGATAGTTCCAAATGTGTTTATTCCTACAGGCTGTATTGCACATGCATAGCTTACCTGGGCAAAGTTTAATATTAATTTGAAATAAATACAGGATGTTTCGCGAATGATAATGACCCTGACGAAATTAAAAATGCAACCCAAAATATATTCTCGTAGCCAATGTAGTTATTTTACATAATGGTATTATTTCAAAATAAATTGGGAATCCATGACGACTATGCGCTATGGTTCCTATCACTGTATTCATTAAAATTCAAAAATGTATTGAAATGATGAAAAAACAGATATGATTTTCAAGAGACTTGAATTAACTTTACGGACAAACTGGCCAGCACTGAAAAAGTCAAGAGAACGAACAGCAACAGACCCTGACAATAAAATTAGAGTATTGGAAGTGACGAAAATCCTCATATTAGTCAAAGGGTAGTCTCAAGAGCAACCGGTATTAGTCTGTCTTCAGTACACCGAATAATTAAAGGCAATCAATTTCATTCGTATCACTTGCAATTGGTTCAGGCCTTAAATGAGACATATTATCCTAAAAGACTGGCTTTTTGTAACTTTTTTCGGAAACACCAAAATTTGAATGTGAGATTTTATGACATTTGCTTCTCAGATGAAGCAAGATTTTCTAATAATGATGGAGTTAACAAACATAACATGCATCATTATGCGCAAGAAAATCCACGTTGGATTCGAGGACATTTTCAAACTATCTACTTGACGAAATATTGGGAATTGGGGAATCAAATTGTTGGGCCTTATTTTTTTCGCGATAGTTTAAACGGCAATACTTATCTAATTTTTTTAAGAAACGCTTTACCAGTACTTCTCCAAAATGTAAATTTACAAGTAACACAATATCTATGGTTCCAACAAGATGGGGCACCTGCGCTTTATCATAGAATAGTGCGAAATCATCTTCATTTGGTTTTGCCTGACCGATGGATAGGAAGAGGTTCAATTAATCCTTGGCCACCGAAAAGCCCGGACCTTACTCCTTTGGATTTTTTTCTGTGGGGAATGGTAAAAGAGCAAGTATACCAAACACCATATGAAAGTGTAGAACATTTAGAAAAAAATACGTGATGCATGTAGATCCATCACACCAGAAATGTTAAAAGATCATTTTGGGCACGAATTCAAGCTTGTGAAAGCGGAGGGCGACATTTTGAGCATTTATTACATTGTTGAATAAACGTTTTTAAAAAATAAAATTTGTTTTACATTACCGGATATACTAAAAGCAAATGATTAAAGTTTATGTCAAAATGTACGAATTTATACAGCTGTCTACGTTTTATATTTTTTTAATACGATGAACAATTATCAATGTTACCTCTGCAAATGTATTTTGGGTTGCATTTTTAATTTCGTCAAGGTCATTATCATTCGTGAAACATCCTGTATAGACAGTGTATTCAAAGAAAATTGCTAGTTATTTGAGAAATGTAAAAGTTGTATATGTACTCTGATCAATAATTCATCGTTCAGTGGTTAGCTGCAATAACCAAGAAATTATTGATGTTAAAAGAACTTCAATCAACTGCAGAAGCTTCCATAGGCATGCGAATATTCGATCTAACCCATAAATTAGAGAATGTTTAATGTTTACGTCAATAAATTTAGTCTAACGGCAGAGGAATTTCTAATTTATTGCGAGTTCATTGTGACATTTGCTCGACCTTTTTTCCACGAGCATCCGTGAAATTCCAGGTATGCTTTATTGTTTTRGACAGTTATTTCTGAATGAGTAACGTAAAGCTGAGTTTTATGGGATGATTCAAAACCGACATATACAACATACTCCGGCGATTAGACAAATATAACTTTATTAAACTGGGACACTAGTGACGGGACAACTTTTTGTATTTTATGACTTTTATAAATCTATGATCTCTTTGTTAATACGGTGTGTGATAGCAGAGCAAAACACTCTACCTTGTACACGTAGTGATTCAATTAGGCAGCTTGAAAACAGACTAAATGGCTCCACGTCAGCAAAACCTGGGTGAACTTTTAAAATTAGTTCTTACAGAAACACAAAAGGGACTGCATAACATAATTTTTGATGAGATAACTAACGATATCTGCAGTGAGCTTCAAATTCTAGGTCATAATCAATATGGCAGTCAGCTTAGGAAACTGAAGAGATTGTGTAGATATTAATTTAAACAAACAGAATAAAAATTATTTAGTAAAGGTTTAAAATATAACCCAAATTTAACAGTGCTCAAAAATTGGAATATTAGGTATAAATACAGAATTAGCCATGGGAAATAACAAATGGATATAAGAAAATCGAAAAATACATATATTCAGATGTATCAAATAAATACACTAGATATTTGTAAGGCTGTTACAGGCAATAGCATTGTACCATGGCAAACTAAACTTTAAATAACAATAACAATTACGAACGAGATTTCATTTTCTACCAAGATAATGGGAGGATTCATGTCAGTAGAGAGTTTTCCAACCAAAATGTCGAATTGTTAGAGTCCCCCTTGTTCACCTGACATGAACCCAATTGAGAACCTTTGGGGTATCTTAGTTCGGCAAGTATATGACAGTATGCCACCATAAATGAACTCAAAAATTCATTAGAAGAGGTTTGGCCAATTTGGAACCAGGAATATTAAATAATTTGGTTGGAACCGTGAATTCCAGATTTTTTTAGCTAACTAGGAAGAATGGAAGCCAAACCCATTATTAAATCATGAATGTTTTGTTAAAATTTGTTGAATTCTGTGTAAAATTTAGTTGGGGCTATAGTTGTGCACCAGTCCACTTTAAAAATTTATTGGGGCTATAGTTTACTACGAATGCGTGACAATACACTGCTTGAAGATTCCTTGGAGTCGCCATGTACACTATTTATAGAAAATTTGATTTAACATCACGAAAAGCAACTGTACCGCACGGTATGTTAGTTCCGATCAAACATAATTTTAACACAGACCACAGGCCTACACTTTGTTATCTACAATCCATTTCCATTCCCAACGTCCATACAGCCTGAATAAATACGTCACCAGCAATCGAAATCGATAATTAATTTATTGCCCCGGTCCTAAATCAATGCTACCTGTTCAGAACACATTACTGCTATAAATCCTTGTTTGGCATGATTCATATACGACAATGTTGACCGGCAATTATGTCGCTGAAACTAGAAAAGCAAGCTTTTGCACATGAATAATTTCGTCTCGTAATTTGACATTTTTTTGTTGTTGTTTGGCGATCTACATGGCCTTCTAAAGATTTTCTAAGTTGTTTGTGTGATTAAACGAGATGTTAGCGAGAGTATAAACAATGCCAGGCCAGTGGCGTGCTTGTTTCTACTAAATTCACTTGTCTTCAATCATACATTTTACAGCATGGTTTTGCACTTTTTGCTGTGACTGAAACTGTACCGTAGCAGAGGGCGAATAACTTCATTGCAATTTCCGATATATCATGGTGGGAATGTTTTAAAAATTGGTCAGTATGGTTTCTCCTGAGACTGCAAATGACATTTATGCCGATTACCGATTAGCAAAATATATATAAAAATCCTGGATGACATATTCGCCTGCAAAAGTCATGAACTGCATATCCGTCTCTCTTTTGAAATTTCGAATTTAAGGATTTTATATCGCGACTTCAGCATAGTTTTTTGCCTACTAGGAGTACTATAGTGCAGATAGATAGATAGTGCAGGTATTATTATTCGATACTTTTACCGTTCCTCATAGCAATCAGTAAAGTTTAAGCAAAAAATCTTTTGTTTTGATTATCCTACACCACTGTTTCCGTGAACATACGGCGCATGATGTAATTATTTACATACGCCATCCCGGCAAAAAAACTATTATCGTAACATATGGCCTGGGTGTGCGTATATTATATGCTGTCTACGTTTTCAATTAGATACTGCAGCACGAAATTACGAGTACGGTTAATTGCAGTTAATTGTTGTCAGATATAAACAACAGGTGTTGCCGTAAGTGAACGCATGGGATGATTTATTTATAAATTCTACAACTGTCGCCGATTACGAGTTAAAATATTTCGACCTTTATCCACTAGTAAAGAAGCAGAAGTACGTCGAAAGCAATGTCCAGTATAGATTTCTGTATTATACATGGTATTTGCAATAATAATTAATAATTGAAATTTTATCCATACTTAAGAACCATATAAAGTACCACTTTATTCACTAGAGGAATAATGAAAGGCATATTTTCTACGAGCCCAGTCCCATTTCAATTGGCCCAGTTGCAATTTGTTTAATTTTTTGTATTTAATGGACAGGAGTTTGAAATATTTCCCACTTAATCAATTATTCATTTGTCTAACTCAAACATTTTATTTCTACTTAACTACCAAGTTGAAGCAAATCATGAGAAAACCTGAGTTACCAACAACTGACTTAATCTATTTCTTTAGCTGCCATTGAGTAACATCACCTTTACTTTTTATGACAGCGGTTATTCTTCTTAGCATTGTATTCATTAAATTTTGACAATCTTGTGGTATGAACTTATCCCATATAAATTGAAGTTTATGCCTTAATTCGGGAATCGACCTGACAGGAGTTGCACGCAGTTGTTTTTTTTTTCATAATGTGCCAAAGAGTTTCTATAGGAGAAAGGTCAGGACTACTGGATACCTATTTTAAACTCGTCCCTGTATAGTGGGTAGCAAAGATTCACTTAAGATATTTTTTGGTATTTACAATGCCCTCAATGAAATGTAATTTTCCTACTCCTCTTGCAGACATTGATCCCCACACCATAATAGATGCTGAAAATTTAACTTTTACCTTCAGACAATCTGGACGATAAATTTCATTTTTTTGCCTAATAACACAAACTTCAAATCTAGACTCGTCGATCCAATGTACACTGTTCCATCGTTCAGGACTCCAAGTTCTGTGTTATTTTGCCCACTTCAACCGATTTTTCTTTTGTTGCGTTGTTAACAGTGGCTTTTCCTTGGCCTAGACAATAAAAATACATTTTTGTTGAAAACATTTCAGAAGTTAAAAGCCTTGTAAGTTCCAAAACCCAATCTTTGTGCTTCCCGGTGACAGGTGGATCTTGAAACATGTCTTCCTATAGCATCACTCCAAAGTGTGCTTAGTTGACCGTAGTTTGGCATCCTGTGTTGTTTAATTATTAATTTCAACGCCCTCCGATCAGTAAGAGCACTTTTTTCACATACCTCTGTTTAGGCTCGACATTATTGCTTGATTTGAATAAATGCACTACGTTGCGAACACTGTATCTTGATAACCCCAATAACTGTCCAATTTCTGCATTAGATCTGCCAGATTTTTATAAACGAATAATATTTGAACAAAATTCTATAATTGAAACTACCCAAAACGCTTTTGACGTCTGCTGTCAAGTAAACAACATCTCTTAGTTACGCGAAATTGCACGGCCACCTCAAATGTTACATTCGCCTGTATGCAAACTTCCGCAAACAATATAGATAGAAACCAGGGTTCGCCCTAAATAAGTTAATATTTTTTTAATATACAATTTTGATTACTGGGAACAGTTCAATTGTGTGTAAAAATTAATAGACTATAATTTAGAGAAGCTATTTATAATTAAAACAAACTCCAAGAAGCGATTCTGTTTTTAAGAAATTTTAATAATTCTGTTGATGGACCAACTGAAATGGGACAGGGCTCGTATAACATCCCTGCAAAATGTACTTACTTTTTCTGTCTTCAGCTAACATTTTGCAGTTTTAAGAATGCAAGTACTTTGGGATACTTATGTCGATGTTTTCTTTGTTAACCAATTAGAGCACATATTTTGATCGAAGACTTTGGATCTATTGGTGACATTTTACCTGTCAAAATTAAAACGAGTTAATTGCGACATTTCATTTGACACGGTTATTTGATTGGACGCCATTTGGTACAATTACAGAATATTGTTTTAAGCTTTCAATATTCTTCTCAAGTATACGAGGGTGAATGCTTTCAGGGTCCACAAATATAAGATAATATTTTGTATTTTGTTTGAACTTGTGTCAGGCAAATTTTGAGGTTCTTCGTCTTTGACAAAGATTACAGGTGTAATCGAAACGTCAGACTTATAACTTTTTGTCAGTGTTTTCAAGAGATAGCGATCTATCCGACAAAATATTATCTTATATTCTTCTCAAGTTTTATTTCACACTTCGAACATTATTAAGCCTCCACAAATGGTGATCCCAACTTATCCGCGAAACATGTCAGCTGTTGTTTCGTTTAATTAAGATACGTACAAACTCGCTGAAATAAGGGCTTGGAACTACACGCCCCGGATATTCTAGATGGTACTGTGCGGTTCTAGCTTGAATTAAATGCCACCCTTCACCTGTCTCAGAGCGCCAAAGTAAACCCGAACAAGAAAGCTTTTACTGTTAATTGTTAGACGGGGTAATCTAATTAAATCCCTGTAGTCGTAGTAACGTCAATCCGAGGGTGGTTAATTGAACAGCATGCACCGGCTGATCTGGCGAAATCTGATTTATTTCTCTGAAATTTGGAGCTTTTATTCTCATTGACGAAGTTAAGATTCTTAGAGTGGGATTGATGTCGTTAATTCTGTAAATTACACGGGATATTGCCGGTTAGTAATAATACATAATCAGGAAAGCGTGGAACATATAAAAAGGACCATACTTTTTCGTGTAACTGAGATATTCATTCTGAAAAACGTAAAGAGTGATACGATTTTAACCAAGTCAATAATAAATAATGAATAGTAGAGTTTTTTGGAAGTTATTAAATAATAATAATAATAATAATAATAATAATAATAATAATAAAAGCGACCTTCTTCGGTGGCTTAACAAGTATAACTAAATTAAAACATTTGGATTACTTTTTGTTTGGCCAATGTACTTTTTTGGGCAGTTACTGCATTTAATTTCATAAATTCAGGATTTGTTTAACGGGTCTTTTTATCAAGCGTGTTGCCTAATAAGTTTCTTAATGTGTAGCTGTTCCCAAAAGCAAGATTAATATTAAATGTAGATGATAAATTTTGAAAGGATGGTATGTAAATTTTCTATGGTTTCTTTGTCAGGGCTAAGATGCGTGTGAGATTGCAAATTTAATTTATATTTGTGTTTGTTTAATAACTTAGTGATCATTTCTTTTTTGTATCCGTTTGAGTTGGCTAAATTATAAATGTATGATAGTTCATTTTTGTAATTTTCTGTAGATAATGGAACATTTAGTAATCTATGTATCAAACTATTAAAGACGGACATTTTGTATTTGAATGGCGTACAAGAATTGTTTTTGATGTATGTAGGTGTCGGTTTTCTGCAAATATTAAACGTGATTCTATCATTCTCTCTTGATATTTTTAAATCTAGAAATGGCAGTTGGGAACCCTTTTTTAGTTCAAAAGTGAAATTTATTGATTGATATAATGGACTTAATTTCTGTGTAAAATTATCAATATTAAAGTTATTGTCTATTATGGCAAAAATATCGTCTACATATCTATACCATAATATAGGAAATTCATTTGTACTTTTGAGATTATTTTCAAGGTAGTTCAAGAAAAGGTTAGCTAAGAAAGGTGAAAGGGGGTTTCCCATTGCCAATCCAAATTTTTGATTAATATAAATGCGTTTATTCGATGCACAGTTTTGTTAGCTTCAAGTATTCGTCAATGACCGTTCCATCGAGTTTATTTTGTTCAAGAAAATCTTCCAAAAATTCTAAAGCTTGAGAAGGTACTGGCCTAATAAAAGTTGGAGAAAACGAGCTTCAACGTATGTGGACGGTCCAGACTTATACTTTTTAAACATCAAAGTTTTGGATATTTTTTGATGTGCAATCCTTGGAGCAGGGTAAAATTATGAGCTGTTGAAGAAATCGGACAAAATCAGTTTTTAAACAATTCCTGGTTATCGTGGAAATAATTATTCTAATTATTCTTACCTTGGGATGTCGCCAATCTTTGGAGGCCTCTGTTTTCGACATGTACAAGCTCCATCTTGCCATGGGCTCGCTGTAAAACAAAACAGAACTTGATCAATACAAAGTGCTCGGTCTATAGAACACTGACCTAAACAGCGAGCTTGCCATCAATTATTAAATTAGTTCGATTGGAGTCTTGACGTTCAGGGGGTAAATTGAAATATGGGGAAAACTGCATTTGATGCATGTGTATTTTCATAAGGGGACTTTTGACATTGCTGATCTGATACTTATCGGTCTTAAGTCACTAGCAGACTGCAGATGGCTAGTTTTAAGCAGTGGTTTAATAAATGCCATTTTCCATATATCTGGAAAAAAAGCGTGTCTCAGGGCAACAACATATAATATTTATTAAAGCATTTTGGCATTAATTCAGTCATAACTTGTAGCATTAGATTTCAAAGAATCGATAATTCGTTTAACTCCTCCGTTGATGGAAATTTGAATTTAAAGTGCAGTGCTAGTACTACGAGGGCTGGTTAAGCCTAGTAAAGAAAACTCATTTCTACAATCTTATACATTTCTGCATGCGTTTGAACCATTCATCAAAACATTTTGTCCAGTCTTCCGGAGTTAGGTTTTAAACGCGTCGACAGCTTCTTCTGGTGTTGTAAAACGGAAACCACGCAATTTATCCTTCACCTTAGGGAACAGAAAGAAATCGTTAGGTGCTAGATCAGGACTATACGGCGAGTGGCCCAATAATTCAGTATTTTAGGCAGTTAAATATTCGTTTGTTCTAGCCGCTGTATGAGTTCGACAATTGTCATGAAGAAGGATGATTCTTCCTTTTGGTCACTTTTCTCTGACAGCCTGAAATACTTGTGGCAAGCAAACTCTAGTATACCATTCGGAATTAACTCTACTGCGATCCTCTGTACAGTTGACACATGCTCAGTAATTACAAAAAATGTAACAACCACAGTCTTGTTTCGACTTTTTTCACGAACCACTTTTGTGGGAGCCTTCTCATTCTCGAACATACAAACTGCCGATTGTTGTTTCTTTTCGGGATCATAGCAGTAGATCCAGCTTTCGTTACCCGTAATGATGTTGTAACTAAATGGGATGCGCCATTGTTGAAGCGATCCAGGTCACTTTTTTAGCTGCAGTCAAATTGTGTGGTATCCAACGAGCACAAAGTTCCCTTTCTTTTAAATGTATAAATTGTTAAAAAAAATTGCTGCAGACAATTGATTCAACTTTAGGATGATAAAAACGATGTAAGACATTCTTGAACTTTACTGGCAGTGAGCTTATGAAATACAAGGTTAAAGTGTCACATTAAATTATATGCCAAAATATCTCAGCCTGCTAGTGAGGCTCAACAGAAACAGCTCACCCCCTCGTATACAAGTTATAAGTTGTTATCTTCTAAATAAGGGAGTAATTCTTCATTTTTGTTTGAGGTATATGACAGTTTTTCAAGAGTGTCTTAATGTGTTTGTTGTTCTGACAAAAAATCGCACTTTTACTTGCGTGTGATGTCTTTTGGTATGCAAATTTTCAAATTGTTTTTCCAAGCGGTAGGGAAGAAATTGCCAAAAAATATAGTCATGCAGCAGAATTGCAAATGGCCGTAATTTTATAAATAGATGAAAATGATTGAGTATTCTTAAGACCCAGTAAAGAGATTGTCCATCCTATTCAAAGTACGCCCCATAAATACACAAAATAATACTTTAGCTAGGTACTACCCTTCATTTCTAACGTCATTGCATATTTTACGATTTTCGTGACCCAAAACAGCCCATACTTTACACGAAATCAGATCCCCATGAATTATAACCAATCGTGCCCCATAATTTACCATGTGCTATGTTCGCCACGTTGACAGTGCCACGGTAGTCGCCCGATTTATGAGACCCCCTAAAAATAAAACGCGACAAGTATTGGAATCGATGCCGCGAACCCTCATCGACATTTGACAGGTTGACTGACAGGTTATCACTTAAGCACCGTAGGTCGGCCACTCCGGACTATTTTTGAAAAGCTGAACACATACGCACACATCCCGAGATTGAGATATCTAGAGAACGGTGGGAAAATGACCTGGATTGGATGAATTTTTGGTTTGTTTTACTGCACTTCAAGAAAATTTAACGATTTTATTGTACCTGTTACTAAAGTTTGTTTCATATTATACAGTATGCTTTTCCAAAACTACATAAAGAAAATATTCGTTAGTCTCTAGTCTAGTCTAGTTTGCAAGAAACTCAGTGATTTAGTGCTAGGATTGATTGATCTTAGGCCTCAAAACTACTTTCATTTGATGTTAAAAGATTATTCATTTCTGTACCAATCAATGTGTTATAAAAACATATCAGTTCAATAATTTTAAGTGGCCTAACAAAGAATGAATGGACTACGTCATTAAATGAATGCTTAAATAAAAATTGTTTCAGTTTTAATAACAAATATTACACATAAAAGGATCGTGTGCCTATGTGCTGCTTTTTTTGGCTGGATTATATATGGACAATTTTAAGACAAAAATTGGTTGAAAATATTTGGTCAAGATACGTAGACGATATCTTTTGCATTTGGACAGGTACAGATAAGAACCGTAGATCAGTATCTAAATTACACTACCGTTTGCCTACCACAAAATAACTTTTGGTAAGCATATTTTATTAAAAAACAAACATAATTCTCTCTCCAACTTGTGCTATATTTTCACAAGAGTCACAACTGCATTTATTTTCTGAATCTAGTAAAAATTAATTATATTAATTCCACGAGAAATCTATTAGTATGATAACAACGTATACTAGGTAAGAAGATGTTTTTTGACAGCAAAATCATTCGTACTTAGTACAAATAGAAAGGCATGTTAATTAAGCAATTAATTTAAAAAATGTTGGTGGTAGTGTACATAAACAAAATCAATAAGCAGATATATATAATTCACCATTGAAAAAAGAAACAGACAACAGAAAACTTTTTAGTTTTCACGATAGCCTAACATTCAGGAACATTAAATTTCAGTATATATAGAAAACCGTCAATGACAGATACTTTAATTCATGCACAATCTAAATAATCTACAAGCATATTACCTTCATAGTCTATTTCAAACACTTTTAAATCTTCCATTAAACAAGGCAGATTTTGACGATGAATTAAATATTATAAAGCCACTACATTAATACTTCCACGTCTAATTTTTCCTTGCATTCTCTCTTTAATAATGCTGTTTCGTAATGTAATTTTTATTGTAAAAGAATCAATTTTTTCATAAACTGCTCCTATTTTTCATTTGAATGTTATATAATTAACATGTAAACGTAAAGCTGCTAAATTAAGGCTTCAATTTACTAGTACCGAAAATAGAGCGATTCATAGAGGGTAGGTAGTATATGTACAATCGATTTTTATTATGACTTTAAAAGAATGACAGAAGAGATTGCAAAATGGTGTAATTAGGATAGGAATTGGTAATAGAACGAGTCAGTCGGTCATCACGGTTGAATCGTTCGTCTACTCCAAAAGCATTCTGAAAAAATTGAGACATCCGAAATAAAAAAGAATCTATAGTACTTGCATCGAATATGAATAGTTGTGAATTCCCCTTAACTAGTTCGGATTAGTTTCTAACTATTGGACCTTGCATTATGGTGAATGAACGTTTTTTATTCTTCTGGAATTCGTGCTTTCACAATTAATACTTTTTGTTGTGGACATCTACCATAAATCTAGAACGAAATTTTTTGTTGTCTTACTAAATGACTTCTTACATAATTTTTCGTTGTGGAACCTTACCAAAGAAAAATCTTTTTCGTATAACATTACAAGCATAACATTTTATTTTAAAATTAATAATTCTAATAATATTATGCAGGTTTATAAGTAGTCTTCCAACTTTTATCCTTTTGTAGCTATATTTGACTACGGCAGTAACTTTTATCGAGTAAACACGAGCGAACAGTTAACACAGCAAGCATGCTTGAGCTTCCGTGCACCAAACCCTTCATTTACGTTCTTTAAGCATGAAAACGCTTTTCCAAGAAACCGGTAACACTTCACGCTAGGTCGCAGGCCAACCCCAACTCTCAAAGCGTAAACAAAAAAACAAACGCGAATATTTTTATGGTAATCCTGGTGACGGATATAAACACTAGATAGAGATATGTCGGAGTGTGAAGACCAGTGGCGGAGGCTAAGGAATTTTCTTTAAGAAATGATTGATAATAGTAAGCATGCCAAAAAATGTACTAGCGGATTCGGAAAAGATGACACCCAGTACAGACCATTTTTTGATTCGAATAAAATGCCAATTCACACAAAGTATCTCTTTATATAAACTATAGAGACATAGTGATTAAGTCCCATCTATTATTGTGATTGGTTGGGAGAAAAGGGTGCAAAATGCAAACAAACAAATAATTGTATCTAGGCAAATACAAGAGTGGGAAAACTATTTTGCTAAGGAATCTTAATCCTAAGATTAAAAATGACTTGGTGAGGCAACTTTTTTCTTATGCGTACAAAATCCTCAACTTCAATTCTCAAAATTAGTATTAAGGACTGTCTCGAATAAAAACTTTACATGGCTGTGATTTTTTAGAAACGTTAAATATTTGTCACTGTCGTTTTGCACTCGTTAGTACGTAGGTTTAAAATGTAGTGAAGTACACAGAGAGAACAATTTGTTTGGAAGAAAAAAAATATATTTACGGCAAATTATTTGTTTGTATATGGCGACGTAAACGATTTGTTTGTTTCAAACCCTCAAAATTCTTGAAGCGGCTAAAATAACATTTATTTAACATAATATATACAAAGCTTTAAATTAACTTTTGAAACTATTGAATCAAGAATAATCATTTCCTTTGTAGAACAAAGTATTTGTTTCACTAATCCATGAAGATGTTTGGAATAAATGTATGGTTAAATTTGACTGAAACATATATTTGTTTGGAATCAGAGAAGAGGTAAGTGATTCTCTGCATACCAAATAAATATTTCTTTGCAGTAAAGATATCACTCATTTAGTCCAATGAAACAGCTATTTCCTGGAATCAAAAAATTGTTTGATTGAAAGAATTCATATGCTCAATTCATTATCTCTGTTATTGCAGCAAACTGCATGCGACTTTTAATGAAATATATATTTTTTAATTAGATTGTATAAATATTGCATTCAAACAAGCCCTTTAAACATAAATAAATTGTTTTTAAGTTAAAGAAATAAATTTTGATTAACCCACTTCGATATGTCTATGTATTTTATGCAAGTGTATTCCTGTGGCTTCCTGTTTTTTATAGAGCGTATAAAAGTTGTTTCTTGTAATTAAAAATGCAATATGTCACTCAATTTATTTCCGCAAAACTGTAATTGGTTTAGTAAAAAACATCTGATTTAAATCAGCCTAACCTAGACAAGTCCATTGACAAGGTAAGTTTTGCTACTTATATGTATGAATATAATACAGACGGAAAGTATGATATTTATTTTAATGTAAAGGGCAACCACAAATCTACTGGTTTCTATAGCGTGATAAATGTGTTCCATTTTAGTATTACAAATATACTGAATAAACAACGCATTACTTGTAATAGTTGTTTGTTACAAACAGGGCACTTCATTGAGCAGACTTTACTAACATATACCTACTTCAAGATGTAGAGAAACAACGCCGTAATTAACATCCTTACGAATCATAGATGGTCATTTTGTAACAGAGCTTGCGTTAACGATCATGTGTTTGTTTGAATGCCTTATTTTTCACATCATATTAAGCAAATGCTTTATTTAGGCTTGATACTTACTTTCAAAATCTGTGACCATCTTCCTCTTTTGTTTCACAATTTAATGAAATAAACTGACAATAACAAGAAACAAATAACGGCGGCTTTTCCCGATTTACCTTGATACATTCTGTCCAGTGTCCAACCATGGCTAAAGAAGCGGAACCCCAAACTTCCACTTTGCTAGTGGCACGCGCAAATTCAAACAATTATTTCTTTGTATCCAAAAACAGATTGTTGCATTAAAGCATCATTTATTCTGTTTAAATACATGTTGTTTGCTGTAACAACAGGTGTGTTTGAGTTGAACATTTAAATAGTTGAATAACGAAAAGAGACACTGATTTAACGAAAGATATATTTATTAGAAACAAGCATTTACTTTTGTTGATATAATCCTTTAAAGCATTTAATTTAAATAATTGATGTTTAACCCACTTGAATAAATTGTGTGACCGTGAAAACTAATATTTTATTCGCTCAAATAATTATTAGGTTACTTGAACTCGCAAGATCTGTTCGATCTCAAATAAATGGTAATATAGTTACAAACAAACTGATATTCTTCTTAGAAATAAAATTTGTTTGTTTGAAGATAAATTTGTTGGACCTAAAGAAATGTAAGTCAAACAAATTGATTTTATAAATCCAAACAGTTTTATCTGTGTAGAAGTTAGATATATTTGTACATAACATTTTGATTATCAAAAATGATTATGCAAAAAACGTAAAAAAATATTAATGGAAAAACAAATAAATTTTGTAGAAAAGAAATAAATACCACAGTGTCGGCCAATTGAAAAATTTTGGGCTCTTTGCAAAAAGAAGAAGAAATATGTTAAATAAAACTTCAGAAAGTGTCTCCCTATACGTGTGATAGCTTGAACAAAAAAAGATCAAAAAATAATATCCCGCGACAAGTTTAAAAATTTTCCTCTGTAGTTTTTACTGGCAAAGACGAGATCGTATTTTATTCATTGGGCTGATGGATTCCCACGCCACTGTCGTCGAGTCGATAAAGTGGAAACCTGTGTGTCACAGGCCGAGCCCGGAGAGATCCGTGTTGATAGTATTTTGTTTTCGCCGGGTTTTGATTCCGGGGCCGCCAGAGGTCGAGATAAACAAAAGAATGCCCGTCTTAACTGGTGGAAATTGGCCCCGGGAAAGTCAAGGCCAACCGAGATAAAGACCAACAAAGCAACTGCGATAAATGTTATTAGATAAATGGGTTCAAAGTGGGCGTAGTATGTACTGATTGTAGGTTTAATCATAATAATGCCGGTTATTAATATCGCAGAAAAAATTGTTTTGATGTAAGCGCGTCGGCTTTATTTTTCTTGTTTGAAATTTTATTAAGAGTGGTATTATGTTTAATTAAGCCTTTAAGTTAGTTTTATATCGTTGACAAGCAAGTGGAAAAAATTGTGTAAAATATTATTTCGAAAGATATTCAAAATGTCGTCCATCTTATTCAAGGGATTTTCTAATCCTTGTTTGAAAACAACGTTCCACATTATTGAGCATTTTAGGTGTCGCTAATCCATTGTCGTCCTCCTGTATTTGTTAGAGGTACCCTATACACACGATTTTTAAAAAGTAATTCATTTTTGCTACATTTGTAGAAATGTGCTGGAGCTCGATCTTGTTCTATTCAGAGGTTTTGTACTTGAATATTTGCTAACAAATTTCGTAATAATGCCGATAAATCATTCATAAGAAATTGCAAGTACATTTGGCTGTTAAGAGGACCATTGAAAAAATAAGGTCTTACGACTTATTCATCAATTATTTGTCCCCAAACATTGATTGACCATCGGTGTTGATTGTTAATTTGTCGCATAATTTTTGGGTTTACGACAGAATAATAGTAAGAGTTGTGTTTGTTGACACATCCAGTATTGTGGAATGTAGTCTCGTCGGTAAACGTTGAAAAAGGACCGTCTTCCACTTCAATACACTTTGTAAGGCGTATCTTTTAAATAACATTTGTCGATTATTTTTAATAATATTAGCAGCTTCTTGAATTTTCTGTCGTAATTCTTTGATGGTATTAATTGTTTCTTTGTAAACCGTGTCCTTCATTTGTGACCATATTGAGAAGTCTAGAGGGTCGAGTATTGTGGAATGTAGTCTCCTCGGTAAACGTTGAAAAAGGACCGTCTTCCACTTCAATACACTTTGTAAGGCATATCCTTTAAATAACATTTGTCGATTATTTTTAATAATATTAGCAGCTTCTTGAATTTTCTGTCCTAATTCTTTGATGGTATTAATTGTTTCTTTGTATACCGTGTCCTTCATTTGTGACCATATTGAGAAGTCTAGAGGGTCGAAATCTGGACTTCTAGGTGGGCAAACTGCCACGCCCATTCCACCGGTGAGGAAAATGTTCATTCAGGTATTGGCGTACTGGCAGAAAAAATGTTGCGGTGCCCTGTCTAGCATAAACCACATGTTCCGCCTTATAGCTACTAGTACATCTTCTAGTATTGTGTTTAAAAACAGATATCACAGTACACCAAATATTTACCTTGAATTCATGCTGAAAATGTCATTCCTTTAGAGCATGTGGATTTTCGGAGTCCCACAAATGATTGTTTTTTCAATTAAAAACACCTCGCCTAGAAAACGTCGTGTGATAGGTGAAAAGGAGGTTAGAAAATCCTGGTTTTCGGTTTGTTTACTTAGGATAAATTGAGCAAACTGTAGGCGAACTGGTAAATCTTGAGGTAACAAATTTTGGACAGGAGTATAGTGATATGGATGGAGATTATCTTTCTTTAAAATTCTCCACATAGACGATTGGCTTATTCCTGTTGCCGCACTTAACTGACGAGTACTGATATCTAGATTTTCCGAAATACGAACTAAAACCTCGTCTACATCATCGACGTTGATAGTTTTTCTAGCATCATTTGAGATTTTAGGACGAAAACACCCTGTTTCGCCTAGGCAAATGTAAATACTTCTGAACAGTTTGTAATTGGGTTATCTTCGATTTGGGTGTAATTCTAAATACCTTCTGGCTGCACTAAGAACACTACAATTTGACTGAGCAAAAACACAAATCATATCACGCATTTCACTGTCGGAAAATTCATTATGGCGGGGCATTTTCTTATTTTAGAATTTTTGCTACAAATAATACTAAGTAAATTAGAAAAATACAATAACACTGTTACCTAGTGACAGTAACATTGTTAAATATTTCTTTACACGAAAAATTGATAAGTGCTGACACAAGACTACTTGAAAAAGTCTAAGTAATAACCGTGGCTTAGGAGTCTCTACACTAAATGTTTAAAAAGTAAATAACTCAAAAACTGAGAGTTACTTGAAATAAACAAGAGTGCTGCGTGACCCTGTTTAAATAATTTACTGTCCTAAACGCCATTTATTTTATGAAGCTACAAGCTTTATTCAATGAATTCACAGAGGAAGATTTTTACCAGTATCAGTGATTTCCGAGTTATTATAAAAATTCTAATACGTTTAAAGGGATAGAAATTCGATAAAAAGTTTCTTGCCCACATTTGTTTATAAATCTATTTGCACTTTTGGGGCGGTTAATTTATTTCACCCTACCCAAATATGTGTTGCCGAGCTACCAGATTAATTTAGACAAACATCCCTTTTTGCGCTTTAATTTTGCTGCCATAATGATTTGTTTGCTTTGAAACGAGTAATCATGACATACTGTGTATACTCGTTTATGTTTATTTCATCCCATAAATTTGCCAAATTAACGCGGTAATGTCCTGCCATATAAACAACATGCTTTGCGTTCGAAATGTTTGTAATTGTATCGGTCCATTTAATAGTTCGCCATACTGAGTGTGTTTTTTTTTTGCTGCAGAACATATCTGTGTCTGTGAGCAAGTTAACTATATGAGAAGATGATGGTGAGTTTTTATATACTACTCATATTTTTAAATTTTAAGTTACAATACCTTTCGTTATTTTATTTTCGCTTCGTCTCTTTTTTGGGCGTCGTACTTTTTCATCATGATACAAAATATGTAGTGGTAATCATACTTTATTTATTTTTATCTATTTATTTATTATCATTTATAAATGGGGAACAATACGTAAATAAAAAGATAAAAAAAGGAAATGTTCAGTTTAATTCTAATTGATTACTTAGATATTTCAGAAAAAAGGTTGTATTTCTGAAACGGGGTGCTTAGGTTGTAAATCGATACCAGTATTAGTACTACCATTTCTTAAAATATGGTCACTTCCTCCTGAATCACCCTGTATACATAGTCTAAATCTTAGTCTGCACACCTGTTATTTTCATAGTAAAGCTTCCCTAGTTTAATTTTTCGTATGCACCCTAAACCATTTCAAAAAATACGGGTTATTTATTTAACTTAGTTATTAAACGATAATAATATGTGGAAATGTAGAAAGATTCTCAAAAAATATCGTTAAAATTTGAAAAGACAAAACGTTCGCATAAACAATGAAAGTAGCCCCTGTAGAAATAACCTTTACTCCAAGATAATATGTTTCAACATTTTTACCATAGCTGCCAGGCATTCTCATGTTTCTATCGTGACTTACCAACAAAACCTAATAAAACCACGCACAATTAACAAATAATATTTGAAGCCTAGGGAACCGAGGATAATATAATAATTACGCAATACGTCTTAACCTGAATTCTCCTGAGACACAACATCGTGGCATATCTAACCTTATTAAGCCTGCTAATTAATGCGAGTTGCGTCTATAATTATCCCTCTATCACAAATTAATGCAAGCGGTCGAATATACATATACTGTTGGGAGGCCGCTGAAAAATATGTTGTTGTTTATCAGTATTTACTGGCACGTTTGGCAGATAAGGACGATGGCTGTTGTATAAGAAACAGGAAATTATGTTGACAGTATGCATGGAACTGAAATTTGAATTGGATAGTTATTTGCAAGATTTTTAAGTGCCTCAACGTGTGGTCAAAGTGTTTGTTATTTGCAGTAATGTTGAATTTTGGAACTTACTATTCACAACAAATGTATGCCTCTTGCTTTCAATGTTTCAGTTTTATGTAAATTGTTGTAGTAAACCGTTCTTTTTTTTGTAATTAATGACGCAGATCTCTTATAACTGCTTGACTTTTTCTGAAGCTTTTGAATGTATAAAGTTAAACGAAATATTGAAATGTAGTTCCTTTTTCATCGTTAGGTTTAAATTTTTTTAGATTGGCCTGGATTTCCTTGGCGATTTGTTTATTTAATAGTGTAGTAGTGTAGTACAGGAATTCACAATCCGCTTTTGGAATGGTTACGATCGTACATCACGAAAAGAACTCACTATGTTGTAGTCAAAAACACTAAATCTGAACCTATTTTGCTACTTCAGGTGTCTTTCAAGGTTCTCACGTGGGCCCTATCCCTATTCTGTTGTATTTTAGCGATGCAGTTGATGTAACAAAGCACTGTAAGAAGTTACAAATGTCTTTAACTGTAATTTGATCCAAGAGGTACCGATAATCCTGTAAACCAATGTCTAAATAATAAACTAGAACTGACTGCATCAAAATATAAGTTAGACGAAGTTAAATATTAACTATTTCGAATTAAATAAAGTAACCCACATTTAGAATATTCTACCATTATATGGTCTCCGTCTTATAGGTATATAAATAGAATGGAAAATATATATAAAAAAATGTTGAATACCTAAGTTACAAATTTATACATTATAATGAGTTTCATAGATGTTTTCCTATAACTACAGAATTAATACTAACTAATCAGGCACGTCATCAAAAACTGTTAAGAAAGAAATAGAAGATCCACAGAGAAAAATAGTAATAGAAATTAACTCAATGGGGAAAAGTAAAAAAATGTAGGGATTATGACCATACACTCAAGGAAAATAACAGGGTATACCCGTAACCTTACTCTCTTTTAGTTTGACCTATGCAAGAACAAGTAATTTTGTAAACACCTTCACTTTTTCTCTAGTAGAACCTACAGTTTTATCTAAATTATTATACGTACTAAAATATCATGCTTTCTAAGTATCCTCTTTAATTTTTCCGAAAGGCCTTGTACATAAGGAAAACTCGACTTTAATTTACTTTGTCCTGGCTGAGAATTTACTCGATTTGGATGAGCACTTTTATTAAAAACTGACCAAATATTCTTATTGCTATAACCATTTAAAATGATATACTCCTATATATATATTTTTGTAAAGAATTTTTGTTCGAGATTCTTTGTGCTCTATCAAATAACGTTCTTTTGAGTGGAGGATGGTGAGATGTTGCATATAAATATCTGCCTATGTGTGTTGGTTTTCTGTAAACCTTATGTCTTAACTGTCCAGTGTTTACTCTGTAATTTGGATATCATTGCATTCTAATTCCATAGTAAATTTTATGTCAGGATTTTGACTGTTCGAACGATTTAGAAACCTACCTAACTCTTCTATACCATGGGGCCAGATAACAAAAGTATCATCCATATATTCCCTAATTAAAGCAAATTTAGTTTGAAGCATAATTTTGTTTGACTTGTGTGCATTTTGATGTCAAGAAAGTTTGGTACAACCTTTATCTTAGCAATGGGTGCTGACTTACAAATAGATCTATAATTGGATACTTCGTGTTTTGAACCGTTCTTTAAAATCGGTGTGATAAGGGATAATTTGAATAAATTGGGCACAACCCCTTGTTTCGGTGATTTATTGCACAATACTCTTAAAGGACTACATAAGTTAATAGCCCACATATTCAGAAAAACAGCTGGTATCCCATCTAGACTGGCGGCATTTGACAACTCAATGCTTGCATTTATTAAGGACTGTATTTTCGGTAATATTAAACAAATTTAAATCAATGTGTTACAAGAAGGACCATCGTCGAAGACTGAAAAAATTCCTCAAGTAGATTAGCAATAGACTTTGTTGATTCAGCTTTGATGTTGTTGTAATATACTGTATCTGGAATTCCGCTAGAAGTAGATCGTTTGGAGTTTATCAATTTCCAGATGTTTTTCTGCTTTCGGGTTCTTTCGATCGTATGCATGCCTTTCTTAAATTGCAAAAACGTAAATAACCTGATATATCTTTGGATATTTTGAATCTGTGAAGAGATGTAGTAAAGATATTTCGAATAAAAGCAATAAATGAGTGCCCTAGTGCACCATGTTACTTAGTCCAACTTTATTCAGTGTTATGCTTAAAGCGGAAGGGTACAAATCAATAGGAACAATCAGACCAAACAAAGGGTTTATGAAGGTGGCTGGGAAACTCGAAGAAAGAGCTTTGGGGAGGTGTATACGGAAAGAAAGCTTCACCATTTGTTCATTAACGTGTGACAACTAGCGGACTATGGATCATGTTCTTGTACCAATCTTAGGTTCGGAAGACACCTGTAATCTCTTTTTCCGAAATCTTGTGGAACCCCACGAACAATTTCCACCGCATAGGACAAAATAAAAATTCGCCTTACCCAGCTGGGTCTCCATCCAGACTTCCAGCTTCGCAGATATCCCGGAGAACTTTTCCCACCCGCGTTGATCAACAAATCACTCGAAACACCGCACGCTGGCGCTCCACGCCGCAAACTGAAACCGCTTTTCCGCGTTGTGTACGGCGATAATAAACGCCACGGTCCTCTCTAATAATCTGGGTACGACCGACCAAGAAAACACACCGCAGGCCGATTACGACGACGGGCGAAGAAAAAAAAGAAGATACGAAGCGATGTTTGTGTTGGTTTGCGGTCGAATTGGCGGGGTAAAAGGTCGGGAGATTGCGGTGGGTTGAAATAGTGATAACGCTGTTTTCGGATTCGGGCTCGGAAATGCGGATGTACTACTAGGGATTCTGAACGATCGATTTGGAAAAGGGCAAATTCAAATTGAAAACAACTTTTTTTTATCGATAAATGCACAAAAAAAGCCAGGTATCAGCATTTTTCCGTGACTGGTGATAATTTTTGTCTAGTTTGATCAATTTATCAATCAATTAAAAAAGAATAAAATGATTCCGTGAAAAATGCAGTATTTTTTCAGGTTACATTACAGGAGATGCTCAAAATGTTACCCATTTACTTCCTGGCAGTAATGCAGCCTCGAGTAAAAGTTTTCTAATGTTCTTTGTAGCATATTTGGAGGGAAGTTCTGAGTTTCTGCCCTGATTCGTCCTTTTAAATCTTCTGCATTATGTGGCTAATCAGCATAAATACGATTTTTCAGATACCCCCACAGGAAAAAATCAAGCGGCGTCAGATCAGGGGAACGTGTTGGGTTTTCTATCGCTTCGCGTTTACCAAACCATCTGTCTGGAAATATCGCATTCAAATATCTACGAATGTTGACTGCAAGATGGGGCGGTGCACCATCTTGCTGAAACTATTATCTGTTCAGAAGGACGCGCAGCATTTTCACGAGTAGGGAACAGGCGAATTAGTTCTGGTATATTCTGTTCGCGCAAGAGCTGTAAATACTTGACCGCATTCAAATTTCCATCGATGAAAAAACGCCCAATAATGTGCTCACCGATAATACCACGCCAGTCATTTACTTTCTGAGAGTGTTGTGTGTGGACTTGTTCCATCCAATGTGGATTTGTGTCCCACCAATATCTGCAATTATGTCTATTCACATTACCATTGAGGCAAAAAGTCGCTTCATCAAAAATCAATCCAATTTAAAATGTTTCTTCATCTGTCATGTTCATAGTAGCTTCGCAAAATTTTACCCTACGATCCAAATCGTCGCTCAGTTCTTGTAATAAATAAATTTTGTATGGAAATTTCTCTTTTTTCAAAATTTTCTAAACAGATCCTTTGCTAATATGGTGAGTGAGAGCACGCTGTTGTATGGAACACTTGGGATTCTCTTGCACATCTAAGAGAACATTCAATCTACTTTCCTCACTCGTAGCAACCTTTGGACGTCCTGGTTTTTTAACACCGCCGGTTTCCTCAAAACTTTGCAATGTTTTCATAACTGTTGATCTGGCAATTGGTTCACGATCTTCATGAATTGCATTGTAGAGTGCAACTACTTCTGAATAACTTCGCCTTCTATTTCCATAACCAATAATCATCAAAATTTCGATGCGATMATGTTCAGTTAACTGAAGCATTGCGAGTGCAAATAACAAAGTGAATGAAAATTATCACCAGTCACGAGGAAAATGGAGACACCTGGGGTTTTTATTCTTACTTGGCGATTTTATCCCGAAGTTTTTTACAAGACCCAAGCATGTTATCACACTTTTCTCAACTCAGAAGAAATAAATTGTACAAGTGTGATACATAAAAAAATGCAAGTTGCGCATATATATCGGAAACGAGAGCTGTCACGGAGTTGAAAAAATTCCAGAAAATACACTTTAATTACCCATAGACCCATGCACAAATTCCGAAAAATCGGTCGAACAGAACCTGATATATCCTGCTGGTTCCATTGATGGACTTTTACAATTTGACAGCACTAGCTTGATGTGTGCTAGAATTGCGACATGACCCTCCCAGAATCCAATTTCTCCTATTGTTATCAGGTTGAAAGCGTGACATTATTTTCCCAAATTCTTTAAAACTGTTTATGTTCAAACAGGTCCTTTAAAATCATCGAACTGACAAGATTTTCTTAATTGCTCATGGGGTAATTCCAATATATTTCTTAGCGTCTTCCTATATGCGATTAAAGCGTTGTCTCTGCTTGTCGCCCAAGTCCCCTCCCAGTATGTGATCGGAAGGTGCCTTAATGTACCGAACTTTCCATTTACCAATTCTGGAAGCTTTTCTTGACCAAACCACCTGATTCTCTGGGCGCCCGTGAACGGTAAACTGATAACGTAAAATGCAAGCCCGCATGCTAAGTGCTTTTGTCGTTGTCGGCGACGGAAATTAGAGTTCCTGCAGCTTGGGAAATTATTGATAAGCGCGCACAAAGGAGCTGACTCATTCGATTATGCTAAAATATAATACTCTGGATGGAGCAATTGAGGCTTGTGGGAGTCCCGTAATTATCACAGAAGAAACTATACATATCTTTATAATATCGAAAGATAACCAAAATCATTCGGATTTGATATACCTATACGTATACATAATTGAGTTGTAACGCTTTACCAATCTGTTGCATCGGAATGTTCGAGGTCCGCTCTACGCAGAACTATAAATGGCATAATTTCTTGTTATTTATGCGACGTGATGATTGCGGGTCTTTAATTATGGTGTAAGAACACGTTCACTCGCATTAGTTATAAAATTATGCATTCGTGGTTATCCTTTATGGGATTGGGCAACTTATAAAGTGCATTTGGCTGTTTTTAAATCATGCACTTATTAAAGGCTGGGGATAATTAACTATAATCCCATCCTGAATTTTAAGTTTTTCTTCGTCAAATGCATTTTTACAAGAGGGATAAAAGAAACGAACAGTTCCCGTATTTTAATAAAATTGGTGCACAACTATAGCCCCATCTAAATTTTACACAGAATTGAACATTCATAAATTAATGGATTTGGCCTCCATTTTTTCTAGTTAGCTCAAATATTCTAGAATTCATGCTTCCAACCAAATTATTTAATACTCTTGATTCCAAATTGGCTCGAACCTCTTCTGATGAGTTTTTGAGCTAAGCAAACAACAAGCTTAGAAGATCTTCTTGCTAACAATCTAGAAACTTCCTTATTGGTATCTAGTGACATCTGACCATATCCAGCAACTACACTGAAGCGTTTCCATCCAACCTAACATTTGATTTAAACATTAGATGTGCATCTAAATGCCTGTCCAATATATTTACCTGCATGTGATATTATGTCAAATTATTCTCAATTTATTCTCACCCTCTTGCGATATTATTGCCGAAAATAGTAAAATAGCAAAAAGAAATATGAGTGTAGGTTTGCCAGATCTGTATTTTTCTTCAATGCAACCAATCCTACTGCTTTATTTCCTTCACAATACTGCAAAAATTTGATATTTGGTTTGAATTATATAATTCCTGGAACACTAAATACGTTTGAAGACACAGATAAAACTGTTTGTTTGGATTTATAAAATCAATTTGTTTGACTTACATTTCTTTAGGCACAACAAATTTATCTTCAAACAAACACATTTTATTTGTAAGAAGAATATCAGTTTGTAACTATATTACAATTTATTTGAGATCGAACAGAACTTGCGAGTTCAAGTAACCTAATAATTATTTGAGCGAATAAAATATTATTTTTCACGGTCACACAATTTATTCCAATGAAGTTATATCAACAAAAGTAAATGCTTGTTTCTAATAAATATATCTTTCGTTAAATCAGTGTTTCTTTTTGTTAGTCAACTATTTAAATGTTCAACTCAAACATACCTGTTGTTACAACAAACAACATGTATTTAAACAGAATAAATGATGCTTTAATGCAACAATCTGTTTTTGGATACAAACTAATAATTGTTAGAATTTGCGCGTGCCACTAGCAAAGTGGAAGTTTGAGGTTCCGCTTCTTTAGCCATGGTTGGACACTGGACAGAATGGATCAAGGTAAATCGGGAAAAGTCGCCGTTATTTGTTTCTTATTATTGTCGGTTTATTTCATTAAATTGTGAAACAATAGAGGAAGATGGCCACAGATTTTAAAAGTTAGTATGAAGCCCAAATAAAGTATTTGCTTAATATGATGTGAAAAATAAGGCATTCAAACAAGCACATGAGCGTTAACGCAAGCTCTGTTACAAAATAACCTTCTATGATTCGTAAGGATGTTAATTACGGCGTTGTTTCTCTACATCTTGAAGTAGGTATATGTTAGTAAAGTCTGCTCAATGAAGTGCCCTATTTGTACCAAACTACTATTACGAGTAATGCGTTATTTATTCAGTATATTTGTAATACTAAAATGGAACACATTTATCACGCTATAGAAACCAGTAGATTTGTGGTTGCCCTTTACATTAAAATAAATATCATACTTTCCGTCTGTATTATATTCGTACATATAAGTAGCAAAATTTACCTTGTCAATGGACTTGTCTAGGTTAGGCTGATTTAAATCAGATGTTTTTTACTAAACCAATTACAGTTTTGCGGAAATGAATTGAGTGACATATTGCATTTTTAATTACAAGAAACAACTTTTATACGCTCTATAAAAATTAGGAAGCGACAGGAATACACTTGCATAAAACACATAGACATATCGAAGTGGGTTAATCAAAATTTATTTCTTTAACTTAAAAACAATTTATTTATATGTTTAAAGGGCTTGTTTGAATGCAATATTTATACAATCTAATTAAAAATTATATATTCCATTAAAATTCACATGCAGTTTGCTGTAATAACAGAGATAATGAATTGAGCATATGAATTTTTTCAATCAAACAATTGTTTCATTCCAGGAACTAGCTGTTTCATTGGACTAAATGAGTGATATCTTTACTGCGAAGAAATATTTATTTGGTATGCAGAGAATCACTTTCCTCTTCTCTGATTCCAGACAAATATTTGTTTCAGTCAAATTTAATCATATGTTTATTGCAAACATCTTCATGGTTTAGTGAAACAAATACTTTGTTCTACAAAGGAAATGATTATTCTTGATTCAATAGTTTCAAAAGTTAATTTAAAGCTTTGTATATATTACGTTAAATAAATGTAATTTTAGCCGCTTCAAGAATTTTGAGGGTTTGAAATAAACAAATCATTTACTTCGCCATATACAAACAAATAATTTGTTTGCCGTAAATATATTTTTTTTCTGCCAAACAAATTGTTCTCTCTGTGTAAAAAACACTATCAACAAACTTCACTCATTTACAAAGAAAATTATTCATTTTGCACTGTCTGAAATGAAGCGAAATTGACAAATGACCAGACCTGGAATGAATCCCAAAGTAGCTCAACGACCGAATTAAATTTTACTGAATTTAAATAATTCCACTTCCTTTCGTTCGACTAATTAGCTAGCGGTTAGGCGAACATGAAATCCCCATTTAAATAAGCTGCAAGTCCCGAAAAAGTTAGTTGGCTTAATAGAGAAAAGGGGTAATTTAAGTGGGAGCTAATTTGATCGGGCTAATTGGGAATGTTTCACAAGTTTTCAAGAGTACGCCATAGTTACGAGTGCTGTGGTAGTAGACGTGGATTTAAAGTCTTCATTTATCGGAAATTCAGAGAGATAGTTCAGATTTTAAAAAGGAATCGATAAATAATATATGAACTGAGTGTGGTTTTCTATTGTAACTATCATTTAGCAACAAACAATTATGGCAATGTCATTTACATTAGACAGATTTGTTTGTATTTTTTGTATCGTTTAGAATAATTAATTTTACCAATTACATTATACATGGTGTTCACGCTAACAGTCTACCATAGCTAACTTTTTTATTTGAAATCGTAGCATAGTGGTTTAAATGGGAAAGTTTCTTGATTTTTCTAGAAGAATTTGATGGTGTTTACAAAAAAAAAACAATTGAACATCATCTGTAAAAGATATTGACTAGAAAGTTTGTTATTTTAAATAGAACGACCCCACTTTTTATAGCGCATTCGATTAAGGACGTCGAATTAAACAAAAAAGTATTAAGGTACCACTGCCCCACAGTCATTTGTTTTTGAGATATCTCAGGTAATATGATTAGTGTTCACGAAACAGTCTACAATTTATAACTTTTTTATTTGAAATCGTAGCATAGTGGTTTAAATGGGAAAGTTTCATGATTTTTCTAGAAGAATTTGATGGCGTTTAAAAAAAAACAATTGAACATTATTCTACGATTTCAAATATAAAAGCTAGCTATTGTAGACTGTTTCGTGAATACAAATCATCTTACCTGAGATATCTCAAAAACAAATGACTAAAGGGTGTTGGTACCTAAATGCTTTTTTATTTAATTCGATGCCCTTAATCGAATGTCCTATATAAAGTGGTGTCGCTCTATTTAAAATAACAATCTTGTAGTCAATATCTTTGACAGATGATGTTCAAATAAAAAAAGTTAGCTATCTATTGTAGACTGTATACAGTGATAGTTACACTTACAAAGTATACTGACAGAAGTTTATAGAGTACTGTTAACTTAATTAATTAAAAAAAGAATATTCCAATCCGATCATTAATTGCAAAAATATTCATGATCTAAATTTTACTAATTTTGAGAATATGCAACACTTTTGTTCATGAGAGTATTTAAGATTAAAACTACTATGCTTTTTCTCGCTTTTAACTAAAAAATCGCATCCACCATGAATGTATCACATTCCCTGGCCGGCTTCTCGACTTAACGGGCCACCCTGTTGAATTTTAAACGCAACGGGTCTGCCCCCGTCATTTCGAATGCGAGTATTGATCAGGCTTGCAAAGGTCGCTCACAAGATTCGGCCAACTTTCGAATCTATTTAATCAACTACTCCGACTTTCGGTTACCGGGCTGGAAATTGAATTCTCGAAAGGATTCGACTTCATTAGAAACGCCGGAACTTAAGAGCCGAAGATTATAAAATTTCAGTCGGAGGGAGAAGTCATCCAATCGTAAAGTTCGTTTGTTGATATCGGCTTGAGTTGTGGATGATTTGGTGCTTGCTATCATTGGATTGACGGGAACGTTCTGGAGGATTCTTTTTTTTTAATGACGAGTGATATTATTGGGTCGCCAACATTATTGCTAAAAGTAATAGAAGATAATGTGTGAACTAAATACACTGCTCGAAATAGTCTAAGGAACTTACAGTTTTTCATTAAATTTTGACCTGTTATAATGTTAACAATACTTGCAACTGCMACTTGCAATAACAAAGATTGTATAAAAAATTAGACAAGAATTAGAAATCAAATTGGTAATTAAATACCAATTAACTAAAATTCTACGACAGATATATTTTATAATAATGAATTACAACACACGAACACAACAAAATTAGAAAATACAGAGTTTTCTTCAATTCTTACTGAGCCTAGTACGCTGTTACCACCTAGAGAATTAATAATGGCTTGACATCTCTTAGGCATGCTGAAAATGCATCGATCCATGGCTTCTTGTGGAATCAAATTCCATTGCTCCCCCAGAGATTTTCAAAATCAGGACGGTTATGGATATTCGACATAAATGGTGTTAACCTTCTTTGAAGGTTCATGTCTTCATTCATGTCTGGCGATTGAGGAGGGCATGGGAGAACAGGAATCTGTTCATCAGCCAACCAGTTGGTTACTCTCTGACCAATATGTGGTCGTGCATTGCCATGCATATACACTAAATCTGACCCGGCAGCATATGCGAATAGTTGAACAAACGAGGTCTGTTTTATGGTGGAGAATGATACTGCCCCAAAACATGACAGAACCTGAATGTACCTGATCATCTCTAATGCGCCCTTTCCACGCCAAACCCTTACTGTTCTGCTTTCTGGGCCAAACCCAAACCTAGGCTCATCCGTGAAGAGAACATTACCCCACTTCGGTTCAATCCAATTCACATGTTCTTGGACCCATTGTAAACGACGGTCGCGATTGCCCCTGCGTAATGCAGGAACTGTAATTGGACGACGACTGTGCAGACCTGCTTCACGTAGACGGTTTCTGACAGTTTGGTCTGAAACTGTGACCCCATCTAAGTTCTGGAGATGAGAAATAATATCCCTTGCCGTAGTTTTTGGATGACGCCTGGCCTCAATAATAATGTTCCGGTCCTGGACTGGTGTTATAACGTGTCTAGGACCTGTGTGCCTTGCGGCCACATCGCCTGTTTCTTGGTACCTTCTCTAAAGTCCACAGATTACGCTTTTTGAAGTGGCAAATGCAGTCGCAACTTGAGTTTGAGCACAACCACCCTGTAACATTTTAACATCACGTAACATTTCATCACTAGTCAAATGTCGACGCTCCATATTCCAGTTTTATCAATGAACACGTTATTGTTGCACTGAATACACCTTATCACATGTGTCAAACTTCAGTTTATAACAAATGAAAGCAGGAACCAACGATTTGAAGACTAGGCATAAATACTGAAGTTAAAGTCAGAATTTCTTGTCCGAAATCGGTGGATTTTGATTTATAGTGATCCAGTTGATCAAAAACTTATTTGAGAAATTTCCAGATGAAAAGATTATAAAGTGTATGTTCCTTAGACCATTTTGAGCAGTGTATATATTCAATTGTTTAAGTAGCATGGTAAATAAGATGGACCAAAGTATGGTATCTCCAACTAGAACCTTTTGATTTTCAAATGAAAGTAAACCACAAACAATTCTACCTCCTGAAAACTTGCCAAGCCAACTTACACACACCAATAATATGTGCTATACAACTCAAACGATAAACGGAAGCTAGAGTTCCATCATGTTTGATGCATCGCGGTTTTGCGTTGCAAAGGCCATCTATTCCAACAAACCTCAGCAGGCCGTTTTGGGGGCGAACCACGAAACAAATGAAATCGACAAACCTCGGCGCTGCGACGTAGGCTGAAAATGGATAAACCGCCGGCGTCGTTCGATTGGAATTTAATGCCGTATTGATGAAAAACCGCCGAATCGGTGTGCACCTGACCCTGAAAACAAACATATCGCCCACTGCATTTTCCGTTTCGAATATATTCTGTTTTTGGCGGCGTGTCACTCACAGCGGGATCATCGATCACAAGGACAAAGGTCAGTTTGGGAAATAATAATTCAGAGATTGTTGATGCGAGTTTTCGTGTAAAAGGAAACCGAGGGTTTTTGTAACAATGCAAGAGTCGAATGAGATTTCAAAAAGTAATAGAAAACAACAACACAATGCAGCATATAAAAATGTACGAAAGCAATGTATACAGGGTGATCAATTAATCATTAACGATGATATTCTAAGTAGAAAATGTTATATGAACATAAGTCCTTTTTCTTTTAGTTTAGAAGTTGTAAGCATTTACATGTATGGTCTTTGCAAAATCCCCATGCCATTAGACCCAGGCGATTTCAGCGACTTTTTAGTGTAAATGTTTGGGGTGGCATTTTCAATAATACGAGGCATGTTTTTTAAGTAAGTACCGTTTTGCGATTCCGCCGCCGCAGCGCTACGGTCGGCGTTCCGCGCATGCGCGCTGGTTACCTACATCTTTTGTCTACGTACTGACGCCATTACAGTTTGATTCTTCATTGTATACGTTGTTTACTGAGTGTTTAACATGCCTCCGACAATCGTGAGTCCCGCCGATTGTGAAGTACGGGCTGTTATACGATTTCTTAGTGCTAAAGGCGTAAAACCGATCGATATTCATCGTGAGATCTGTGAAGTTTACGGACAAAACATTATGAGTGATGGAATGGTAAGGAAATGGGTGAGAGCATTTAAAGATGGCCGCACAAATGTGCATGATGAAGAACGGAGTGGGCGTCCTTCGGTCGTTAATGAAGATTTGGTGCAGAAAGTGAACGAAAAGGTGAGAGAAAACAGACGCTTTACAATTTCATCATTGTGCGACTGCTTTCATCAATATTCTCGTAGTGTTTTGTATCGCATTGTGACCAAGAACTTGAATTACCGGAAATTGTGTTCACGTTGGGTTCCGAAAATTTATCATCACCCAAAAAAGTGAAGTTTAAGCAAACAATTTCTGCCCGGAAAATTATGTGCACAGTCTCATCAAATCTTTTAAATGGGAAACTCTAAATCATCCTCCATACAGCCCTGATCTGGCGCCCAGCGACTACCATTTGTTCCTGCACTTGAAGAAACACCTGGGTGGTCAGCGTCTTCAAGACGATAACGAAGTCGAAACATTTGTGATACAGTGGTTAACAAGTCAGGCGGCAGAATTTTATGAGGAGGGTATTCAAAAACTGGTGCCACGTTATGACAAGTGCCTCAATATTCACGAAAATTATGTAGAAAAGTAGATTAAGGTACAGGCTTTCAAGTAAGATAAAATTATTGCGATATCTTTGCACGCCTTTTTTTAATTCCAAAACGGTACTTACTTAAAAAACATGCCTCGTACCTTGCTGCCCCCCTTCGGTACCCCCATGGCCTTCCCAGTTGCAATTATTATGGGACTGTTTATAACTAAGGCTCAACCTAACTAAAAACCAATAATATAATATTTAAAACACTTGGTAATGTTTCAGATTTTATTGAGTTTAACCTCTTACATGTTTCGGCTTAATAGGCCTTTCGCAAAGAGTTTACAAAACGAAACTGTTGCTTAAAGTTAGATGCAGATCCCACGAGCCTCTATACCTACGAGCGGGTGACATTTATGGCAGCGTTGATAAACAAACTAGGGAATTCCACTTGATCGTTACAGATATTTTTGTGGGGGTTGTTAAGTGTTCTGTTTATGTGCTGATGCCGTTTTGAAAGTTAAGTAATATTTTAAATCTTTTTTCGTCAAATGTGTGATTGAGAGTTACACAATGATCTGAAAAGCCAGTTAAGTTCCTATTATTTAATATGGATTTTTTATGTTCTTTAATTCTTTCCTTAAAACTACGATCTGTGCAACCTATATAACTAATATTACATTCTTCACAATTAATTTCGTATACACCACTTTTGTTACCGTTGTACCAATTGTGCTACTCTGAATTGTCTCTGGCAAGTCTCGTTGGATGGATGTGCTGATTAATCTGCATTGCGGTCGCTTCTCGTGTACCCATCAAATTAGATCTTCGCACTTGGCAACTACAACAATTAATCTAAACAATCCCGGATGATGTCAGTTAATAACGAACGGTTATTGGATCATATCAGACGCGTTTCGTACCGAACGGTAGCAGTGGTAACTAGATCCGTGAAGACACTTTACATATTTGCCTTCGCTAATGTATCGCGACAGGATGATATCAGTTTCCGTCTCTTTCTACGGCGGTTGATTAACTAGATTTACACACAGCTGCGGGGTGTATCCGGATGATGTAACACATCTGGGAGTTCGTAGCCGATTTACTGGGAATGATTGTGTTATTACGGATGTAACGCTGGAAGATTTTATCGTGAACTGCTGGAGGTCTTTCAGTGGTAGCCTTCTGTGGGGCTAGTAGGACTACACAAGTATTTCATTTCGTTTACTTTTAAGTACTCGTCATAACGCTGCACCAGCTTCTTTAACCCATCTGCACCTGGGGATGGAAGCAGTTGATGATGGCAGTCTTCAGATCCTTGTCGTTCTCGAAGCTTTGTCCAGCAAGCCAGTGTTTGAAGTGTAACGTCACTAAGATTTMGACATACTATTGGAAACGCATGCAAAATTCAAATAGAGAATGGTTGAAGTAATCTCAGAAAAGTTTGGAATAAAGAAAACATCAGAWCATTACAAAGTMTTAAAGATAAGAAAACAAATWTTCTAATCCAACTCCTTGAAAATATTTGTCGACGACATTGAAAATTTCACACGGAATTGAACAGATTTTAACAAAACATTCGTAAATTAATAATGGGTTTGGCCTCCATTCATCCTTCTAGAATTCACGCTTCTAACCAAATTATTTAATACTCTTGATTCCAAATTGGCTCGAACCTCTTCTGATGAGTTTTTTAGTTCAATTATGGTGGCATACTGTCGATTATCCGCGTATATACTCGCCGAACTAAGATACCCCAAAGGTTTTCAGTTGGGTTCAAGTCAGGTGAACAAGAGGGTCACTCTGACAATTCGACATTTTGGTTGGCAAACCCAGCCATCGACTCTCTACTGACATGAATCCTCCCATTATCTTGTTGGAAAATGAAATTGTAAAGTTTTGGTTTAAATTTTTCCAATTTTGGTTTATATTCTCGCGAGTAAATTCTAAACGGGCCGTTTTATGGCGAGGAAGAAATCTCGGATATTTTCTTAGTTTTCTGCGTACAATGTGTTCACTTCTCTTCAGAACCCTCCCTGTAGTACATTTTGAAAATCAAGCCCGCACTCTTCGGCAATTCGACTTTTTAAAGTGTTACTTGCTGTAGCAATAATTCGTCTTGCAGCTCTTGGGCGAATTTTTTCTTAGGGCCACCTTTCTTGTTTGTGCCACACTTTTCAGGGTTACACAAATAATTGGCATAAACAACTTTACGAGACCGGTTAATTCTTTGAGCAATTTTTCGGCGACTAAAGTCTTCAATCAATCAAGATTTTACCTTCTTACATGTCACTCAGATGTCTTCCACAAGGCATTTTTAACAAAATTGTTACAACACAGTGGCAGCTAATAAATAATAATAAAATATAAGCATAAGATAATATTTTGTCTTATAAGGACGTTATTTGTTAGAGCACAAAAGATATCAGACGAAAGTTCTGTAC
Organism: Rhyzopertha dominica; assembly: GCA_025024175.1. Lineage (NCBI taxonomy): Eukaryota > Metazoa > Arthropoda > Insecta > Coleoptera > Bostrichidae > Rhyzopertha > Rhyzopertha dominica. The sequence continues at coordinate 997,375 of QCXZ01000075.1, forward strand.
AAAAAGGAATATATCATCTTAAATCAGCGCTAGTGAGAAATGTTTATAGCAATAAGAATATTTGGTCAGTTTTTAATAAAATTGCTCATCCAAATCAAGTAAATTCTCAGCCAGGACAAAGTAAATTGAAGTTGAGTTTGCCTTATGTACAAGGTCTTTCGGAAAAATTAAAGAGGATGCTTAGAAAACACGATATTTTAGTTGTTTTAAGTTCTACTAAAGATAAAGTACATTTAGAGAGTGAAGGTGTTTACAAAATTACTTGTTCTTGCGGCAAGTGTTACATAGGTCAAACTAAAAGGAAAGTAGGTAAGCGTTTGAAAGAACACATACGTGCTACTAGGTTGCAACAGATAGATAAATCTTCCGTAGCTGAACACTCATATTTGACTAAACACATGATTGATTTTGATAAAACAAAAATTTTACATGGAGAAAAATATTGTCACAAACGTCTAATAAAAGAAGCTACAGAAATTTGTAGGAATACTAATAATTTTAATAGGGATTGTGGAAATTATGAGTTAGGTGACATTCGGAAGGCTATTTTGTAGTTATCTTTTATCAAGTGGTTCGTGTATATCTAGTAGGTAGGTAGTTCCTTTTTTATCAGGTTGGCACGTTGTTTCTATGACGTCTCGCTTCCTTGGCGATTTGTTTATTTCCTTTCAAAATTTTGTTTGAACTTGTGTCAGGCAAATTTTGAGGTTCTTCGTCTTTGACAAAGATTACAGACGCTGAAAGCATCCACCCTTGTAAAATATAAGCATGTTTTTAACATTGATCACAGCCACCGAAAGTTTTTTTAAGTGACGCTATAGTTAATTTTAGGAATTATTTCATAAATTATGAAAAATATTAATAAATTACTTTAATTTATTATTTTTATTTCTACTTGTAAGTTACATTAAATTACTTTTGCATTTGGCCAGGAAAAATTGATAATTCAAGGTGGGGCTATAGTTGAGCTCTCCGGTTTATAACTGGACTAATTTTTCCACTTGTGTAATCACTTCTCGCCTCATTTACTGTACTAGTAACAATTTAGCAAAAATTCATGTGCATTAGGTTCACACGTCTGACGAAAAAAATTTCGAAGTCTGAAATATCTTCTTAGTGAATTAATGTTGATGATTGCTCTTCGCACTCCGACGGATGAGCTGTAATTATGTATGCAATTAACGTATAATCCAGTAAAACAACGACGACTCCTAACGTCTAGCTTCCCTAACAAGCCAGCAACATTCTGGCGTGGCGTGAGTTCCGACGCATCAACCCCCCGGCATCCCCGTGGCGTATAAATATCCAGTTTGTTTTCACCATGTTTCGTCCGTGTGCCAGGGGGCTTAAGGTTACGGTTCGTGAGCCACGGAGCACATGATTTGCTCATCCAGCCGGAGCCCTCTCGCTTGTTTCCTGTCTGGAACAGAACCGGAGCATTCCGGGCAACTGACAGCTGTCTGGCCCGGCAAAGAAGTAGGAATATATGGCCTCCGGGTATAGCGCCACCTACTGGTTAAGCCCGTTGCCGGTCGGTTGAAGGAAAATATACTGGGGGTGTGTGATCAAGTTGTCGAGGATGGAAGAGAAAAATGAAGAGTATGGAAAGGGTGATTCATTGAGAATGGACAATCTCTGAACTGGAGATGCTACACACCAAAATATGGTGATTGAGCTTAACACGAGGCTTAACATGCCTAATGCAATTGCAGGTTTACGAGATACAGAGTGTTCAAAGTTGGAATTTTAATTTGAAACTTCACAATAATTTTGCGATTTTAAGCAGCATCGTCTGGAAAATTGGCAACTTTATGTTGGCTAAAAATGACTAAAACATCTAAAAGACAGTTCCTTTTTCAATAAAAAAGGCACTCTTGTTTATTTCATGTAACTCTATCAGTTTTTGAATTGTTTGCATTTTAAACATTGAGTGTACAGGCTCCTAAGCCACCCTTATTACTTTGACTTTCTTTCAAGTAGGCTTGTGTCAGCACTTATCAATTTTTCGTGTAAAGAAATGTTTGACAATTTTACTGTCACTAAATAAGAGTGTTTATTGTATTTTTCTAATTTACTTAGTATTATTTGTAGTAAAAATTCTAAAATAAGAAAATGCCACGGCATAATGAATTTTCTAACAGTGAAATGCGTGACATGATTTGTGTTTTTGCTCAGTCAATTATAGTGGACTTGGTGCAGCCAGAAGGTATTTAGAATTACACCCAAATCGAAGATAACCCAATCACATACTGTTCAGAAGTATTTACATTTGCCTAGGCGAAACAGGGTGTTTTCGTCCTAAAATCTCAAATGGTGCTAGAAAAACTATCAACGTCGATGATGAATACGAGGTTTTAGTTCGTATTTCGCAAAATCCAGATATCAATACTAGTCGGTTAAGTGCGGCAACAGGAATAAGCCAATCGTCTATTTAGATAATTTTAAAGAAAGATAATCTCCATCCATATCACTATACCCTTGTCTAAAATTTGTTACCTCGAGGTTTACCAGTTCGCCTACAGTTTGCTCAATTTATCCTAGGTAAACAAACCGAAAACCAGGATTTTCTGGTTCTGGACGGGGCACCGACACATTTTTTTCTGCCAGTACGCCAATACCTCAATGAACATTTTCCTCACCGGTGGATTGGGGGTGGCACTGAATGTGTGTGCCCACCTAGAAGTCCAGATTTCGATCTTCTAGACTTCTCAATATGGTCACAAATGAAGGACATGGTTTACAAAGAAACATTTAATTCCGTCGAAGAATTACGGCATAAAATTCAAGAAGCTGCTAATAATATTAAAAATAATCGACAAATGTTATTTAATATTCAAAGATCTTCTGCATTTTGAGAATTTACTTTGTAGTTTTCTTCTGTTACTATTACTGATTGTTATTTGTTGCCTTTACTGTTATTACCCGCATTGTAATAATTTAAAAGAACCAATTCATTTTACAACAACAAAAATCATTAAATGTTTAAAATGCAAATAATACAAAAACTGATAGTTACATGAAATAAACAAGAATGCCTTTTTTTATTGAAAATTGAACTGCCTTTTCCATTTTCTAGTCATTTTAGCCATAACTCATAAGGCAAAAAAGATATGTTGTAATTTACTTAAGTAACAGGGGGTAACTAGCTTTAAATTCGTAATTCTCTTGCCAAAAAACATAAAGTTTTCAATTTTCCAGACGATACTGCTTAAAATCACAATATTATTGAGAAATTTTAAATTACATTTCCTACTATTAACACCCTGTATCTCGTAAGCCTACAACATTTGTATAAGGCATATATCATCATATTTTGTGGTGTAGTATCTCCAGTTAAAAGATTGCCCATTCATAATAAATCACCCTATATAATCAGCAACTAAAAAGAATTTAGTTTTTTTGTACCTTACGTCTCGATAACACCGATCTGCAGAAATACGGATTTGATACCTCTAAATGGAGGTATAATAAATACCCAATCAGCACAGATTGTTTTAAATGTTCTGTCTGGAAAAATAGTCATCACACAGGAAAAATTGACCCTTAATTAAATACTGCAATGCGACTAATCACTGGAACAATTAAGTCAACTTCATTACCTTGCCTTTCGATTCTTTCGGAGATTCGCAGACAGTTTGCTACATATGAAGCTCCTAATGAATTTCTGATTTCCCGAGATCTGCAGGAGCTACCTACAACTCGGCTAACTTCCAGAAAACCTCTGTGGACAGAAGATTTCCTTCGTGCTCCTTACACCATTGAAGATGGAYGGTGTTTTGTTTGGCAATTTAAGAATCATGATATATTCAACCAACTGKTTATAGACGATCCTACAGAAAAGGTGGCAGTAAATGACTTTCCGAAAAAGTCTTGGGTCACTCTGAATCACCTTCGCACTGGTCATGGGAAMTGTCACTTTAGTCAACCCTTTTTGTGAATGTGGAGACCCCCCTCCAAACAATTGAACATATGGTTAACAGATGCCCCCGTACAGCATGGCCTGGTTATCGATTGTGTTGATGAAGGTGTTGAAAATTGGCTTAAAATAGTGGAGATCTGATTTGAGTTTTTCTTCATTACTTCAGAATAGATATATACATGTGTATATCTATTGAATGAAATGAAATATATCCTAAACTTTTAAGAATAGACCCTAACATACCTTAACAAAAATTAAGGATCAGTAAATTTTGCTGCTGATAGGGTAAAAATATATATGCTGCTCTATTGAAAAAAATCAAGTTATCGGGGACAGAAATTCTTACAGTTTGCAAAAATATAAGGTGTACATAAGTTAGTAATGTAGAAAATTTCATGGCGAAGACGTTAGTAAATAAATAGCGAAGCATCTATAATGATGTCGAACCGTTAAACTACTGGGAATAAAAACATCATAGAAGAGTACTCCTGTTCCATACTTATTAAAATTACTGCCAATACTCGTCCGGGAAAGGAGGCCAGCGTCCCAAAATCCCATAAAAGCTATCTCCCACCGTTATTACCCTTTTAAAAATGCAGCGTTCTCCCTTCCTGGCCGTAAGCTTTTTAGGATTACCGCCTTAAAAATGCATAGGTATCTCAATTCTGAATTTTGTCGGGACGGGGGACCCTTTACGCAAATCTCGTTCGAAAGGGTAAATACACACCCTCGTCGCAGGTAAACCGAGTGAATCATCCAATTCGCGAGGATCAAAAAAAGAAATATCTGATCAGTTGTTAATGGGATTGGGTGGAGACAAAAAGCACGCGGTGAAAGGGAGAGATTTTATTCTGCTGATGGGAACAGACGTGATAGCTTTGTGTTTGAAGTGCGAGTTTTCGTTTTCGTGCTTGGATGCTGCGAATAAGAAAAACGGGATTGTACTGACGGCGCTTTGAAAGTGGATTATATGTCATTATATTCTAAATTTGGTCACTTAAAATAGCGGATAGAGGGTGAATTTGAAAAGAACGAACCTTACATTACCTGAAATAGAGGAGGAATGTAAGATATAAAAAAAATGTTACCGCAAAATACTCATCAATATAATAAATTAAACGTCTAAATCTTCTTGCGTAGATAAAATGCTACGTGAAACACTTATACAATAACTAACTACTAATATGCAGCGTACGAGCGATTAGCAATTTTATACAAAGAGGTAAAACAACATTATACAGGATGTTTCACGAATGATAATGACCCTGACAAAATTAAAAATGCAACCCAAAATACGTTCTCATAGTCAATGTGGTTATTTTACATAATGGTATTATTTCAAAAATAAATTGGGAATCAATGACGGCTATGCGCTTCCTTCCTGTCACTGTATTTATTAAATGTCAAAATGTATTCAAATGATGAGAAAACAGATATGATTTTGATTTATGGTGAATGCAAGAAAAATGCTTCCGCTGATGCCCGTTTATACAGACAACGTTTTCCAAATAGAAGAGCTCCTCCCGATACAATTTTCAAGAGACTTGAATTAACTTTAAAAAAGTCAAGAGAAAGAACAGCAACAGGCCCTGACAATGAAATTAGAGTATTGGAAATGATTGACGAAAATCCTCATATTAGTCAAAGGGTAGTCTCAAGAGCAACCGGTATTAGTCTGTCTTCAGTACACGGAATAATTAAAGGCAATCAATTTCATCCGTATCACTTGCAATTGGTTCAGGCCAACAGATTATCCTAAAAGACTGGCTTTTTGTAACTTTTTTTCGGGAACACCAAAATTTGAATGTGAGATTTTATGATAACATTTGCTTCTAAGATGAAGCAAGATTTTCTAATAATGGTGGAGTTAACAAACATACCATGCATTATTATGCACAAGATAATCCACGTTGGATTCGAGGACATTTTCAAACTATCTACTCGACGAATGTCTGGTGCGGAATATTGGGGAATCAAATTGTTGGACCTTATTTTTTTCACGATAGTTTAAACGGCAATACTTATCTAAATTTTTTAAGAAACATTTTACCGGTACTTCTCCAAAATGTAAATTTACAAGTAAGACAAGATCTAAGGTTCCAACAAGATGGGGCACCTGCGCATTATCATAGAATAGTGCGAAATCATCTTGATTTGGTTTTGCCTAACCGATGGAAAGGAAGAGGTTCAATTAATCCTTGCCCACCGAGAAGCCCGGACCTTACTCCTTTGGATTTTTTTCTGTGGGGAATGGTAAAAGAGCAAATATACCAAACACCAATTGAATGTATAGAACATTTAGAAAATAAAATACGTGATGCATGTAGATCCATCACTGCAGAAATGTTAATGCATGTTAAAAGATCGATTTGGGCACGAATTCAAGCTTGTGAAAACAGCGGAGGGCGTCATTTACTTAAAGCAAATGATTGAAGTTTATGTCAAAATTTACGAATTTATACAGCTCTATACGTTTTATATTTTTTAAGACGATGAACAATTATCAATGTTACCTCTGCAAATGTATTTAAGGTTGCATTTTTAATTTCGTCAGGGTCATTATCATTCGTGAAACATCCTGTATACAAGTTAACAATAACTTTTAAACTGACCAAAAAATTTACAACATAGTATACCACTATACTAAGAATGCATACCTTTGTTAAATTACATAGAAATAAACTCCTGATTTAATTCCTGTTTGCCTAGTAATATCTCATATGAACTCATCTATGTATTCTTTACAAAAAATTAAATAATTGTATGCCCAATAACAATTTTAGTTTATTTATTTCAATAGATTAAATTAAAAATTTGAAAATTAGAAAACAAGTGTACACGGCATTACGGGTAGGAAAAATCATTATATTATTCCATTTCTCACATAGCTACAAAAATTATTCCCTATTTACGTAGTATCTTTCATATAGGGCACACAGTTTTGAAATCAATAACAATGTTGATATTTTACATATCCATCAAAAAGGTCAATTATTAAACTCATTAGAAACTTATAAAATAATTATGTCCTACAAATGTCCTGCTACAATAGCCCTAAATTCACAAGTAAATTTTGAACTTGCACAACTAATTAATTTGAGAGTTTGGCGCGCAAGTGGCAATACTAATATTAACATATGTTGTAGAAAAGTTAAAACTTCTACAACCGAAAAAGTTCGGTTAATTATTTCTTCAATAATCAAATTATAATTTATCGCGATACAAGAATTTAGCATCCAGTCGAGCTCCACTGTAGATGTATTTTATTTAAAAAAATCTTTTAATTAGTAATCATCAGTCAAACCTCTATTCGGCAGGTGGCCTCAAAACTTCATTCCACTCGCATCTACGTGTTTAGCTATTGAAACGTTTTTTGCACTCTGCGAGTCCGGCGTCCCCGTTTTTTGCGCTAATGTTTTTGTGGGTATAACAACAATCGAGCGCAAGGTTATCCAAAGCGTTTTGAGCCCCGGAGAAAATAAATCGTTCTTGATATCAGTGGTGCGAATACAGTCTCATTAGGGTAACGCGTTTTCCGGGATTTCGAGGAGTTGTGAATTTTGAAGTGGTATCTAGTGCACTATACGGTTTTTTCGTGTACACAGCTGATGAATTTTACTGAAAGGGTATGTTTTTATATTACACATCTAGGCTTGTATCTCGACAAAAGTTCAGTTAATATCGTAAATATTGCGATATTGAAAAGATAAATAAACAATACCATTCTCTAATATGATGTCTTAAAACTGAAGTTTCAGTTTTAATATAGCGTACATAGATTAAGTCATACGTTAGTTTTATTTAGCTACTAAAGGTTGGAAATTTTTATATTATGTGTATTGCAAATTATTGATTCAAAATTAACGTTCCTTTTATATGAAATGTTCAATTCGTTTTCATTTATTATTTATATGTTTCACGAATGATAATGACCCTGACGAAATTAAAAGTGCAACCCAAAATACATTTGCAGAGGTAACATTGATAATTGTTCATCGTCTTAAAAAATATTAAACGTAGACAACTGTATAAAATCGTAAATTTTGACATAAACTTCAATCATTTGCTTTAAGTAAATTCGGTATTGTAAAACAAATTTTATTTTTGACAAATGTTTATTCAATAACATTAATGTAATAAATGCTCAAAATGTCGCCCTCCGCTGTTTTCACAAGCTTCAAATCGTGCCTAAAGCGATCTTTTAACATGCATTAACATTTCTGGAGTGATGGATCTACATGCATCACGTATTTTATATTCTAAATGTTCTACACTTTCAATTGGTGTTTGGTATACTTGCTCTTTTACCATTCCCCACAGAAAAAAATGCTAAGGTCCGGGCTTCTCGGTGGGCAAGGATTAATTGAACCTCTTCCTATCCATCGGTTAGGCAAAACCAAATCAAGACGATTTCACACTATTCTATGGTAATGCGCAGGTGCCCCATCTTGTTGGAACCGTAGATCATGTCTTACTTATAAATTTACAGTTTGGAGAAGTACTGGTAAAGTGTTGCTTAAAAAAATTATATAAGTATTGCCGTTTAAAATGCTGCGAAAAAAATAAGGCCTTACAATTTGATTCCCCAATATTCCGCACCAGACATTCGTCGAGTAGATAGTTTGAAAATGTCCTTCTCGAATCCAACGTGGATTTTCTTGCGCATAATAATGCATGTTATGTTTGTTAACTCCACCATTATTAGAAAATCTTGCTTTATCTGAGAAGCAAGTGTTGTCATAAAATCTCACATTCAAATTTTGGTGTTCCCGAAAAAAGTTACAAAAAGCCAGTCTTTTAGGATAATCTGTCTCCTTTAAGGCCTGAACCAATTGCAAGTGATACGGATGAAATTGATTGCCTTTAATTATTCGGTGTACTGGAGGCAGACTAATAACGGTTGCTCTTGAGACTACCCTTTGATTAATATGAGGATTTTCGTCAATCATTTCCAATAGTCTAATTTCATTGTCAGGGCCTGTGGCAGTTCTTTCTTTTGATTTTTTCAGTGGTGGCCAGTTTGTCCTTAAAGTTAATTCAAGTCTCTTGAAAATTGTATCGGCAGGAGCTCTTCTATTTGGAAAACGTTGTCTGTATAAATTTTTCTTGCATTCACAATAAATCAAAATCATATCTGTTTTTCATCATTTTAATACATTTTGACTTTGAATAAATATGGATTCCCAATTTATTTTTGAAATAATACCATTATGTAAAATAACCACATTGGCTATGAGAATGTATTTTGGGTTGCATTTTTAATTTCGCCAGGGTGATTATCATTCGTGAAACCTCCTGTATAACGCTAGTTGTTTTATAATATTTAATTCATCGTCAAAATCTGTTTTGTTTAATGGAAGATTTAAAGTAGACTATGAAAGGGAGACAGTTTTTTGAAGGTACTGCATGAATTAAAAAAGTGTCGTGTCATTGTCGGTTTTCTATACAGGGTGATCTGTAAGCTCTATCTCAAACTTGAACAGATGAATAATGATGATATTCTAAGTAAAAAATGTTGTATGAATTCAACTTGTCAACTTGATCTTTATTGGGTGGCTTAAGTATATTGAAATGGTGTGTTTTTGTAAAAGATCTTTAATTTCACTAATTGGTATGGAAGTGAATTATCTTTTCACATCAAGCGAAAGTAGTTTTGCGTTACTAGGAAGGAAAATGTTTTTTAATTATCTAATCTAATTTATTAATCTAATGAGCATTTTTACTGAAAATTGGGGCCTACAGTTGACCAGAATTTGAAAATATACCAACAAATCATCAGTAACGATGTTCTGGTTGTTTTAGATAGTCTTTGAAAGAAAGCTCCCATAAGCTTCTTATGATGTACAACCTGTAATGAATGTGTTTGCCAAGTACCTTTAATAGTGAAATATCTTGAAATGTAAAAACTGTTTAATTATGTATTCAGCTGTATATCATGATTATTATTACTATTTGTGTGATAACACTAGATCTATTGTTGTTTCAGATTTGTAGTGTGAGTGACTATAAGTGCCATTAAACCAGATGAGGATCAAGAGGAATAAAGCGAATACTTTCCCTGGCCACTGTAAGTTATGATTGAATTCCCTTTTGTAACATTTTAACATAAAATTTGTGTCTTTTCTTTTGCAGATGCAGTCGAAGAACGCAACACAATTATTGTGGTCACATGGTAAGTCATACTCTTTTAATATTTCTAACTCTGCGATCATGGCAAAACGAAACAAATCTCATATCCGTATTCGCAAAATTGTTTTGTTGATTGCCATCACCGTTGTGGGTCAGTGTTAAATCGATTAGGCAGATGCGCAAATATAGGTCAATCGCTGTAATAAGAATGTAACGTGTACGTCATTGTACGGTTTTGATCCTTGCGTGCAAAATGTTTTCCTAATGAAATGAGCAAGGTCAAAAAACTACACGCATCGAGATCGACGAACATAGAAAGATAAATTCACAAAATAAACAGATAGTATATAAACAGCTACGGTATTTTAAAAGAAACTAAATTTATTCAACTAATTTTATTCGACAAAGAATGTTCATAAAGTAATTCTAAATCCTTGGAAAAAATTATAAGGTTTTAACCACATCAGCAAATGTTTCTTTGCCTTTTATCAAAATTTAGCTCATTTAGGTAGCTTGGAAACAAGCTGATTGAACGTATGTGCCTTTCTCTCACTTGATTTATCAGATAACTCTGACGATCGTTTCGACCAAAACGGTCATTGTCAAAGAGATAACAGCGTTATACTAAGCTCAGATGTGCAGAATTTTGTTTACGTCCCCTTTTTACAGGGGTTGTAAAGTACAGTTGTAAAATCTCTCGGCGAGGCTTTGTAGGCCGACTTTATAATTTCGGCAATATCAAAGGCGTACTGGACGCGGGAATTTCTGTTTGTATATTTGCCAAATGTTTTTTCTGATGCTGAGCTTTTTTAATTTCCAAAAGTTCTAAAAGGTTCAGCTTTTTACTTTTCCTTTCGCAATGCAAAATTTTGACGTCGTTTTCATCTAAGTGATGGTTATTTCTTATGCAGTGGTCAGCAAAACCTGTTGTGCTTTTGTTTGAATTTATATTCGAAACGTGTTCTTTAATTCTGTTTTTGATAGCTCTACCTCATTGTCCTATGTATATCATGTCACATTGCATGCATTTTATTTGATAAATGCCGTTTTTGTTCAATTTATTGGATTTTGGCTTATTGTTAACTAGAAGACCTCCCAAATTGCACTTATCAACCTCTATTGCTTTTATTCCGAGTCTATTCAGCCTATTTTTAACACAAACACTAACTCCTTTGACATAATTTACTGCGGCAAAATATGTTCTTTTTTTCATTGATGTTAGCATTGTACAGCATTCTTTGTATTCTAATTTTATATTGCTTTTCAAGTATTTGGTCCACAATTTTTGTGTCTTATCGATTGTTAAAGGCTATTTGTTTAATTGTCGTCAATTCTTTTTCGAAACTTTCTTTTCAAAGTGGTATATTGTTTATTAAACTCTAAAACACGGAATGCTTAATCTGTAATGATTGATCTGAAAAAGCCGGGATTATAACATCTGACTCTGTTGGTTTTCTATAAACTTCAAAGTCAATTTTACTCTTTTTTACCGACATTGATAAGTCCAGAAAATGAAGAACTCCATCCTTTTCTTTTTCTAAGGTAAATTGAATCTTTTTATTTATTGTATTTAATATTAATATTACATCTAGTCCACAATAATACATTTTTAATAATTTCATTTTTCTTTGCTCTTCGAAATTTGACATGAAACTTTTGTCCATCGTCTTGCTTGTAGAATGTGTCATTGAACGTAAAATAACTTTGATCTAGGTAAATTTCCATAATATTCAGTAGTTCAGGTTTTTCTGTGTTTGACAGGTGGCACTTCTCTATTTTATTTTTGAGGATTGTAAAAAGTTCATTTAGTGGGGTCGAAGTGAAAACAAGAATAGCGTTAACTGTTTTGATTTTAACGCTATTTTCTGTTTGATGAGTCCGCAGATTTTTTAATTTCTTAAATTGAGAGACATATTGTTTATGAACTAGTATTTGTACATCACTGTAGGTATCATTAGTTAGCTCATCAAACATTATGTTATGCAGTTTTTTATGCAATTCTGTATGAATTAATTTTAAATGCTCACCCAGGTTTTGCTGACGTGTGTGCCACTTTCTGATTTCCAAATCGTTGTTGCTTGCTGTATGGCTCTTTTTGCTTCCTACGAGTTATTGTTACACTTAATATGAATGTAACCCGGAGTAGCACCATAGAACATAGAATATGATTGGAACACATCTTGAGTTTAAGTAACGTCTTTTTGAACAAAAACACCAACTTGCCCGCACTCACATTATGAATTKTCTCACTTGATTTATCAGGTAACTCTGACGATCGTTTCGACCAAAACGGTCATCAGATCATCAGAGTTATCTGATAAATCAGTGAGMCAAAGCACATACTTTCACTCAGCTTGTTTCCAAGCTACCTAATTGATTCAGGATGTTTCACAATGAATGCACCCATTCAAAATTTAGCTTTTTTTAACATTACAGTAGTAATAAAAGCGTGAATTCACCGCTATAAATTGGAAGGAATCCCCTTAATATACGATTTACAAAATGCATGTGTACAAGCCTTCGAATGTCAATAAACTGTTGGATTTTGCTTGGACATAGCGGCTCACCTGAATTCTTGACCATAAACCAAGCATCAGGCATACTAATCCCCCACGTACAACTCCCTAACATCTCATTTAAACGTCTGGCAAGTGCATTCCTAGAACGAGACAGTGATATGTGTACCTGCCTGGACCTCTGGCTACGTGAGCGGAATAATGTAATCACTATATAAATGTCCGATACTCGAAGGTAAACATGAACTTCGGAAGTATAGACACCTGTTTCCAAGGCGCTTCTAATTAACCTGTTTAGACGACCGCAGCTAACGACATCAGAAGATCGAGATGATAATGAGGGTATCACGTAGCGTGTAACGAGACTGGGGAGCCGGCGGGATCATCTGATAGATAATGCGAGATGTTGTTAATAGTGTGGCAGATTAGGTGGTTTCCCAGCTGAATTTATGGGACCTCAAATTCCTATTTTTCAGTTTTGTACAAATCTTTCTTATTGACTTGCACAGAAGTCATCTACATCTATCATCAGAATCAGAATCTAAACAATCTAAACATGAAAAAGTAGGATGAAACTCGGTCTCTAAGGAGGGTGATGGCAGCTGTTCTTATTCGATTCTCCTTTGATCAATTTTTGCTTGCCAAAACTTGCTCCTCATATCACACATATAGTTAATTGTTGCCTCGAAGCGGCTACTTCCCAGTATCATGGAAAACCTCCGTTATTATTCCCATTCCAAAAATAAACAATCCGGTTAACTTTAGTGACCTTCGTCCCATAATTTTAGTACGTACATTTGTAAAAATGCCTGAGAAAGTTGTACAACTGCACCTTTACAATTACGCGTTAGATAATAATATTTTTTCACCGTTTCAATTAAGTTTTTAGAAAAATCAAAGTACTGCCACGGTACTGTCCTGGACGATATAATAAGAGAGCGTGATAAGGGCAACAGAACGGTTCTCGTTTTACTTGATTTCTCTAAACACAATCGATCATTAGCTAATGTGTCTTACTATGGACTTCATGCAATCGCATGTTACTTCAAAGACCGCTTCCAAATAGTTCGAAATAATGGCCTTTTTTCTGATAAAGTGCCTGTTACTAGTGGTGTGCCCCAAGGGTCAGTACTGGGACCCCTTCTATATTTAATCTATACTTCCGTTATATTTTGCCGTGTTAAGTTTTCAATCTGGGATATGCTGATGACACCCAACTGTACCTATATGCTTAATTGCGATTTCGACTCTATCTCTAAATACAGCATAGACCTCAATCTTAAACTAAATACTGATAAATGTAGGGCCTGCTCTAATATCTCAGTTGGTTAAATCACAAATGAGTATAGCTATTGAAGGTGTATCCATCAGTATATGTTCTGAAGTTAAGAACCTTGGTTTATTTAATCTTTGAAGAAGACCTCCGCTTTGACACCCACGTCTCTTTACTCATTAGAAAAGGTTATTTCATTCTCAAATTGCTCTCCAGTAGCATGGATATAATTAACTTCAAAACTCGCAAAAAGCTTGCAGAAACCCTAGTCCTGTCATTGCTTAACTATGGTCCAGTAGTTTTCTTTCCATGTTTAAACTCAAGTAGACAAAATCAGATCCAGATGACCCAGAACAGTTGTTATCGCTTTATATGCAGTCTAAGAAAATTTGATCATGTTTCTGCCAAGATCAATGAACTTAAGTGGCTAAAAATGTCTAATGTCTTCAGTTGCTTTCCCTGGAGTACTGCTTACCGATTCTCCGTGGTATCTAAGAGGAAAATTGAAATTTAGAAGTAGTGTTCACCAATCCTTCTAAAGAAAATATTCTTAAAGTGAACTTCCACTTTATTTTTACGATTGTAAAGCGCTTTCGGCTACATGTTAGCCATCGTCAGTACAAAAATTAAAAGGAAACTAACAGTTTGACAAAGTCAAAAATCAGAAACAAGCAAACTTGACTACAAACTGAAATGTAAATGAAACATTAATTTAGATCAAACAAAGAATTTAGAATAGGACAATTGAAATTACAAAAATCATTTAGAATAGTAAAATTTTGTTCGTTAATAATTTTATAAATCTCTAAAATTTCCAAATAATGTAATTTAGATGATTTACTACACAAATGTAATGAATTTAGATTGTCTAGCGTGGCAGTGTGTTTATTTACTAATAAATGGTTGGCTAACGAAGAATTTGTTGTAACAATATCTGTATTTTTATACTTTTCAAATTGTTTCAAATGTTCTTTACCTCTAGTTAAAAAGGATCTTCCGGTTTGTCCAATATAAACTGAATTGCAATCATTACATGAAAAACTATAAACGCCTGAATTATTTAAAACTGAAATTTGGTCTTTATTACGGACAAAACGGGAAAACACACTGCCTACGGTAGAAAAAGCAATATTTATTCCATTAGGCGTTTATAGTTTTTCATGTAATGATTGCAATTCAGTTTATATTGGACAAACCTAAAGAACATTTGAAACAATTTGAAAAGTATAAAAATACAGATATTGTTACAACAAATTCTTCGTTAGCCAACCATTTATTAGTAAATAAACACACTGTCACGCTAGACAATCTAAATTCATTACATTTGTGTAGTAAATCATCTAAATTAAATTATTTGGAAATTTTAGAGATTTATAAAATTATTAACGAACAAAATTTTACTATTCTAAATTATTTTTGTAATTTCAATTGTCCTATTCTAAATTCTTTGTTTGATCTAAATTAATGTTTCGTTTGAGTTACTGGCATGTGGGTTGCATTTCAGTTTGTAGTCAAGTTTGCTTGTTTCTGATTTTTGACTTTGTCAGACTGTTAGTTTCCTTTTAATTTTTGTACTGACGATGGCTAACATGTAGCCGAAAGCGCTTTACAATTGGAAAAATAAAGTGGAAGTTCACTTTAAGAATATTTTCTTTAGAAGAATTAATTAATAACTCCACTTAGAGAAGATGGATCAGTTTTAATTTTTTTTTTGTAGTGTTCACCAGCTTGGGTTGCGTTTTCACCTGCTTGTCACTCGATATGCCTAAATATTGTACGTCAAAATTCACACGATATACTGATTTGTGGATACATATGGATTTAGCATCTTCGAGAGGTATTTTTTTATTTTTATACTAGAGATTGATCAAGGTGACCTTTACCAACGGGTTATGAGCTAATCGAGTTAGTGTAAAATTTAATTTTCTGCCTTTGAATTAAGCGTTCAGACGATTTCATTAAGGAGATTAATTATACTAAGCTCTATAACGTTAGAAGTCTTCTTATAGAGCTTGATCTTGTAAAAAGCGTACAGCTTTTAATTACCTTGTAGCTAAATTATAATCCAGTTTAATCTGCAGTTGTCAGTTGTGTTAATTACACGTCTTACGTGAAATACTGTGATGAATGAATTAAACGACATTTATATGAACAAAACGTCTCTTTATCATAATTTTTAAGTACCGGTTAGATAACCCATATCTTTCTATCTGAAAATCATTGTGGGCATGGTAAAACTCACCAAAGAAACCCATTGTGTTACAAATTTGTCATCAGCATATTGTTCCGGAGATAGCCACTTCTGTAGACAGCTCATTTGGAATGTGCCCCGTATTTGGTGACCTTCCATTTATTAAAGACACTGGTCGACCTTCGTTAACAAAACAGCTATTACACGTTCAGCTAATTTAAATACATTTACTTCCGAATGGGATGCTTGAAGCGAACTGTCGATTTAGAAGAAAATTGTTTACGATCTTTTAAAGTTGTATGAGAGTGTTGTTCTTGTTAAGATTAAGATGTTTATGCGATGCTCGGATGAATTGGATTGTTCGTAGCTTGTGCAAACATCTCTTATTTGAACAGTTTTAACTTTGATATGTTTGCTCGTATTAATATTTGCCCATCTTAAAGTGTTCGACTTGTCGAAGTGTAAGTAACTTACGTTGCTTTACAGAAACAGTCTTTATTTTTTTCCAGCACAAGTAAGAAATTTAAGGACGATTGCGCTAGAATATTGTATAGAAAACTGAGTTAGAAATAGGTTCACCATTTTGCTTATCTGTTTATTTCGTTTCCTACAAATCAAAATTGCTAACAGTTTATTTACATCTGTCTTTTTGGTAAACATAAATTCGAAAAACGTAAATAAGAATTAACTCTACTACATTTAGAATGTTTAAATCAAAATATTTCTGCTCTACAATCCATTTTACACCACTCCTCCCTTCTAAAAATATACACGGACAATTATGAAACAATTATATTAATTCGTTGATAATATCTTCTGAGCACGTTTACGTTACGTATTACAAATTTTTAAACAATGCAGTATATAGCATGAACGAACAAATACAATTAATTGACCTTAGCAAAAAGGTAGCCTAAAGTTTTCAAGTTCTGGCATAACTGACAGTTTCGAAAACCAAAAGCTGTAAATACATGCTTTAGTACATGCAAAATCTAAACAAATATGCGTCAACATTAAATTGTCGCCTTTTCATAGTTATAGATAAGACCAAATATCATTGAACAACTAGCAATTAACAACTTAAATAATTTTATAACTTTTATCCTTTAGGTCCTTCAAAAAGAGAAAAATGTTGGTAGTAGTTTACTAGTTATATAAGAAACATTGGGGATAAAATGTTGTTTCTGTTTCTCATTTTTCTGAAGCTGATGTTTTTAAAACATTGAACGCTGCTAGTAATTCCTTCACTTCTGGAGTAGATGGTGTTTCAAATGTCCTCTTAGAGAAATTGTGTTGGTATCTGGGAATATTTCGAAAATTATTGCAGTTTACTAATTGCCTTCAAATAACAGTCTTGTAAAACAACCTCGTCACAGACAAATGAAATTCCAAAAATTTCGAGTGAAAATATTAGTCATTTTATTATTTAAAATCATATAAGCGCGGTTTAAATTGGAAAGCTTCTTTCTTTCTTTCTTCTCTTTCTTAATTTTTCGAGAATCTCCTGGTTGTAATAAAAAAATATTGACAAACTTTTACTACAACTTTATTTTAAATGGAACGATCCCATTCGGATTTTGATACAGCACATCAATTTAAACAAAAACGTATAGAGGTGCTACTATCATCCAGTCATTTTCTTTTGTTTTTCATGTCATGAATAATTGGTCTACCATAGCCAACTTTACAATCAAATATTACAGAAAAATTAGTTCCTTCTTTTACATTTATGGCTCGTTCAAATCAGAAGAGGAAACCATAGTCAGTAATAATAATAAGAGGGTTGTGTCCCGATATGACAAATGCTTCAGTTCTTTTGGCGGTAAAGCACATCGATTTAAACAAAAACGTAATAGAGGTGCTACTATCATCCAGTTATTTTCTTTTGTTTTTCATGTTGAATAATTGGTGTTTACGGAGTAGTCTTCCATAGCCAACTTTACCATCAATCAGTTACATCAAATATTACAGAAAAATTAGTTCCCTCTTTTAGATTTATGGCTCCTTCAAGTCAGAAGAGGAAACCATAGATAGTAATATTAATACGAGGGTTCTGTCGTGATATGACAAACATTTTACTAAATGCAGTCGGCGCACGCTCTCATCCACGTGCTTCCCCGAACCCTAACCTCGAAAACCTCCCCTGTTTTGTGTACTCACCGTGCTGGAGCGTGGTCATGGCAACAGCTAGCTGTCATTTATCGATTGCTTCGCAGGCAGCCTTGGAGCTCACCTACACGACGATGGTCCTCCTCTCTTCTTGCCTGCCCTGCGTGCGAAACGTTTAATTAATCATCCAACTAATTGCTCGGTCATTTGTCCTGCCGCATAAGCGCGCGCGAAACCGCACGCCGAACACGTGGTCGGGATGGATCAGAAGTGGGATGCGTATGGGGGAACGGGAATGCGAGGAAACTGCGTGTGTTTCTCGGTTGTTGTTTCGTTTGAACGGGGAGGGTTGTTTTTTGACGATGGTATGGATTATTTCGACACACTGTGGGTGTAGATATTTGAAGTTTACGGAATTAAGAGAAGTGGTACAGCTGTTCTTTATTTACTTGCATAAATAGTGACATAAACACTTGATGGTGAAGCTTATTTGTCAACTTAACTATGTAGGAGGGTTGTTCCTTTTGCTGCACCCCTAAATTCTTTACAATCAAAATGAGGAAACGGCTTATAAGTCAAAGGATGGGCCGTTTATGGGATTTTTAAACAGGCAAACGCAGTCGATACACAACCACCCAACCAAAAAGGTCCTGGACTTTGCATATTAGGAATAAAAACAAATCTATTACTAATAAAAAAAATCTACCCCGACGAAATTAAAAATGCAACCCAAAATACATTTGCAGAGATAACACTGATAATTGTTCATCGTATTAAAAAATATAAAACGTAGAGAGCTGTATAAATTCATAAATTTTGACATAAACTTCAATCATTTGCTTTAAGTAAATTCGGTATTGTAAAACAAATTTTATACTGGAAAAATGTTTATTCAATAACATTAATGTAATAAATGCTCAAAATGTCGCCCTCCGCTGTTTTCACAAGCTTGAATTCGTGCCCAAAACGATCTTTTAACATGCATTAATATTTCTGGAGTGATGGATCCACATGCATCACGTATGTTATTTTCTAAATGTTCTACACTATCAATTGGTGTTTGGTATACTTGCTCTTTTACCATTTCACACAGAAAAAAATCCATAGAAGAAAGGTCCGGGCTTCTCCGTGGCCAAGGATTAATTGAACCTCTTCCTATCCATCGGTTGGGCAAAACCAAATCAACAAGATTTCGCACCATTCTATGATAATGCGCAGGTGCCCCATCTTGTTGGAACCATAGATCTGGTCTTACTTGTAAATTTACATTTTGGAGAAGTACCGGTAAAATGTTTCTTAACTTTAGATAAGTATTGCGAAAAAAATAAGACCCAACAATTTGGTTCCCCAATATTCCGCACCAGACATTCGTCGAGTAGATAGTTTGAAAATGTCCTTCTCGAATCCAACGTGGATTTTCTTGCGCATAATAATTCATGTTATGTTTGTTAACTCCACCATTACTAGAAAATGTTGTTTCATATGCGAAGCAAATGTTGTCATAAAACCTGGCATTCAAATTTTGGTGTTCCCGAAAAAAGTTACAAAAAGCCAGTCTTTTAGAATAATCTGTCTCCTTTAAGGCCTGAACCAATTGCAAGTGATACGGATGAAATTGATTGCCTTTAATTATTCGGTGTACTGAAGACAGACTAATACCGGTTGCTCTTGAGACCACCCTTTGACTAATACGAGGATTTTCGTCAATAATTTGCAATACTCTAATTTCATTGTCAGTGCCTGTTGCTGTTCTTTCTCTTGACTTTTTCAGTGGTGGCCAGTTTTTCCTTAAAGTTAATTGAAAATGAAGCGTTTAGAATGAGACAACTGAAATTAATAATGTCCAGTTTTGGGCATTTAAAATTCTTGTTTTTGACTAAGTACGCTCAAGTTTAGTAGAAGTGTGCAGCAATGTTGTTCTGTCTAAATCGTTTGCGAGAAAGCATATTGACAGATTTTAAAATTAATATTAATAATTAACCATTGACTGTTGGTGACAGCGTAAGAGACTTAGGTTTAATATTTGAAAGCGATCTTCGTTTTAAACAACATATTGCCGGCATAGTAGGGAAGGCTTATCTAGCTTTGAAACTGCTGTATTGCAACAGATATTTAATAATAATAAGTTTGCACAATACTCTGTTTAAGTTATATTTATCGCCATCAAACCACGGATTGAACAACCTCTTTCTAGCATCGTTACCACGCTTAAAACAGTCATCTCGGATCTTTGTTAACTATCTCTAACGTCTGCCACATCCTGACAGGCGAGATCCGGTGATAAGCCGCAATCAGACTGGGATTACCGATACCATTATTACGTATATCCCACTTCTGATTTGCTCTCCACCCTTCTCCGTTTGGACGTGGTCTACCGTTATTAAGGTTTAGGTAACCGGAGAGCTTTATTAGAGGGAGCTAATCTTTGTTTTCTCACCGGCTTTGTGTCACCAGCTTTCCCAGCTTGAGAACTCAACTAATCGACTATGGTTTTGTAATCTGTGGAGGTGGAAAACGTGCTACAATAGTGCGGAGTTATATACGGAATCTAGAAAACAAACAGATGGCAGCGATAGTTATTTTTTTCAAATGGCATGGCTTATTTTTATGTCAGTTTTGTTAGATGCTTTTTTTTCTTTCCACATTCACAAGAAGGGTTCATAGACGGATCCCATTTATTAAGAAAAAAGTTGCATTTCCCATGACCAGTGCGATGGCCATTCAGMGTGACCCAAGMCTTTTTCGGGAGGTCATCTATAAGCTGTTGATTGAATATATCATGGTTCTTAAGTTGCTAAACAGAACACCATCCATCTTCAATAGTGTAAAGAGCACGAAGGAAATCTTCTGTCCACAAGAGGTTTTCTGGAAGTTAGCCGAGTTGTAAGTAGCTCTTGCAGATCTCGGGAAATCAGAAACTCATTAGGAGCTGATTGATACGAGGGCCGGTCTCTTTCTGTCGAATCTAGTAAATAAAACTAATTTTTAATGGAAGCAATATACTCTCCTCTACAATCTATACATTTCCGCATGCGTTTAACCATCTATCAAAACATTTTGTCCAGTCTTCTGGAGTTAGGTTATTTATCGCAGTTTTAAACGCGTCGACAGCTTCTTCTGCTGTTGCAAAACGGAAACCACGCAAGTTACCCTTCACCTTAGGGAACAGAAAAAATCGTTAGGTGTCAGATCAGGACTAATATGGCGAGGGACCCAATAATTCATAAGCTCGATAATTGTCATGAAGAAGTATGATTCTTCCTTTTGGTCGCTTTTCTCTAGCAGCCTGAAATACTTGTGGTAAGCAAGCTGTAGTATACCATTCGGAATTAACAATACTACTATCCTCCAAAGCTGAAGTTGACACATACCCAGTAATTCCAAAAAATGTAGCAACCGTCTTCTTGTTTAGACTTTTTTTTTCACGAACCACTTTTGTGGCTCTGTTATTTGAGAACTAGACTATGGCTGTTCTCCGAAATTTGTCCTTTACAACACTATACTTTCTTCACTCGGTATGATGCAGAAAAAGAGCCTTTAAGATCACAATTGGCAAAAAATATAGCATGCCATTTGAAAATAAAATGACTATAGCTGTTTTGACATAAACGTCATCGAATAGTCTCGTTTTCATTGCAATACTCGGTATGGAGTTTGCCTGCCTTTTGAGTGTCGGCTTTAGTGATGTTCCAAGGCATTTCGCACATAAAAATACGCCGGAACGGGGCCATAATTCCACATCGTCTACGTATTAATCGGCCAATATTGGGCGTCTCTGCTAACGAGACCGATATTAATTAGATCATCAATTGTCGACGACACTCTGCTATTATTAACAGTGTCGTCTAATTGACGCCCCAAACCGACGGCGTATCCCTAGAGTACGGCGCAAATTGAAACCGTCCGAATCTTGCAGTTTACGGCCGCAGTAAAATCCTGCAGGAATGAGAGGATTTTATTGTATCGGCGATCGTTCACAGGTTTGTGTCTTATTGACGATATCGTGTATGGCATATAAAAGGAAGGTCATTTCTTTCTATCTCGGAGAAATTAGAAAAAGCGGAGACACATTGAGTTTTATTTACAGGTGGACACTTTTTAGTGTAGCTCCAGATTCCAAAAAATAATTGTACCACTAAGTATTTGGTGAAACAATACACTCACAACAGTTAAAATATGCGCTAAAATATGCTCTTATGCATGTTGATATACATGTATGCACTTACAAAACAACGAAAACAAAAGTATTTTTCACTTTTCATTATTTATTGTAAGAGCTACATTATACAACATAAAAAATAAAATTTAATAAGATTACAACGTATCATTTATGTTTACAATCAATATGTTTAATATTATCATCTACTGAATTTATTATTTCGATTCCCTGATCTAGTGAAGTATTTTGTTGTTCCAATGTAATAATTGATGAAGCTATTTGTTCGAAATTTGTTTGAATATGTGCCAAGTGGCGTTACAGTAATGGATTTTTGAAAACATTTTTTATCGTGTTAGAACTCTCTACGTCGAAATTGCAGATACATCTCTAATACCCTCAAAATTATTTCTTAAATAATCTACACAATTTAACCACGTCCCCCAGCTTGTAAGCACAGGTTCTAGCGGTAAAGGTACTTTAGGTAAACGATCCTTATATACTTGTACCCTATTTTTATCTTTGAAACAAGAGTATTTAGAATTGAAACAACTTTCACTACTCGATTTAATATTTTCTCGGGAAGATCGATGTCTCTTGAAAACACTGACAAAAAGTTGTAAGTCTGACGTTTCGATTACACCTGTAATCTTTGTCAAAGACGAGAAACCTCAAAATTTGCCTGACACAAGTTCAAACAAAATTTTGAATGTAAATAAACAAATCACCAAGGAAGCCAAACGTCGCAGAAACAACGTGCCAACCTGATAAAAAAGAACCTGACGACGAAAATGGAACTATCTACCTTCTAGATATACATGAACTACTTGATAAAAGATAACTACAAAATTGCCTTCCAAATGTCACCTAACTCATAATTTCCACAATCCCTATTAAAATTATTAGTATTCCTACAAATTTCTATAGCTTCTTTTATTAGACGTTTGTGATAATATTTTTCTCTATGTAAAAGTCAATCATGTGTTCAGTCAAATATGAGTGTACAGCTACGGAATATTTATCTATCTGTTGCAGCCTAGTAGCACGTATGTGTTCTTTCAAACGCGTACCTACTTTTCTTTTAGTTTGACCTATGTAACACTTGCCACAAGAACAAGTAATTTTGTAAACAACTTCACTCTCTAAATGTACTTTATCTTTAGTAGAACTTAAAGTTTTATCTAAATTATTATATGTACTATCAACAACTAAAATATCGTGTTTTCTAAGCATCCTCTTTAATTTTTCCCAAAGGCCTTGTACATAAGGCAAACTCAACTTCAATTTACTTTGTCCTGGATGAGAATTTACTTGATTTGGATGAGCACTTTTATTAAAAATTGACCAAATATTCTTACTGCTATAACCATTTCTCACTAACGGTGATTTAAGATGATATATTTCTTTTTGTAAAGAACTTTCGTCTGAAATCCTTTGTGCTCTAACAAATAATGTCCTTATAAGACTATTCTTTTGAGAAGGAGGGTGGTGAGATGTGGCATGTAAATATCTGTCTGTGTGTGTTGGTTTTCTGTAAACCTTGTGTGTCCTAACTGTCCATTGTTTGTTCTGTAAATTTGGATATCCAAGAAAGGTAAACTACTATTGCTTTCTAATTCCATAGTATATTTTATGTCAGGATTTTGACTGTTCAAATGATTTAGAAACGTACCCAACTCTTCTATACCGTGGGGCCAAATAACAAAAGTGTCATCTACGTACCTATACCAACATTTTGGCTTAAACTGAAAACTGTTTATCGCTACCTGTTCAAAATTTTCCATAAACAAATTGGCTACTACAGGACTTAGAGGTGAACCCATTGCACAATGTTCATAATCCTTTAACATCCCTGGTTTCGTCAACATATATCTATATAGGATTACTTCAAATAGCAACCTTGATCGCCTTTAACAGTAGATTGTTCAATTTTGCACATGGGATATTGTAACCAACCAGCAAACTACATAAATCCTGATTGAAATTTTCTTGACCTAAATTCTTGGTTTAGTTTGCAGTAATTAGTTGTTGAACCAAATCTCGCGGCTTTTGTTCAATTAGTGTTCGTTTAAAAAAACTCTAACGTCCATTGCGACATCTTCAGGAAGTTCGCAGTCATAGGAAAAATGTTGGCCACGGTTCGAGCATTTAGGCAAAGATAAAGGCCCAAAGATCAATTTCACTACTTTCAACGAGGGAGAATTTACCTGCAGGGTGGATTCTCTATCTCGTCAACCTGCGAAAAAACACTTCCCCAAGGCATCGCATATTACTTTCCCGCTGTCACGGCGACGTTGTTCAAACATTTGCGAATCGGCGAATCAATTTCATGGACAAACAAAGATTTACACTGTGTTGTTTCCCCACGCCCACACCGTGTCCCGTTTTCCTCCGTTTGACCTATATATGCAGGAAAGATTACCCTAACGCAGTAAACAAATTTTAACAAGGCCGTTTATCGACGCTCTGGGGCGCGTCCTGCATTTCAAAGGGGGAAACAATTCTCCACAAAGCAGCAAGCCAACTGGATGAAAAATGAAAAGTAACGTGAAAACAATGATCGTCGGGGCGGGGTTCTGGCTTGTTTATTTCTAAACTGGGAAGCTATTTTGACTCGTAAATTTTCATAGAATGCATAGTATGGGTTGATAGACATCATGTAGCATCTCTTAATAACTTTGCTTTTTCATCAGTGCATGTGCCTGGAATTAATGCTTCATCCAGATAGTGACGAACCGATCGTGTAATGAGGTTCGCCATCTGGTTGAAAACAAATATTTATGTTCGAGGCATCATGAATTCTTCCAATTCCAATTCCAATTGGTCCATCACTAACCATCGTTGCCTAAACATTGACCTTTTCTGGAAGTTGAGTATGGTTGCCCCTCATATATTGTCGATTCTCCGATGTTTGATGTTTTCTATTGTCATACAATTCGCATTTAGTATCGTGGGGATATTTAAATTTATTACTACACTGTGCTGCTAGCTAGCTACATCATAGGGTATTTTGATATCCATCCACCTATTAGTGAAAATAAACAAAAACAGCAGTCAAATCTGAACATCATTCGGTTAATAAGAGGTTTTACATCGATCGTTTCTATTTGCGTCTCAAAATGAATTGTATGTAGTTTTAGATGAGTAGCAACATTATTTTGCACAAGCAAAGTATATCTAGTTATAATTATTTTGATTTTTAACATTCCTGTAATATTTATACCCTGTGAATATGTTGAATGCTGTATTAGCCGAAAATTATGAACAATACATATTAATATTTTTACAGCCTTTTAACTATTGTAAATATGCGGTTAACGGTTAACATAACTAATTATGTAAATAAAAGACAAGTATTTTAAAAGAAATCTATTATATTTTTACAAAAAAACTCTAATAAGTTTACACCGACATAACTTAAATATATTAATTATTATCATCATCACTACTGTCAGATTCTGAATCACTGCTAGCATTATCATCATCAGGTATTATAAAATTTTGAAAATTAGGGGATACGTAGTTATTTTCAATTTCAATAACATGCATAATACAGCTTTTCCACAGTTCTTTTGTTATACTACTTACCTCTCTACACACTAAATCTACAACTCCCGAACTTAAACGCGAACATGTATTGTTTCTTCGTATTCCTTTTTTAAGCGTACTCCACACTAATTCAATTGGGTTTAGGACGCAATAATACGGTGGCAAACACATAACTATATGTCCATGTCCTTTCGCTAGTTCATCAACTCGATATTGTTTAAGTATGTTGAGATTTTTTATTATTGTCAACAGATCTTTTTTGGTAACTTTTCCATCCGGAATTGTAGTTTTATTCTTTCATGACTATAACAGATCCTGGTGGTAGCCCTGGCAGTAACTGCTGCTGAAACGAAGTTTCAAAAAATGCGGAGTCCATGTCGCGATGGTAGTCGGCAGAACAATTTTGGATCTGTTTCGCTAACAGTAATAACCCATTTTCCACCCATCCGTCACTTCCTCCCGCATGAAGAATTATAAATCTTTTTCCTCTCGAAGGTGGTGCTTGCAGAACGCAGTTATTTGTCCCATCTGTCAGACCTTTTTTTATCAGGTCGTGGGTGTCGTACCACGTTTCATCCAAATATACGATATTACGATTTTCTTGGCGGTACCTTGTGATTTCGTTTGTATAATCCCATCTCATTCTTTTTAGTCGGGTTGATTCCATTAAGGACAAACGTTGGTTTAATGTACTACACTTAAAACCGATGCTCCTCAAATATTTTCTGAACCACTCTTCGCAATAACTTATGTCATATCCTAATTCCAAAAGTTTTAATTTCAGACTTGTCGTAGTTGGAACTTTATTTTCCTGGTACATTTGATAAATCACTTTTTTAATTTCTATCCCAAGCTCTTTTGATATATTTAGAAATTTCTCCGAATTGCGTGATTTTCTTGAATTGCCTTTATTTTCAATAATACCTTTCACAGTCGTGTGTAAAATTGCATGTGCCCAAGATCTAAAATTTACGTTGAGATTAAAATTTAAAACATATTTACTTACATCAGTGACTTATTTTCACTTTACGCAGTTCAAAATACAGATTACAAATGATAATGTTTCTTTAATTATCCAAACCACCATCAGTGTGTAAAATTGCATGTGCCCAAGATTTAAAATTAACGTTGAGATAAAATTTAAAATATATTTACTTACGTCAGTGACGTATTTTCACATTACGCAGTTCAAAATACAGATTACAAATGATGAATATTTCTTTAATTATCCAAACCAGCATCAGTTTTTTCTTGGGATACTTGATATGCTATGTTGGTAGCAAGCGCGACCAATACCCAAGGCTTGCTCAAAGACTACTTTCAAAACAAAGAAGGGAATCTTCCCCGTGTAAAATTCTCTGTTACGGTCTTATTCCCAGGAAGCCAAAGTCGTGTGCTATATCCTTCCAATCCTTCGCAATCAAACTTACCCGCTAACTGCCCAATCGAATTACCCTCAATTTCGAACCCCCAAAGTCCGAGCCACCACTTCATTCTGTGGCGGAGCCGGTAAATAACCGGAGCTCAGCACATTGCACCGGGAAAGCATCCATTGTGTGTTGTTCCCGGGGCCACACAACGAAACGGAATTTCCAGTTTTCCGGGAGCGCAACGGTGAAATGTCGGCTGAAAAAGACACATGTGCCTTCCCGAGGGGTTAATTAAATTAGGGTAGGGCGACCTGGCGGTTTTCTCTACGTTTGCGAGGGAGCTGTTGCCTTCAGGTGGCAGCTATTGCGAATTGTGTCAGTGGGGACTGTTGGAAGACAATCTGACTTTGGATTCACTGATGAGATATTGCATTCACTACTATATAGGATGTTCCACCCCTGATGTATTTGAGAAGCACAATGTAGTTTAAATTGCAGGAAAGATTGGCTAATTTGATGATCAACAATAATACGTTCAAATTTAAGTTATCTACATTTTTTTTTAATATTAAGAAAATAATTCAATTTTGTATCTTTCCAAGTCAATAAATCGGACTTCGCGGTCTTCTTTTGTAGTCACAATAGCATCAAAAGTGTTGTCGGTAGCAGTATGAGGTCTCCAACTTCTTGTGACCGTCCAACGCTCTGGAACGCTTACTCCATCAAGTTACTGTTGAACTATCCAAGCTTCTTGTAACGCACAATGAATTTTCGGCAATCGTTTTTTCGCGCAGTCTTTGAATTTTGATATACGCACATTAATCCGCTACGGTGACGCGTTCCGTTGCATCAAACTATCTCGATTTGTGCAGGAATTATGGACATGACCGTAGTAACATGTGTATGTTATAATTGTCCATATATTAAGACTATTTACTGAAACTGGACCAGTAAACCAAAGTGAATGCAGTTTTTTCCTTTTTGATCTGAAACAATAGTATGAAAACTTAAATTTTGTGAAGTTTTAAGATATAATTTTCTATTAAATGATTTGGAAAGTTATTGATATAAGCGATTTGTAAAATAATGCCAAGTTGTTTTTCAAGAAAACGGATAGGAAAGAGGTATTTTAAAAAGTCTGTTAAATAAAGATGAATGACGGCTAATTCGTGTTGGTAAGGAAGGAAATAATTATAACATTATCTTTATACTTTGGTTTTCTAAAAATTTCGAAAGTAAAGTTGGCTATGATTCATTACGTTCAATTAAAAAATCCAGGAAAAAGATGCTGTTGTTTATTTATTTTAAAACGCCTTTAATACCACGAATAAATTCAATTTTAAATAAAAATACAACCAAATCAAATATACTTCTAAATTGCTTTTAGATATTAAAAACAAGAGAGTTAAATATAACTCATTATTTCCTGAAGCTGACGAGCTTTTAGATAAAAATGGTTGTGTTAGTAAAGGCTTGAAATGACAAAAAATTGCATATAGTTATATTAAAAGAAAACGTTGGATGATATCATATTTTTATCTCAAAATAAATTTAAATTGTTACATGTCTCAGCGTTCAACACCTTCTTTAAGGCACTTTAAACTTTTCAAATTTTTTTTGTGAATTTATAGATAATTGTAACATGCTCTATATTATTTTCACCAACCCAGTTCAAATCTTCCGAGATCCGCATCGAAATTCCCACTGCATTTTATCCAATGAAATTTCCATAGCGGTGGCACTTGACGCCGCTATAATTTAATCGTAAAAGGGAATAAATTGCATTAGTATGAAAATTCTTGGTGCAATTACTCTTGATGGCTGACGTTCAAAGAACCGACTACATCGCTGAGGTTCTTTGATACCATATAGGCTCATACAGACGMACGTGTTTGTGCTTTAAAATGCTGTTGCACACGMAATATTAGAAGCTATTAAGTCGTTGCGGTGATTGCGGTGTGGAAATCTGCAGCTGAAAAAAAAAGACGTAAAATGGAACGTAAATTCTAGGGCACATTTTTAGCAATTACAGAATCCATAAAACTAATGTTTACCTAAATTAGCAAAATTTGGTACTAACCAAAACCTAAACCTATAGTTTTATAAAAAAAATCTTTAGATTTTGTTGATATGATTTCGTTTTTAAAAAACTGGTGGTCTAGGTAGGTTTCTTTATATGCGAAAATACCTAAACCTTTCCTGGATGTCCAAATTTACAGAGTGAAAACTGGTCAAAAACCAACACACAAACAGATATTTACCTACCATATCTGCATCATAAATCATACGTCGTATTAAATTTGCGTCATCATCTTTGAAAACTCCCAGCGAACCAACGTCTATTCGCACTTTTCTGCCCTGAATTCCATTTACAGCTATACCTATTTCTCACAGTTAATTGTGACATTTTTGTCAGTCTACTGATTTTTGGGATGGTTGTACTTTCTCCCTCTGCATTTTTTATTTATTTATAAACATTAAAAACTACTATCTGTCGCTAACGATTTGAACAGGACAACGTTGCTACACACTTTTCTGTTTGTTTCAAGAATAATCAGCTATAGCCCTTAGGTCATGATGATTTCACCTCATCTCGATAATTTCACCACCTAAATTGAGCAGCTGCACTTTCCGATTGCGCAATACTCTTCTTATTTTTCTTCTCGTTCCAGAAGGTGCAATTTTGCTTCCCCTTATGCAGACTTGATTGCCTCACGTTCCGTCGCAGTAGCTACTTACGTACTCAAMTTACAGCCGTACAGTATGTCATTTTATCGGCGCCGTGAAATTTTATTTTATTTTATGTGCGATAAATTTTTCCATTGCAGCACATGTAAAACCAAATACTCGGAACGTGTGGTAAAAGTGCTGACCGTAAAAAAGGTTGTAACTGCTTGTGTTTAAAGTGTTCAGCAATAAAATAAACATGATTATTGGAGTCGTTCTGTGCGTGGTTTGCAGCTGACAATTATTATACTATCGCTAAAAGCAATTTGCGGCAAGATGTACGTATTTCTGGTAGAGAAGGTTATAATATAAAAAGTTATGTTGACGTTGAGATCACCTCATTCAAGTGATTTTTTTTGAAACTGAATTCGTTAAGAATTTACTTATACTCCACAAGCAACATTTCTTACTAAACAAAAATTAAGCAGTAAGTTTCTACTGCTTGACTTAAAGACACATTTGGCTGTCACAAAACTTGGTTTTTTCTAGAATAAAATCAAACGTAGATAAATGTAGATAACATACAAGCAGGCATGCTTAACAAAACAAATAAATGACACTAGATAAGTTCTGAAAATTTCAGTACATATTTTATTGCTATCGCAATTTACTAATTAATTTGATTTACTAATAAATAGAAACTGTTGAATTAAATGACAGAATATTCATTGAAAAATAGAAAGTGTTATGACATACGATATTTACTTATATATCAAAATTGTGTTTACTATCAATAACAACTTGGAAAAAATTCTACATTGTAGCAAAAATACTGAACCGTTCACCAGACCTAGTAAACAAATGAATTTTGAAGGACCTTCTCTCTTTCAGTGAAGTTTATGGTTTTGCAACATAAAACGCCCCAGTACCATAATATTATGCTAACTTAGCTGTTGTTAGTTAGCTAATTGGTTCCGCTTCCCTGGTCGTGTTTCTCAAAAACAAATACAGCTTACCCAGTAAACGAAATACCCAGACAATTATCAGGTAAACATTCCTCGAACTAATTATACGTGATTAAAGGCATGCAAATAACGTTTGAAAGTGCTGTTTACTGTGCGAACATTATCGATTTACCCGGGAGCACCATGCAAGGATGAACATATTTAGCCCGAATAGTGACGTCAGCTCGAAAGACTATAAGTGAATTGTTGCTGATAGTGTGCGGTATCAGTCTGCTTTGTTTTTGTCGGAACCACATTAGCTGCAGGTTAACACGTCAAAGTATAGACTGGCGAAAATTCCATTTAATTCCGTTAGGCTGTCGCTTTTTGTGATTTTGAGGGTATTTCTTTGAATTATTTATCGTATGGACACACCACAGATATCAAATATCAAAATGTATGTTGTTAGTTTGTGTCTAAACGAATGATGAAATGATTCAAAACAATTTTGTAGGTCCATCGCTAACAAGAGGAAAAACTGTGTTCAAATATCCTAAAATCCTAAATAAGACGTTTTTACGGCATAGCTGTGACAGTACAGTTTTGACAGCAGGAGGAATTATCAGTCCAGACTTGACCGCTTGACTTTAACATTGGAATTGGTCCAATTTCAAGAAAACTGATTATAATTTTTGAACAGTTGTTGATAGATATGGAGCATCTTATTTTGCTTAATACAAATCTTCATATGGGTCTATTTTTGAGATAGATTCGAGTTCAAAATTGACAAATGTAATTGCACTTTAACAGACCTTTCGGAAAGCCAATTTTCCGCTGTTTGCTGAATTTAAAGCTGCTGAACTTTAAAGTAATCCATGTAAGTTTAATTTTTTTCCACAAAAGTCAACAGTTAATTTTAGATGTAAATATATTATAATCTGACAAAATTGAGCCAAAACAAGAAACCCTAATAAATTTGACTGTAGTTTTGTCTACTCGACGTGAATGATATCAATTTTATCACCACCTTCCCTTGTACTAATACGTTTCGTTACACTATGTATGGAACAATAGGTTAGTTTCGTTCATTCCATGTATTTGCGTCTACATTAGGAACAATAACTTAGCTACCGTCGTAAATAAATTAACTTTGTAACTACTACAGCGTTAGCAGCCATAGCACAAATATGTTGCATATTACTATACTAAGAGCTACACGAAAATCACATTTGCTCCAATTTTACTATTCCGGATAACAAGCCCATAAAGATTGATCATAGACCAACGTAGGACAGGGGACACCATTATTTCGAGTACTGGGGTCATGCCGACATACTGTTTTGTCGGTTATATAGGTCAGGGATATTAGAGCTAACAAGCCCCCTCGATATCATAGACGCTAATATATTACGCTGCTTTGTTCGGGTATGAATGGACCCATACAGCATATGAAACCGTTTGAGTGGAATTGAGAACCCTACAGTGAAATTGCGGCTCCTATAGTTGACTTTGGGATCATAACGAAGTCCCTTGCGTTTCTGCTTCGCAGGATATACTGCTTTTCAATGTTATTTGCTCGTTTCTGAAGAGGATGTCGGTATATCGTTACTCTGGTACTGAAACAGCGAAGATTTGGAAATTGAAAAGCATTATATATGTACAGGGTGTCCCTCTAAAAAGTTTGTAAACCGATTTAAGTAAACTTATATTTTAGTCTAATCTTTAAGGGATAATAATGTGTTGATGGTTTGACTGTTACTTGCATACGGCACCATCTACAGGACTTTGAATGGACTTATCATAACTTTTTTGTGCCTCCCTGTATCTACATTTCTGTTTATCTAACCTTCTTCCATAAAAATAAACTGGGGATCATAACTATAGTTCCATCCTACATGTACATGTAAGATACCATAAAAGTTTTCACTGGGGTTCAAGTCAGGTGAACAAGGAGGGCACTCTAACAATTCGACATTTTGGTTGGCAAACTCTAGCGACATGAATCCTCGCATTATCTTGCTGGAAAATGAAATCTCGTTCGTAATTGTTATTTAAAAATGGCAATAAATTTGCCTCAAGAACTTGAATGTGCTCTCGACTGTTCATTCGTGTTGATGGGTAAGCCAATGTTAAAACCATTAACGTAGCACCTCCAAAGTTTCGTTTTGAAAGATACCCTGAGTATCAAATCTCGTTAATAACAATTGAAACCATCTGGACCATCATTATAATTGTTGTATATCTGGGTAGTTTCGTATAGCTAAACTTGACAAGCAACAATTCAATTTCTTGTTCATGAAAGATTATACATCTGTTAGAGACATACTTTAAGACTAGTCCATCTTTCATCTTCATCCAAAATTTGCAACCAAATTGGTCAAGGGAAAGCGTCTTATCGATTTAGGGGTCAACAACTGGTATCCTTGTTCGAATCATCATTATACTGCTTGAATTTGTCGGTTAACCTTGCTCACAATTCGTCAGCCGTCAGACCCAGCTGGTCGGTCGGGCMTGGCACATTCACCAATAGTTCTGCATGGCTTTACAAGCAATAATAATAAAACACTTGTTTAATCCTACTTCCAAACTTTTATTTTTGGCAAAGCCAAATGCCAGCATTTCAACCGCCAAGCGGCCTTCTTCGGTGGCTTAACAAGTATAACTTGGCGGTTGAAATGCTGGCATTTGGCTTTGCCAAAAATAAAAGTTTGGAAGTAGGATTAAACAAGTGTTTTATTATTATTTAATAACTTCCAAAAAACTCCATTATTCATTATTTACAAGCAATGTTGATTGATTGAACAGTTTTTGTTAACTGGTATGTTTATTAGTAGCCTCTGCTGTCATTGGCAGATAGTAATCTAAACTGGATAGGACATATTTAGGATTTAATTTGATTTTAGAATGGCACCGGCAAAAGAGCACACAAATTTATTACTAAAATCGAATAAGAACACGTCTTCTTTTAAGTAATTTTAATTGTAAATGTTACCACATTGAATTATTTCCAGTACGTGTATTTTTATCTATTGTGATGGGATTATAGACCATATAGTTGCATTATAAAAGGAGGGAATAAAAAAATTATGTAGTACTAGTATTAGTTGTATAAATAAGAGAAAAAGTATTTTTTCCGGGAAAGGTTTAAGACATTTATTCTAAGATTGCCATTCCAGAATCAAAAACGCATATTTTTCCTGAAATAGTAGACAATTTGCTACAAAGTATGACAGATTTTTTGCACAATATTATAATGTAAAATATGGAGTACAAGCTGTTTTATGTAAATTACCTCTACACATTTAAATTCTTAAATATTTTATCATTTGTAATATATGCAAATAATTCTAATAGTTAAGAAATCAGAAACATTTCAAATATCACTTGTTGTCACATGGTTCAAGGCAATGAAGAAACGTCTTGTTTGAAACCTTAAGAGTAGCTTGAAAAAAAAATTCAGATTATGTTTTCTGATGAAGAAAATTAATCTTGATGGTCCAGACGGTTTCAATTGTTATCGGTAAAATTTGAGGACAGAATTTAATGCCTTTTCTTAAATAACAATTACGAAAAAGATAAAACTAGGTTCATGTCAGTAGAGAGTCGATGGCTTGGTTTACCAACCAAAATGTCGAATTATTAGAGTGTCCCTCTTGTTCACCTGACATGAACCCAATTGAAAACCTTTGGGGTATCTTAGTTCGGCAAGTGTATGCGGATAACCGACAGTATGCCACCATTAATGAACTCAAAAATTCATTAGAAGACGTTTGGGCCAATTTGAAACCAACAGTATTAAATAATTTGGTTGGAAGCATGAATTCTAAAATTTTTGAGCTAACTAGGAAGAATGGAAGCCGAACCCATTATTAAATCATGAATGTTTTGTTAAAAATTTGTTTAGCTCTGTGAAATTTATTTAAATTCTTTTATTCCTCTTGTTAGTAACATTAATTTGCGTTTGTATTTGACGAAAAAACTTAATATTCCCCAGTTTACTAATGTATTAAATCAAAGTCCATTGAATCATGATGTCGGGAAATTTTCATAGCTGCATAATCTTGTTACAGGTGGATTTTGGTAAGAATTCGATATTAATTTGTTGAATGTAAAACTTGACAGATAGTTTATCAAATAAATGGTTGCGACCATCGCTTCGTCGAATCTAAATCCCACCCCACCACCGCCCCCTTCGTTCGCATACGACAGATGACGTCACATCCACCCGCCAAATTCAAAATCTCATTCCCACTAACCCGTCTACTCACTTGCTGCTTCTGTGACGTCGTTCCTGGTTGTCACGTGATTATCGCACGATCAGCAGTAAACAAAGAAGTTGGGGGAGGATGGACACGCACTACGCGTCCTGCGTTTGTTTTGATCTTTTTTTATTTACGGTGTTTCGACCGACTGCACACCGCCTCGGTACGAACAGAACTGTCGGGCCTGGTGCGCCGCCTCCCGAGTCTGGGGCCGCGTCTAAGGCGCCTCAATGCCGTCACCATGGCTACCCGGGCGACCTTCCGGCCAGCAGCGGCCCCGCGGGAAACTTTGTCGCTTGGGTACAAGTCGGGACGATAGGGGGGGTTCGGGTTTGAATAAATAAATGCGAAAAACTCTGGGGGTGGTACCTTGCGGAAGAAAGGGATGGGTGGGTCTTCCATGTCAAAAAATTATCCTTAGAACATTACTTGTGAAGATATAGTATCAAGCAACGATCTATGAGACTGACTTACCTATGCAGAAGGTTTTACAGCTTGATAGTCGGCCGTCGTAAACTATTGGGATTAGTGGCACGCTTCAAAGTTCCTAAATGGGCCGTATTAAAAAAAATCTTGTTGGCAAACATTTTGACTGTTCCACTATAAATTTTTGACATTTGTTAGTTGTGATAATTTAGCAATCAACAAAACATAGAAGCTTTTTTAACAAATTTTATTTAATGCAGACCTGATGCTAACTGGCGCGACCCACGATCTATTTTTATGTGATACGTTATTGCGTTTAAATTTTCCGATGTATAAAATAAAATCCTTTGCGTGTCATAACGAATTTATACAAATTTAATATAAAAACATACAAATTAGTATTAAATTAAAATTAGTACTTGTAAACCATTGTGATTTTGGATATCTACTTTGTTAATGAGGAAATCGTATATACTTTTGTTTTCTACTGGATTTCTTAAGGGTGAAACATAAAACTGTGATAAAGATTTTCGATGTAACGTGTTCCTCAAGGATGAAAAAATGCTGGAGCCTGCCTCCCTCGTTGTATCTATACTAATAAAGCAAAAATCCCGGATTCCTGACAGGCGGCTTCCCGCCTCGCCCAGTTTACTTAGCGCTGTCATCAAAAGTTCATTTCTGCCTTTAATGGGAAATAACCATTTACATTTCGGCGAAGTCCGCCAACTCGGTTAGTCGGGAAACAAATTTAAAAAGTTTCGAAGGAGATTCCTCGCTTAAAACACGAAATCCAATACAAACTTGCGGGAGGTGGCGAAGTTTCTCTTTGTTGTGCAGTTGTTTTCAAATTAATCTACATGCAGATGGATGGCTCGCGATTTGTCGGCAATTGAATTGTTTCAGTCTGTTATTATGTTAAATTGTCGTACTTAAAACTAGTCGAGCAGACAGATGTATAGATTGAAAATCCTCGACGAACCAACGTATTTTTGCACTTTTCTGCCCTGACTTTCATTTACAGCTATATTTCTCATAGTTGATTGTGAAATTTTAGTCATTCTTTCTCCCTCTGCATATTTAATGTATTCATATAAACATTCAATTTTCCGTTTAATGAGAAATGACTCTTGGGGTACATCATTTTCAACGTTATTGTCAAAAACATTCTCTGCCATTTCCACTGCTTCAACAACCCCTACGTTGATTTAACCTTCTTGTGGGTGGGGGACCTCCACCTCATTCCACGGTCTGCACATTTTTATAACAAGTAAGTGCTACAAAAATTTATTGCTATTATATTACGTAGCACAAATAAAATGTCTAGCTTGAAAGAAACTGTTTTGTTGAGGCAACAAACGAAAAACACGGGAAAATACAAGAACTCGACTAGTTGACACACAAGAAGAAAATGATTGCTTCTAAATTTGCAGGTAAATCTGTTTAACAGATAATTTGTATTCATGTTAAAAACATCTCGTCCTCACAGTTATCGTTTAAATCTATTCTATATATCTGGGCGTCATTAACGTATGAGACAAATTTATTAGCTAGTTTTCATCATTTCCAAAACATTCAGTACCTGGCATTTGTTCGAGTAAGCCTTGTATAGTATTGAGCAACAATTTATGAGACTGTCTTATGCAGAGGGTTTTACAGCTTGATGGTCGGTCGTCGTAAACTATTGTATTGTAAATGAGGGTTTTTACAACCTTATGGTCGGCCGTCCTGAACTATTGGGATTAGTGGGACGCTTCAAAGTTCCTAAATGGGCCGTATTCAAAAAATCTTGTTGGCTAAAATTTTAACTTTTCCACTATAAATTTTGGAAATTTGTTAGTTGTGATAATTTAGCAATCAATAAAACATAGAAGCTTTTATAACAAATTTTATTTAATGCAGACCTGATGCTAATTGGCGCGACCCGCGATCTATTTTTATGTGATACTTTATTGGGTTTAAATTTTCCGATGTATAAAATAAAAACCTTTGCATGTCATACCGAATTTTTACAAATTTAATATAAATACATACAAATTAGTAAGTGGAAAATCATTTATATTTGTTAGAAAAAATTTACAATAGTGCACAATAAAATTTATACACGGTATCGATTATGTTCATTACAGCTTGTTAATAAGCACATTACAAGAGTCACAAACTAAAAAACTTACTCACTATCACTTTCACTGCTAAAATCACGATTAACTTCTATTATTAATTCTTGTACATGATTCGCGCTGATTTTCAATGTCCAGTACATGCCGCACTGAATTTCTCCATGCATCGACACTTGTTATTTCAGCTTCGTGTCTAATTTTTAGCAGCATTTCATTGCTAAATTTTCCACCGGTATTTCCTCGTCGAATTCTTTGTTTCAACTGCCCCCATATCATTTCAATGGGGCTAAAAATGCAATGATATGGGGTAATCGTAGAATGGTGTGTCCACATTCAGAAGCGAGAATGCCAATTTTAAATTTCTTCGAAATTTTTTTAGTGGCAAGCACTTCCTACAATTGTTTTTTTTTTCAAAATTTGATTAGAAACGAGCAAGGACGTCGGGCGGCCTAATTTACTCCGCTTTTAGATCGAACCGTTGTAGCTAGCGACAAACGGATACCATTCCGAAATTCAGGAGGTCCAGATTAGTAAATATGCTTGAAATTATACAAATCGGAGGTGCAAAAACTTTAAGATCCAAAATGAACAAAGGGGTTAGCCTTTGATGTTTTGTGATTTTTCGGTGGAAACTAATTTTAGCTCAAAATCGACAAACAGATGTATTTTGAGCTGCAGATTCCAAAAATTTGATCAGAAATGAGCTAGGAAGTCGGGCGGCCTAATTTACTCCGCTTTTAGATCGAACCGTTGTAGCTAGCGACAAACTGATACCATTCGAAATTCAGGAGGTCCAGATTAGTAAATATGCTTGAAATTATACAAATCGGAGGTGCAAAAATTTTAAGGTCCAAAAAGAACAAAGGGGTTAGCCTTTGATGTTTTGTGATTTTTCGGTGGAAACTAATTTAGCTCAAAATCGACAAACAGATGTATTTTGAGCTGCAGATTCCAAAAATTTGATCAGAAATGAGCTAGGACGTCGGGCGGCCTAATTTACTCCGCTTTTAGATCGAACCGTTGTAGCTAGCGACAAACTGATACCATTCGAAATTCAGGAGGTCCAGATTAGTAAATATGCTTGAAATTATACAAATCGGAGGTGCAAAAATTTGAAGGTCCAAAAAGAACAAAGGGGTTAGCCTTTGATGTTTTGTGATTTTTCGGTGGAAAATAATTTTAGCTCAAAATCGACAAACAGATGTATTTTGAGCTGCAGATTCCAAAAATTTGATCAGAAATGAGCTAGGAAGTCGGGCGGCCTAATTTACTCCGCTTTTAGATCGAACCGTTGTAGCTAGCGACAAACTGATACCATTCGAAATTCAGGAGGTCCAGATTAGTAAATATGCTTGAAATTATACAAATCGGAGGTGCAAAAATTTTAAGGTCCAAAAAGAACAAAGGGGTTAGCCTTTGATGTTTTGTGATTTTTCGGTGAAAACTAATTTTAGCTCAAAATCGACAAACAGATGTATTTTGAGCTGCAGATTCCAAAAATTTGATCAGAAATGAGCTAGGAAGTCGGGCGGCCTAATTTACTCCGCTTTTAGATCGAACCGTTGTAGCTAGCGACAAACTGATACCATTCGAAATTCAGGAGGTCCAGATTAGTAAATATGCTTGAAATTATACAAATCGGAGGTGCAAAAATTTTAAGGTCCAAAAAGAACAAAGGGGTTAGCCTTTGATGTTTTGTGATTTTTCGGTGGAAACTAATTTTAGCTCAAAATCGACAAACAGATGTATTTTGAGCTGCAGATTCCAAAAATTTGATCAGAAATGAGCTAGGACGTCGGGCGGCCTAATTTACTCCGCTTTTAGATCGAACCGTTGTAGCTAGCGACAAACTGATACCATTCGAAATTCAGGAGGTCCAGATTAGTAAATATGCTTGAAATTATACAAATCGGAGGTGCAAAAACTTTAAGATCCAAAATGAACAAAGGGGTTAGCCTTTGATGTTTTGTGATTTTTCGGTGGAAACTAATTTTAGCTCAAAATCGACAAACAGATGTATTTTGAGCTGCAGATTCCAAAATTTGATCAGAAATGAGCTAGGAAGTCGGGCGGCCTAATTTACTCCGCTTTTAGATCGAACCGTTGTAGCTAGCGACAAACTGATACCATTCGAAATTCAGGAGGTCCAGATTAGTAAATATGCTTGAAATTATACAAATCGGAGGTGCAAAAATTTTAAGGTCCAAAAAGAACAAAGGGGTTAGCCTTTGATGTTTTGTGATTTTTCGGTGGAAACTAATTTTAGCTCAAAATCGACAAACAGATGTATTTTGAGCTGCAGATTCCAAAAATTTGATCAGAAATGAGCTAGGACGTCGGGCGGCCTAATTTACTCCGCTTTTAGATCGAACCGTTGTAGCTAGCGACAAACTGATACCATTCGAAATTCAGGAGGTCCAGATTAGTAAATATGCTTGAAATTATACAAATCGGAGGTGCAAAAATTTTAAGGTCCAAAAAGAACAAAGGGGTTAGCCTTTGATGTTTTGTGATTTTTCGGTGGAAACTAATTTTAGCTCAAAATCGACAAACAGATGTATTTTGAGCTGCAGATTCCAAAAATTTGATCAGAAATGAGCTAGGACGTCGGGCGGCCTAATTTACTCCGCTTTTAGATCGAACCGTTGTAGCTAGCGACAAACTGATACCATTCGAAATTCAGGAGGTCCAGATTAGTAAATATGCTTGAAATTATACAAATCGGAGGTGCAAAAATTTTAAGGTCCAAAAAGAACAAAGGGGTTAGCCTTTGATGTTTTGTGATTTTTCGGTGGAAACTAATTTTAGCTCAAAATCGACAAACAGATGTATTTTGAGCTGCAGATTCCAAAAATTTGATCAGAAATGAGCTAGGAAGTCGGGCGGCCTAATTTACTCCGCTTTTAGATCGAACCGTTGTAGCTAGCGACAAACTGATACCATTCGAAATTCAGGAGGTCCAGATTAGTAAATATGCTTGAAATTATACAAATCGGAGGTGCAAAAATTTTAAGGTCCAAAAAGAACAAAGGGGTTAGCCTTTGATGTTTTGTGATTTTTCGGTGGAAACTAATTTTAGCTCAAAATCGACAAACAGATGTATTTTGAGCTGCAGATTCCAAAAATTTGATCAGAAATGAGCTAGGACGTCGGGCGGCCTAATTTACTCCGCTTTTAGATCGAACCGTTGTAGCTAGCGACAAACTGATACCATTCGAAATTCAGGAGGTCCAGATTAGTAAATATGCTTGAAATTATACAAATCGGAGGTGCAAAAATTTTAAGGTCCAAAAAGAACAAAGGGGTTAGCCTTTGATGTTTTGTGATTTTTCGGTGGAAACTAATTTTAGCTCAAAATCGACAAACAGATGTATTTTGAGCTGAAGATTCCAAAAATTTGATCAGAAATGAGCTAGGACGTCGGGCGGCCTAATTTACTCCGCTTTTAGATCGAACCGTTGTAGCTAGCGACAAACTGATACCATTCGAAATTCAGGAGGTCCAGATTAGTAAATATGCTTGAAATTATACAAATCGGAGGTGCAAAAATTTTAAGGTCCAAAAAGAACAAAGGGGTTAGCCTTTGATGTTTTGTGATTTTTCGGTGGAAACTAATTTTAGCTCAAAATCGACAAACAGATGTATTTTGAGCTGCAGATTCCAAAAATTTGATCAGAAATGAGCTAGGACGTCGGGCGGCCTAATTTACTCCGCTTTTAGATCGAACCGTTGTAGCTAGCGACAAACGGATACCATTCGAAATTCAGGAGGTCCAGATTAGTAAATATGCTTGAAATTATACAAATCGGAGGTGCAAAAATTTTAAGGTCCAAAAAGAACAAAGGGGTTAGCCTTTGATGTTTTGTGATTTTTCGGTGGAAACTAATTTTAGCTCAAAATCGACAAACAGATGTATTTTGAGCTGCAGATTCCAAAAATTTGATCAGAAATGAGCTAGACGTCGGGCGGCCTAATTTACTCCGCTTTTAGATCGAACCGTTGTAGCTAGCGACAAACGGATACCATTCCGAAATTCAGGAGGTCCAGATTAGTAAAATGCTTGAAATTATACAAATCGGAGGTGCAAAAATTTTAAGGTCCAAAAAGAACAAAGGGGTTAGCCTTTGATGTTTTGTGATTTTTCGGTGGAAAACTAATTTTTAGCTC